>JAZGLO010006728.1:0-260000 GCA_036873155.1 Biomphalaria sudanica | reverse complement strand
ATTACGTTAATATAAGACGTCACTCTATCAGATTAGTCATGTAGAGTTAAATTACATTACGTTAATATAAGACGTCACTCTATCAGATTAGTCATGTAGAGTTAAATAACATTACGTTAATGTAAGACGTCACTCTATCTGATTAGTCATGTAGAGTTAAATTATATTACGTTAATGTAAGACGTCACTCTATCAGATTAGTCCTGTAGAGTTAAATAACATTACGTTAATGTAAGACGTCACTCTTTCAGATTAGCCATGTAGTGTTAAATAATATTACGTTAATGTAAGACGCCACTCTTTCAGATTAGTCATGTAGTGTTAAATAATATTACGTTAATGTAAGACTTCACTCTATCTGATTAGTCATGTAGAGTTAAATTACATTACGTTATTGTAAGACGTCACTCTATCAGATTAGTCATGTAGAGTTAAATAACATTACGTTAATGTAAGACGTCACTCTATCAGATTAGTCATGTAGAGTTAAAAAACATTACGTTAATGTAAGACGTCACTCTATCAGATTAGTCATGTAGAGTTAAATTACATTACGTTATTGTAAGACGTCACTCTATCAGATTAGTCATGTAGTGTTAAATAACATTACGTTAATGTAAGACGTCACTCTATCAGATTAGTCATGTAGAGTTCAATAACATTACGTTAATGTAAGACGTCACTCTATCTGATTAGTCATGTAGAGTTAAATTACATTACGTTAATATAAGACGTCACTCTATCAGATTAGTCATGTAGAGTTAAATAACATTACGTTAATGTAAGACGTCACTCTATCTGATTAGTCATGTAGAGTTCAATTGTATTACGTTAATGTAAGACGTCACTCTATCAGATTAGTCCTGTAGAGTTAAATAACATTACGTTAATGTAAGACATCACTCTTTCAGATTAGCCATGTAGTGTTAAATAATATTACGTTAATGTAAGACGCCACTCTTTCAGATTAGTCATGTAGTGTTAAATAATATTACGTTAATGTAAGACGCCACTCTTTCAGATTAGTCATGTAGTGTTAAATAATATTACGTTAATGTAAGACGTCACTCTATCTGATTAGTCATGTAGAGTTAAATTACATTACGTTATTGTAAGACGTCACTCTATCAGATTAGTCATGTAGAGTTAAATTACATTACGTTAATATAAGACGTCACTCTATCAGATTAGTCATGTAGAGTTAAATAACATTACGTTAATGTAAGACGTCACTCTATCTGATTAGTCATGTAGAGTTAAATTATATTACGTTAATGTAAGACGTCACTCTATCAGATTAGTCATGTAGAGTTAAATAACATTACGTTAATGTAAGACGTCACTCTATCTGATTAGTCATGTAGAGTTAAATTATATTACGTTAATGTAAGACGTCACTCTATCTGATTAGTCATGTAGAGTTAAATTACATTACGTTATTGTAAGACGTCACTCTATCAGATTAGTCATGTAGAGTTAAATAACATTACGTTAATGTAAGACGTCACTCTATCAGATTAGTCATGTAGAGTTAAAAAACATTACGTTAATGTAAGACGTCACTCTATCAGATTAGTCATGTAGAGTTAAATTACATTACGTTATTGTAAGACGTCACTCTATCAGATTAGTCATGTAGTGTTAAATAACATTACGTTAATGTAAGACGTCACTCTATCAGATTAGTCATGTAGAGTTCAATAACATTACGTTAATGTAAGACGTCACTCTATCTGATTAGTCATGTAGAGTTAAATTACATTACGTTAATATAAGACGTCACTCTATCAGATTAGTCATGTAGAGTTAAATAACATTACGTTAATGTAAGACGTCACTCTATCTGATTAGTCATGTAGAGTTCAATTGTATTACGTTAATGTAAGACGTCACTCTATCAGATTAGTCCTGTAGAGTTAAATAACATTACGTTAATGTAAGACATCACTCTTTCAGATTAGCCATGTAGTGTTAAATAATATTACGTTAATGTAAGACGCCACTCTTTCAGATTAGTCATGTAGTGTTAAATAATATTACGTTAATGTAAGACGTCACTCTATCTGATTAGTCATGTAGAGTTAAATTACATTACGTTAATGTAAGACGTCACTCTATCAGATTAGTCATGTAGAGTTAAATTATATTACGTTAATATAAGACGTCACTCTATCAGATTAGTCATGTAGAGTTAAATTACATTACGTTAATGTAAGACGTCACTCTATCAGATTAGTCATGTAGAGTTAAATAACATTACGTTAATGTAAGACGTCACTCTATCTGATTAGTCATGTAGAGTTAAATTATATTACGTTAATGTAAGACGTCACTCTATCAGATTAGTCATGTAGAGTTAAATAACATTACGTTAATGTAAGACGTAACTCTTTCAGATTAGCCATGTAGTGTTAAATAATATTACGTTAATGTAAGACGCCACTCTTTCAGATTAGTCATGTAGTGTTAAATAATATTACGTTAATGTAAGACGTCACTCTATCTGATTAGTCATGTAGAGTTAAATTACATTACGTTATTGTAAGACGTCACTCTATCAGATTAGTCATGTAGTTTTAAATAACATTACGTTAATGTAAGACGTCACTCTATCAGATTAGTCATGTAGAGTTCAATAACATTACGTTAATGTAAGACGTCACTCTATCTGATTAGTCATGTAGAGTTAAATTACATTACGTTAATATAAGACGTCACTCTATCAGATTAGTGATGTAGAGTTAAATTATATTACGTTAATGTAAGACGTCACTCTATCAGATTAGTCATGTAGAGTTAAATAACATTACGTTAATTTAAGACGTCACTCTATCAGATTAGTCATGTAGAGTTAAATAACATTACGTTAATGTAAGACGTCACTCTATCAGATTAGTCATGTAGAGTTAAATAACATTACGTTAATGTAAGACGTCACTCTATCAGATTAGTCATGTAGAGTTAAATAACATTACGTTAATGTACGACATCTCTCTATCAGATTAGTCATGTAGAGTTAAATATCATTACGTTAATGTAAGACGTCACTCTTTCAGATTAGTCATGTAGAGTTAAATAGCATTACGTTAATGTAAGAAGTCACTCTATCAGATTAGTCATGTAGAGTTAAATTACATTACGTTATTGTAAGACGTCACTCTATCAGATTAGTCATGTAGTGTTAAATAACATTACGTTAATGTAAGACGTCACTCTATCAGATTAGTCATGTAGAGTTAAATTACATTACGTTAATATAAGACGTCACTCTATCAGATTAGTCATGTAGAGTTAAATAACATAACGTTAATGTAAGACGTCACTCTATCTGATTAGTCATGTAGAGTTAAATTATATTACGTTAATGTAAGACGTCACTCTATCAGATTAGTCATGTAGAGTTAAATAACATTACGTTAATGTAAGACGTCACTCTATCAGATTAGTCATGTAGAGTTAAATAACATTACGTTAATGTAAGACGTCACTCTATCAGATTAGTCATGTAGAGTTAAATAACATTACGTTAATGTAAGACGTCATTCTATCAGATTAGTCATGTAGAGTTAAATAACATTACGTTAATGTAAGACGTCACTCTATCAGATTAGTCATGTAGAGTTAAATAACATTACGTTAATGTACGACGTCTCTCTATCAGATTAGTCATGTAGAGTTAAATAACATTACGTTAATGTAAAACGTCACTCTATCAGATTAGTCATGTAGAGTTAAATAACATTACGTTATTGTAAGACGTCACTCTATCAGATTAGTCATGTAGAGTTAAATAACATTACGTTAATGTAAGACGTCACTCTATCAGATTAGTCATGTAGAGTTAAATAACATTACGTTAATGTAAGACGTCACTCTATCAGATTAGTCATGTAGAGTTAAATAATATTACGTTAATGTAAGACGTCACTCTATCAGATTAGTCATGTAGAGTTAAATAACATTACGTTAATGTAAGACGTCACTCTATCAGATTAGTCATGTAGAGTTAAATAACATTACGTTAATGTAAGACGTCACTCTATCAGATTAGTCATGTAGAGTTAAATAACATTACGTTAATGTATGGTTAAATAAAATTCAGGCAAAATTTGGTAAATTAAAATACAAATGGTTGCTGGAGCTTTCAGAAAACATAAAAAAATACGCGGACGCAGGAGAAACGCGCTCACTCTTTGAATCAGTCCGTTGCTTAAGGTCGAACACATCAGACGCTTTTAAGAACTGCCGACAGCATTGTCTTGCTAACGACAGAGTCCGACTTACTTATTCGGTGGACATAGCACTATAGCTTTTTTTTTTTTTAGCGACAAAATGTTTCTGCATAGTCTGATACTGAAATCCCGCAGCAATGCCAGATCCCACCTCACCGCGGTTGTCGCGTGAACACCCCACGTGAGATGGCCAAGATTAACTGGTTTTTGGTTGCAGTTTTAAAGGCCAAGTGACCAATGTAAAAAACTGCCACACGTCTCCGCCCCCACTCCAGCATGTGGGGAAGCCTGGTGAACCTAGTAGCCGCTGCATCTGACTCGCAAGGTTGGGTATGGGGGCGAAAAGTCTTGAGTCTAACGTGCTACGATACAGCGCGCCATTAACGCTGAGAGTCCTCGGAGCCAGTGTTTCCGCCGCGCAGACGACCTTGGAAACGAACGTTGAAAGAAACGGTCTCTAAAATTTCCCCTCTCATGAAGCATACAGTGCCGACAATAGGTTCAGCAGGCAGCAGTCGTGTTTTTTCATCTCTCTTTTTGGAGGATTTTTGTGTTGCTATTTTCTAAAGCTAAATGATCTTTCTTATACCATTAGATTTGTGTAGATTTCGTCTATAGATTGGTGTATTTAGTTCGATAGATTTAAGTCACGTAATTAAATTTAATTAATTTGTATATTCATTTACTATCCTTTTGTTTAACTAGCATCAAAATAAACAGTGACAGAGTGAAACTTATAGCCTAAGGGATTGATGTGCTTGGTTAAACCGTGTACCGTGGCAACTACATAGCAGTCGCAACGCAAACTTGTGTGTTCACATTGTTAGTGTGTCAAGTCGTCGTATAGGAGTCATGGACGCAAATCTACAACGTCGCATAGAACGCACATGTGTGCTACTTAAATTACGACTAGTTAGCAAATTTTTCCGAAATATTCGTCGACTTGGCATCGGGTGTAAACTGCCGACAGTGTGTGGGTTTAGGGCTGTGCGTATTATTCACTTATAGTATAACTTACCGCAATTTAACTCAACGGATACATGTCACACAGTTTCCAGGACTCTTAACTGTGCTGTTACCCCCCCCCCCTTGTCATTTCTTCTACGACAGAGTTCAGCAGTTCCCTACAAAACTGTTTTGTTAACCATCCCACCCCTATTACTCCTCACACGACAGAGGTTAGGTGTCCCCATCAAAAACCTATAATTCGTGATATGACAGACATAGATATTATTCCTCTGGTGTCTTCCAAATATGCTACGCCTCTGGTGACTACATCCTCCAGTCTGCTTCAAATAATGCACCTAAACGCCCAGTCATGCAGTAACAAAGCTCTTGAGCTTGCATACACCATCACTGATGATAGCTACGAATTCGCTGCCCTTAGTGAGACATGGTTTAAAGAAGTTGGTGATGAGTCAGAAACCATTAAGCTAACGCCAACAGGCTTTATTTTAAAGAGTCTACCTCGAAAAGTAGGCAGCGGAGGGGGTTTAGCAATATTGTACAAAGATAGTCTAGCCAAGTCAGTAATAAGATCTGACAGCTCAACGTACACTACCTTTGAGATGTGCGAGTTACGCCTCTCCCACCACAGTAGAACATTGACTTTTATTTTCCACCACCAAGCAAGAGAAATAAATTGACAATAAAAGTTTTCATGGAAGAATTTCAAGACCTCCTTGACAGTCACATAGCAACAAAAGATCTATTTGTCATAGGCGATGTGAACTTGTGAAAATGAGACATACGCAGTGTGGTTGAAAAATGCGCTAAAGGATCGCAACTTAGACCAACTGATAAACGTTCCGACACACGTGAAAGGCCAAACTCTTGACTGGATTGTTATAAATGCAAATGAGCTAACAGCCAAACTCAATGTCTTAGACCGTGGCTTGTCTGATCATTTTCTTGTATACTTTGAAGTGCGCCTATAAAAAAGTACAAGGCCAAAAAAAAACGTGACTTCCAGTGAACTTAAAGCCATAGACATTGCCTCCTTCAAAATGGATGTGACATCTTAGCTGTTGCAACAGAGCAACACAGACGTTCTAAGAAATTACAATTCTTGCTAGAAAAAGTTGCTGGATAGCCATGCACCTCTTGTCACTCGTACAGTCTCAGTTAGGCCATCTGCATCCTGGATGGCGGAAGACATAAAGACTGCCAAACTTATTCACCGACGTGCCGAACGTACATTTCAAAAGACAGGTCTGACGATACACCGAAAAATCTACATCAAAGAAAAAAAAACAAGGTTAATCGTATGATTAGAGACGCAAAAGCTAGTCATATTCGACAAAAAATCGAAACATCTAATTCTTTAAAGGAGCTATTCAGGATCACCGCTGAAATGTTAGGGGGAGCAAATAACGAACGTTTGCCGTCATCTATCCCAGTATCAGGTATTCCCAGCATTTTTACAGCCCTCAGACAACGCCGTTTGCGCTGGCTTGGACATGTTCGCCGGATGGAGGACAAGCGCATCCCGAAAGTCATCCTCTATGGTCAACTCGCGACTGGCACAAGAAAAACTGGTCGCCCCCATCTCCGTTACATAGATGTAATAAAACGCGACCTCAAATCAGTGAACATCAATACTGACAATTGGGAAGACATAGCTCTAGACCGCAACAGGTGGAGAGAGACAGTGACAAAGAAAGCTAAGGACAGTGAAAGAACATGGGTCTCAGCCCAGGAAGAAAAACGCACAAACCGAAAAACGGCCAGCTCCTCTACCACCGAAGCAAAAGCCAAGGGGACCCTAACTTGCGCTATCTGTGGACGGGAGTGTCTCTCCAAAATAGGGCTCCACAGCCACATGAGGAAGTGTGCTCTGAGATGAACCATAGTCGTCCTACGACTGAAGGAGGCCAATGATGATGATGATGATCCCAGTATCTGAACTCCCTGATTCCTTCAATAGATTCTTCATTGGCAAGATTGATCAGATTAGAAATGACATGCCATCCCTCTCATCACAGCTTGACCACTCTCAAATCTTTCAAAATTCTCCTTTTGGCGAGTTACAGTGTGTCTCGGAAGATTATTATTTAAAAAATGCCTTGATCCCATTCAGACTTCATTGCACCTTGAATGTTTAGATGAGCTTGCACCCACAATTACTAACATTGTGAACTCTTCACTGACTTCAGGTATTCTACCACAGCAATTTACGCGTGCACTTGTCAGGCCCATATTAAAGAAATCCAGTCTTGACCCGGAATGTCTAAAAAAAAAAACTATCGCCCTTTAACAAATCTTCCCTTCCTGTCAAAGCTTCTGGAGCGCATCGTGTTAGCGCAAATTCTTTCTCATCTTGAACAGTACCGTCTCTTGGAAGAATTTAAATCTGCATATAGGAAGTGCCGTAGCACAGAGACAGCAGTGGTCAGGCTTACTAAACGACTTTCCTCACTATTCCGACATAAGCCACATATCAGTTCTTTCCATGCTGGACTTGTCCGCAGCCTTTGATACGCTAGACCATGAAATTATGATGGCCAGATTCTCTGCCACTTTTGGTTTAGCAGGAATCGTCCTAGAGTGGCTTGGATCCTACCTGACTGAACGCACCCAAAGTGTAGTTGTTAAAGGGACAGAATCAACAAGCTTGCTATTGAAGTACGGAGTACGAATACCCCAAGGATCAGTTCTAGGCCCAGTACTGTTCACTATGTATACATTCCCACTCAGCGGTGTCATACGGCCAACCGACATCTTATACCACTTCTTTGCCGATGACTCACAGTTATTCCTCAGTACCCTCAGTGGTGTCCCATCTGGCAGAGAAAATCAGTGGTACCGTTGCAAGGGTGAGCGATTGGATGGTTGAGATAAGTTCAAGATGAACGAAGACAAGACAGAAATAATTAAGATTGGCACTCGGAGCAACGTCTCAAAAGTTGAAAGCACAGATTCTCTTTTTATCACGAACTGCCAGGTTTCTTTTGTCCATGTAGTACGGAATCTCGGAGTTTTCTTCCGCTCAACACTATCTTTCGACCCAAACATAAGTCAGCTCTGCAAGGGTCTTTATCTGCAGCTGCGCAGATTAGGCCAGATCCGACCATAGCTGTGGCATTCATACTCTCCCGCCTTGACTACTGCAACGCCGTGCTAGCTGGTATACAAGATGACAAAATAGGCAAGCCTTAACGTATTCAGAGCAACGCCGCACGAATAGTCCTTAAAAAAACAAGACGAGATTCTGCTACTACTACGCTCTTGCGCACGCTCCATTGGCTTTCCGTGAAAGCAAGAATCGACTACAAGGTGGCCACACTTTGTCATCAGTGTATATATAACAATGAAATGCCCTTGTACCTTAGCGAACTTATCACTCCATATGTCCCTCAGAGAGCCCTGCGCTCAATGGACTCAACGCTTCTAGTGGTGCCACGTTTCTCCCTCAAAAGCTACGGTCTGCGGGCTTTTTCAGCGCACGGACCAAAGGTTTGGAAATCACTCCCCATTGATCTCAGACAGACAACATGCTACACTACTAAGAACATTAAGACCAAATGTTAAAAATATTTTTAGATTAGTTTGTCATGCTAGCTCTCGTGTTTGTGTTTGTCATGTTAGCTCTCGTGTTTGTGTTTGTCATGTTACCTCTCGTGTTTGTGTTTGTCATGTTAGCTCTCGTGTTTGTGTTTGTCATGTTAGCTCTCGTGTTTGTGTTTGTCATGTTAGCTCTCGTGTTTGTGTTTGTCATGTTAGCTCTCTTGTTTGTGTTTGTCATGTTATCACAGCGCCTTGAGTCTAAAACACTTTGTTTGTTAACAGCACTTTATAAATAAAATTTTTATCATTAATTATTATTATTACTATCTAGCTATTGTATCAACGATGGGACAGTCCGATTGTCAAACATGCAACCAGTCATTTCAATGTCAAGTTCGATAATCGAAAAAGCAAGTATGAGCAGTACCGGTGCAACAGGCTCCGACCATTCAACGGCAACGATGGGTTTATGGTCGCAAAGTGTGCTACCGTCGGACATCAACTTATGAGAGAACGGTTCCCTCTACAGGACAAACGCCACGGTGTGAGACAGGTGGCCAGCATCCCCCGGGCACGACGCCCAGGCCCAGTCCAATGTATCAGAGCGACACGATGGCCTCACGCACAAACAGGGGAGTTGTGCCTCCCCCACTAAAACCCGAAAGGTGACCGCACCAGGAGGCAAGGGGAAGTTTAACACCCCCACCCAGTTACGATCGTAGCAAACAGCTTTGGATAATCCACCTCAATCTGAATCGGCAGTTCTCCCTGAAACGGATCGAGGTCTATACGATAGCAGAGCGATTCGAGGCAGATGTCCTTTTGTGTCAAGAGACTCGGCGCTCAGCCGAAGGGCCACCCCTTCTGTATGGCTTTACCGCTTACCGGTGTTCCTGCTCGAGGTACCAGGTATTAGTAACGTTTTGTAAGAAATACGCTTACGGCCCAAGTTGTGGAATCCAGCTCCCCTGTTGGACCCGGCGAGACGGACAGTTGAGGAGCACATGTACAAACATGTTCAGCGATTCACGTGCGTGAACCTCTACAATTCACCTACGTCTGAGTTGAAATTCAAACTGCGTGAGCCATTTGGCAAAAGGATGATCGTTGCAGGTGATTTTAACGCTAAATCCCCGCATGTGGATGCCAGGAGATAGACATCAGAGGGCGTAGACTACTTGACATATGTGACGAAACAAATCTGGTTGTCTTGAAGGGCAAAGACTGCCCCCCCCCCAACTTTTTGCACACCGGCAATGGGGGCGTGTCGCGACCAGATTTGTCAATGGTGTCAACTGTCATAAGGTCCCAGTCGAGAGTGGACGTGCTCAAAGATGTCGGTAGCGATCACCTGCCGGTCTTGGTCATAATCGAACTCGCAAAGCCCAACACAAAGTCCCCATACACAGAACCAAAATGGTATACATCCGTGCTAACTGGGGTCTGTTTAATAGTGCATCGGAAGCCTCTTTGAACGGACTGGATGACCAAGCCGGATGCATTAACCGGATTAACGATCTCTTTTTTAAGGCCATCTTCAGTGCCGCTCGAAGAGCTATCCCGCGGTCCCACGGTGGGCAAGTTTCGGCCCTTTTGGTCTCCCACTCTGGCACGCCTTATCTGACTGAGGGCTGCATGAAGGCGGCACAGTGGTCGACAAACTGATGAAATCAGACGTGCTTACAACAAGTTGTCGGTGTAGGTGAAGGAAGCCATTGCGGAGGGTACGAGACTGAAATGGGATAAGACCTGCGCCAACCTGGATTTTTCGGATGGACGTCAGGCATGGAGACTCATAAACAACTTAAATAGGGCGAAAGAACCAAAAGCAGCAGCTACCCTGCAAACGGCTCAAGGCATGGTGGTTACAGACTGTAAAAGGTTGGAGGTTCTGAATCGTGTAAAAGGAGCGAAGTGTCGAAAGCTCTAGACGGAATCAGGAAGGCCAAAGTAAAACGCAGTATGGTCGATGGCGAAGATTAGACTAGCAATAAACTAACTCTTTCACCCACGGAGAGCTAGACATTGCACTTCGAAGTGCAAATTGCGAAAGGCGCCGGGGCCAGATGGACTCAGTAACGAAATGTTGAAGAATCTCGGCCCCATCGGCAGAAGGAAATTGTTGGAATTGGTCAATGGTACGTGGACTCAAGGGAATTTCCCCAAGGCTTGGCGAGTGGCAACGATTATTCCCCTTCTCAAGAAGAGGAAGGTCCCAGATCGTGCAGAAAGCTATCGACCCATCTCGTTGACGTCCAACGTCGGGATGACGGCTGAACGCATGATCAACAGAAGGCTCACATGGTTCCTAGAGAAAAAAGGTCTCATTGCTCCTAAACAGGGCGGGTTCAGGCAGCACCGAAATGCAATCGATCACGTGATGTTATTCATGCAGAAGGTGGCGTACGGCTAACGGGGCAACACAAATCAACATGCTCAGTCGACGCTAGCGGTATTTATCGATCTCAAGCAAGCCTACGACAGAATATGGAGGCATGGTTTGTTGTTAAAGCTGATGAACCTATGTGTCGGTTCACACATGCTTAGGTAAATCCAAAAATTCCATACGGAACGGACGGTACAGACACTTGTTGGTAAGCCCGTGTCAAGGATACTTTCACTGCAGCAGAGCGTGTCACGGGGGTCGGCACTCAGTCGTACACTTTTTCTCGTCTACATTAACGACTTGCCAGGTCTCTAGAAATGCCAGAAGCTTCTGTTTCCGGATGATATTGTGTTGTGACGCTGTTTAGCATCGTGCCATACGACTAATCTGCATGTGGCGCGTTGGCTGGTCAGAGAGATGAATCTGCCGGTGAAGCGGGCTGCTTTCTCCCCGTCCGGTTCTTTCCCCATGATGGAGGCTCTCGGCTTGCCGACGATACGGAAGTGCCTTCTTGACCCAGTGGTAACAAGACTGTGTGACCATACAGGCTACTACGTGCAGCCAGAGAGACTATCGCATCGTATCCAGCAGGAGTGACCACCATCTTCACAGACCGGCTCTATGTAGACGCTCGAGGGCACTATGAGAGCTGGGTTTCGGGTGGTAGTTCGACTGTCTGGCACCCCCGAAAGTGACAAGCTCATGGGACCCTGCCACGGGAAAAGCAGCCCCGAGGCTGAATTGGAAGCAAAGTTCAAGGCAGTGGAATGGGTGAAAGGAAAAGTTTGAAAGGGGGCTGCGCCAGCCAATAACGTCATCTTATTTACCGACTTGTTGTCCGCTCTACAGGCCCTCGAAGGGCTATGTGAAGGTGTCAGAAGGGTAGAAGAACTCCTCTCAATCGTGGAGCGCCTTCTACAACTCGCCGTGAACGTTACCTTGCAATGGGTGTTAACAGAACTCATCACTTTGTGCTTGGACATATGTACTTTCCCGCCAGAACTACGAGATGCTACAAACATATCCCTGTATAAAACAAGGTTACAAAGATAGTTTGTGTGGAAACACAAACTTAAAATCGGCTTCCGAAGTGGTCCACCTAGAGTCTTCACCAGAATTCGAACACGGGACTTCCGGTTTCAAGTGCTTCATCCCTTAGCCGCAGCATCTCCATATATTCATTTAGCGTACACTTATTTTTTTTTTTAAATAATAAGTATTAACCTTATCCATATATTCAAAATAAATGTAATGTAATGTAATAAAGAAAAACTAAACAAGATTACAAAGAGAGTTTGTGTTGCCACACAAACTCAGATGCGGCCCTAGTGGGAGATGGATCCCTGTCGGATCCGCATATTCGCTGGTCGACAGAGGATATGGCATCGAGCAGTGAATGAAACCGAGACAGTTGAGATAATAAGTCCTGCGCGCTAACCGCACGACCAGGCATTGCTCTTAATCTAATGACAAACTGGTTACAAACTACTAGCCTACTATTGATAATATACCTACACATTTCTTCTCGCTGAACAGTCGAGTCTGGACTATTTCATTTATTCTTACTCCCAGAGGAATACCTGGTGGTAAGCCGAACTTAATCACAGTTCCATCTTGATTACTTTTGTGTATATTTCTCTCTGGATATTAGCATGTGTATTTTGCTATTTCATTTATATTTAATTACTGCATTGTGTATTTCTCACTGTCGTAAGTAGAAAACATAAACATGGCATATGTATTTATTTATGTATTGCATTAATCTATTAATGCTGCGTTGCTCAATTGATCGTTGATGCAACCATGTATATAGTTGTACATCTTATTTTATTTCCTTTATCTCGGCTGACCGCCTTGATAATTTTACTAGCGCGCTAATACTGCGCTTAGAAAAGATATATGAATTATCTCCCCTGTAGTCATGCTACTTTGACGAGAGTTGCGCCCCTTGAACGGACGCTCTCCCCATTCAAGCTCGCTCCTTTGTTTATGGCCGACGGCCATGTGTAAACAATAACGTCAGGGTCGCTGATCAGCGTCCGCCCCCCTCCTTTTTTTTTTCTCTTTCCACTTGTGTTGTTTATTTGAGATTATTATTTCCCCTTTTATGTACATTTTTATATTGCTGCTATCAGCCATCTATTTTCCAAATGTCATTTGTCATCATCTCCCCATTGTGCTCTAAAGCAATTTTACCAATCTGACGCATGCACCTCAGCCGAGGGCATCGATAAGATGCATGAGAGACATGTCCTAATTTGTATTTATTTATCCGCAGCCTCCCTCAGGTGTCTGCCTATTGCCTATGTACTTAGTGCTACTCAGCACTACATTCCTGCCTATTTGCTATTGAGTATCATCTCCTGCCTACTGGGATCTACTCAACTATTTGCTTGGATCACCTGCCTGTGTACTTGGTGCTATTCAGCACAGCACTCCTGCCTATTTGCTATTGAGTATCTTCTACTGCCTACGTGGACGCTTTTTTTTTATGTTTTGATTGTCAGTCTGTCTGTCCGTCATGTTAATAGCAAGGAAAAAAAAAGACTAAAAGCTTATGAAAATCTGATTAAAATTTAATTTCCCTTCCAAAACATCGTATTAGTTTTAAGTTTCTATAATAGATTGTTCCGGATGTTTATATATTTATATAGAGAGAAAATAAAAATTCCAAATTAATCAAATACCGTTAATTAAATTTGTGGGATGGTCTGTTATGAAAATTAGATGTACCATAGACTTATGGAGATTTTTTCAAACCATACTTTGGTGTTAGAAGTTGTTTTCCTTAAAAAAACGGAGCATAATATTAACGATAATTAGATTTTATGACGTTTTAGCAAGAAAGTTAAATGTAGTGTAAGAGAGAAGTGCGATTTTACATAAATAGAGTTAAACTATTTTTTTTATAAAAAATGTGTTTTACTTATTAGAAGAGGGATTTCAAACATTTATTAGCGTTATTAGATTTTTCATATAAAATTCGGAACATTTTTGACGACGATTTGTAAGAAAATTAAGGTAATGTAGGTCGATTTCTTTTTCGAAACAAAATCCGGAACATTCTTTACAGATTAAACAACTTTTATTATGTTTCGGCAAGAAAATTAGCTGTAAAATAAGTCTAAAAAGTGATTTTATATAATCGTTTCTAGTAAATTATTTTTTTATTTTAAAATCCTAAAATACCTATTGTCGATATTTTGAAAAAAATAAAGTTATTTGACATTAATTTGTTTTAAGTTAAAAATTCGGAACAATTGATATTGATAAATAAACTATAGCTTTAGTGTCAAAGGATATAAGTGTAATATTAGTCAATTATGCGATTTCAAACAATCATTTGGTATAATTTATTTTTTATAAAACAATATCCGGAACAACTTTATAGTATAGATTTTTTTATTTAGCATTTATATGCTATTTACATTAAAAAACCGGAACAATATATTAAAAATCATGTGTTTCTTGCAACTTTTAAGCATGGAAATAAAATCTAATATAAGTTAGAAGAGCAAACAAATATTTATTGGCATTGATTTGTTTTTCACAAAACATTCGGAATACTTAGATACTTAAAACTATTGCAATATTTCTGAATGAAAAATTAAAGGTTAAATCAGATTTACAATAGCCTCTTGTGATATTTGTTAATCTAATCGTGACGGACAGACCGACCAACAGACAAAACGCACAAAAATAATCTTCTTTTATTCAGATGAGGGCACTAAACAAAAAATAAATAATATCTGATTTTTTAAAAAAGTTTGAGGAATTGGTTTAGTTCCTTGGCATGTTGCGACGTTACGCTACTGCACGAAAGTCGCTGCATAAAAAGTCCATTTAAAAAAATGTGTGTGATATTAACATACAAAGTGCATTATTAGCCTTTCTAAACAAACAGAAATGTTTTCTTTTAATTTTAGCAGCTAGTTGACCAGAAAAAACATCTTTAACTATTATTTATATTTGTTGTAAACATTTCCTGTACATTTTATAAATATATTTGACTTAGTGATACTAAAAATACACAAATATCATTCATCTTTGTTAGCATATTGTAACATTGCCTCCCTTACATTTACGTAATTATTTTAGAATTGGTGTATTTTTATGAAAAAAATCGCTTGAATAATTAATTTTATAAATTAAACGGTTTGTTTTAGAAAACCAAAAGTAGCCGTTGCATCTAAACTTTTCATGCCACATTTAATGATGAAATTATATTTTTCATATCTCATCTAGTTTTCGAGATCTGAGTGTGACAGAAGGACAGACGGACATTTTGCACAAACCTAATAGCGGCTTTTTCCCCTTACGGGGGCCGCTAAAAAAAAAAAAATTCTTCTTACAAAATTAGATAAATTGGCAACACGAAGAAAAAATAAATAATTCTGGACCTACTTTAGCAAGTGAGCTAGCTACAGTTGTGTACAAATGACTTGACAAGACTTTCCCCTCGCAAATAAAAATTAATATCTCTATTGTCATTTGTCATACAAACTAGACCTAGATCTAGCTAGATCTAGACCTAGTAGTTATAGATGTAAATCTAGATTTAAGATCTAGGTCTAGATATAGAATCAGATCTAAGTCTAGATCTAGATCTAAGTCTAGACTAAGTCTAGATCTAGAACTAGATATAGAATCTTGATATAGAATCTACTATATCTAGACTAGAAGTCATATGAATTTACACGTTTAATCTCAAAATTACTAGACCTAGGCCAATGTTATGATCATGAATAGTAGGTCTTTCTTTTCCCAGGTAATGGTGTACTATGCTGTTCGTATCCGATTCATTTCTTAATGCAGGGGCGTAGCTAGGGATTTGAACTTCTTTGGGGGCCCCTTGCATTTGACATTCGACATATGACATGAGATAATGTACGCAAAAAATATATTAGCCCAAAATAAAATTGGTTCAGTATATCAGTAAACTTAACCAAAAATAATCATTAAGGTTCTTTTAATGTATAATACTGTTGTTTATTAGTTAAATAATGCACAAGTGACAAATCTCAATTCATATCGCTTCACGTCGTGCATTCTGTGCAGCAAAGACACCTATAACATCATCTACATCGATACTTTCTAGTATTTGTGACTTCACTGACATTAAAGCCATGATAAGCCTTTCTTGCGTCATTGTGCTCCTCAGTTTTTGATGAACTTGAGCTTTGAGAATGATCTCTCACATGACGTAATGGAAGTGGCCTGAGTTAGCGGTATTCGGAGGAGGTTGCAAGGTTTGAGCACACGTAATTACCATATGAAGCCTGTTTCCGCAATATGTCTATTGGTGATTGTATTACTGGTTTGTTGATAAAAGTGCTCGTGCATCAATGACATCATTGAATAAGTGATTCGCCATTTATTTCATCATACAAACAGGAAAAAGTAACACAGTTTGTAATAAGCGTGTCATCATCCAACAGGTGTCTTGGTTCAAGAAGAAACCCAAAGGTATCCATTTTCTTTCCAGCCTTTGGAATCTGCCCTTCATCTCCATATGAAATCTGTCCAGCACTTCTGTCGCAACACGTTTGAATTGCAGTTCTATTGACAGTCCTACATTAGAACTCAACTGCCCATCAAGTCTTTTCTTTCTTCTGGTTGTTTTGATTACAGAGAATCCATAGTATGCACTACCTTTTTTTGCTTTTTCGATGGATTGGGTTTTTGTCAGTTTCTCATCATTTTGCAGAAAGCATGAAATATTACTAATTTCTTCAGCAGCTTCCCGTATGTGTAGTCCAGACTTTTGGAGTTTCTTCTGAACTATATTAGGGGCAGGAGCTTTGACCAGAGGCAGATAGGCAACAAATTCTTAATTTTCCACTGCATGAAGAAGATTCTGTGTTAATATTATATGATATTACGTCATTGTTGGTTGTTCATATTTTGTGCGAAAGCAAAAGGATTCAGAGCATACAAAAGTGGGAAAGATCCATATCTCGTTATGCTCGAGTATAAAAATACTCCGATAAGCGGACTGCCGTATTCACCATCACAACTGCTGATGAGTAGAAGACTCAGGGACATCGTTCCAACTGATCCCAGACACAGACATTACTCAATACTATAAAGACAAACGATGGAAAAACATACAGAAGAAATCAACGCTTTCTGAACAAGAGTTTCGATGAAGACATCTCTGGGTACTATGTTACTCATGAAGACAATGAACAGCAAACTGTTCGAACAAACGAAACAGACAGTTATAGACCAACGTCTAGAAAACTTGTACCAGTCAAGACAACCAGAAGTGGTCGAATTGTTAAAATTCCAAGTAGATATCAGTCTTAAGAACTTTTAAAAGGAAGGATGTGATAATAACTTAAAAAGGAAGAATGTGCTAATATTATATGATATGACGTCATTGTTTGTTGTTTATGTTTTGTGCGAAAGCAAAAGGATTTGACGGAAATAAAAAGAGAGTCTTCTATGTCTACTTTGATAATCACAGTCTCCGTTATCATTATCATTAATTAATGTCTACACTATGTTAATGTTAATATCTATCTGTGACAACAGAACAGATTCTGTGCACTGCTTCTAGTGTCCATTCTTTCAGTTGTTGATTCAAAAAGTTGATGATTTTGTCGAGATGCAAGGAAACTGCTGACGTAGCTTCTTCTCTTGTATTACTTTTTTTTTTTTAAATCCCGGCTTCATCTTCTTTCAGTTTGGCCTATCTCTGGGGTTAATTTGGAAATAAAAGTTGAACAATTCATGTACAGTTCCAAAAAAAGGTGACAATTGTTGGATCTATCTCAGCAAAATGAAAAGCTGCCAGGTTGAGAGAGTGATTATCACAGTTCAGAAATGTTGCCTTTGGATTTATGCCCAACAGACGTATCCGCAGGCTAGACAGACGGCCACTCATTGTGGCTGCGTTATCATAGGTTTAACCT
Source organism: Biomphalaria sudanica (assembly GCA_036873155.1). Lineage (NCBI taxonomy): Eukaryota > Metazoa > Mollusca > Gastropoda > Planorbidae > Biomphalaria > Biomphalaria sudanica. The sequence continues at coordinate 241,959 of JAZGLO010006728.1, read as the reverse complement.
TTGCGACACTCTGTTTTGTAGCCCCACTCTGGTCAACTCGGCATGGGGGAAGTTCCCATAGAAAGAATAAAATTTAAAAAAATATGCCATGATTGTGAAATTTCCTCTGACGAAAAGACATACATTTAGGTTTTTTGATTCATTTTCCCACCTTTGCAATTCACTCTTTTATCACTCTATATGAACGATTTGTTTGTTTTTTTAATTTAGAAAAACATGTTTCCATTGGATTGAGGAAAGATGAATAGAGGGGTAATAACTCGAGTGTGAAGTTTAATTCTGAAATTATAGAAGCCAAACCCGAATAATTAACAATTCTAGCATTATTAAGAATAACTATTGGATCTGTTATACCCGATTCTGTAAATTTTGCTTCAAGGTTAATGAGCTTAACCTTAAAATACTCGACATTTAAATCTATTATTAGTAAAGGTAACAAGATACCCGGAATTCGCTTATAGCCTATCATACAGTTTTATTCGTGGCAACAAAGAGAGAAATATTCTTAGTTCTTGCTGCAAGCACATGTTTGATCTCTTTTAAAAGGAAAATAAATCGGCAACAAATCTATTAAAGATATGCATTTTAAAATGTAAAACTAACTGTTATGAACATAAAGATAAGAGAGTCGAAAACCATGTCTGTATAGTATGGCTTTAATACACTGGATGACTACACAGCACACATTTCGTGAACACATTTTCACGGACGAGTTACAAGCACATGTAAACATAAGAAGGACAACCGATACAGAATATAATTTTCATAACATTCATCCCCGGTTCAAATAATGCTAACTAGTATTATAAACAATGAAAGAATTAAGTAAGTGCAGAATAATAATAGAGATTCAAGTAAACAAACAATGTAGAATAGCATGACATAATGTAACATGTTGATATAAGTAAGTGTAGAGTAATAATAGAGATTCAAGTAAACAAACAATGTAGAATTGCATGACATAATGTAACATGTTGATATAACATGGTAAATCAAATAGCTTATTAAAATAGATCATGATAGATCAAATATCACATTAAAGTCAAGTCAACAAAACCAAGTGAAAGTAGTAAAATAAACAAATGTTATTTTGGAGACAAAACTGAATGTCAAAGTAAAAGCTCTAGTAAGCTGATGAGCTTTTACACTTTGTAGTTGGGCCTAGTTCTCCTTACTCTAAAATTGTATGTATGTGTAGTTTCATCTGCTTGAGTTTCGGACGGTCTGGCCATGTCTTCGGTGGTGCTGGTCGTTTCTTCAGGCATCAGTCGGTTGATTCCTGGGAGGTGAGCTTTGGATGGGGCAGCCAATATCAACCTCTGTTCTACTCTGAATCTCATTTTCTATAACTTTTTGTTCCTCCCTAGGGGCTGACATTCGTAATGAGACAGTTTCCTCTCGGCCGTTTGGTGTTCGGATTACAGCGTACTGAGGGTTGCATGTTACCAAATCAACTTCCTCTGTTATGGGATCATATTTAGATGATCTAACGTTCTTCTTCAGCAGGACAGGACCAAGACTGGTCAACCATGTTGGCAAGGATGTCCCGGAACCACTTCTTCGGTTGAACCCAAGAAGTCGTTCATGTGGTGTCCTGTTAGTTGCAGTGCATAGTAATGACCGGATGGATTGCAGAGCATCATTTAGTACTAGTTCCCATTTAGCTATGTCCAATTCCTTAGAATGTAGAGCCAAGGTGATGGCTTTCCATAAGGTCCCGTTAAGTTTCTCTATTTGTCCGTTTCCTCTCGGACTGTAAGGGGTCCATCTACTGGTTGCAATTCCTCTCTCGTGGAGGAAATGCTGCACCTCTGTAGACATAAACGAAGTTCCCCTGTCAGTGTGGACGTACGCTGGAAATACAAATAGGGCGAATAGTTCATTGAGACATTTAACAACCGTAGAGGAAGACATATCGGGACATGCAAATGCAAATGGGAATCTAGAGAATTCATCTATAATGGTAAGTAGATATTTATTTCTTGAAACAGTAGGGAGAGGTCCCTTGAAATCCATACTAATTCTCTCAAAAGGTTGAGTTGCTTTAATCAGTTCTCCGGTCGGCTGTCGAAAAAAACGGGGCTTTAGTTCTGCACAAGCTTGACATTGTTCTATTACAGTTCTGACGTCATCACAGGAAAATGGAAGATTTTTAGTCCATACGTAGTGCAATAGTCGAGTAACGCCCGGGTGGCAAAGACTAGCGTGCAGCTATTTAAGGTCATTGCGAGTGATGGCAGATAGATAGTTTCTGGTAGATGTATCAGCTACAGTGTTCTGCTTGCCAGGGCGATAGATGACGTCATAGTGGAAACACGAGAGTTCAAGTTTCCACCTTTGGATTTTTTCATTTTTAATTTTTCCTTTGTTTGACCTGTTATACATGAAAGAGACAGATCGCTGATCCGTAACAACAGGGGCGGACTGGAAATAAAAATCGGCCCGGGCATTACCATATAAACCGGCCCACAAATGGCATGTCATATATTTTCGGTGGGGGGGGGGGTAAACCCCCTCCGCAATTTATATATATATATATATATATATCAGTGTGTGTATATGTAAATAATCTTCATTACATTCTTTTAAACGTTTTTTCTACTCTAGAATACTCTCTTCCTATAATTAGTGAAAGGTAGTACACACCACAAAGGGACAGCTACAGCTAGGAAGTCTGGGGGAGCGCCGTAAGCTCCCCCAGTGGTTCTTCGCCCCGGATCCAAACATTATTCCCGTTATTTTAAGCTTTAAAAAATGTATATTCTGAGGTATCTACAGTGCAATCAGCTTGCTACTCTTCCGCTTAAAAAAAAACAAAAAAAAAACTAAATCTTCTATTCACTGGAGTCCAGCGACTGGTAAAAAAATGGTAAAATGCTTTACTTTTGTATTGGAAGTGTGTGTTGGGGGGGGGGACCAAAAAACCCCTTTTAGCTACGCTCATGAAATTTGGTGACTGTAGTTTTTTTAAGTTGGCTGCACTGGGGAAGTAAGTAAAGTTTTCCTTTCAGACAATGAGGTCTGAGGCCAGTGATGGTTTGAATTCCTCCCCTCTCAGCTACGCCCATGTGTTTTATCATAGGTGTAAGCCTAATTCTATTCAAAATATATAAGGTTTGATAACGCATCGAAAACTGGATGTAGGCTTACATAATATATTCTATTTATACATCTACATGTATGTAGTCTGAAAACCAAAAACACTACAATAGCAGCCTTAATGAGTTTCAAACTTTTTGGTATTACTTATAGATTACAGACATTTCTTCAAAAAAATAAAATACTTAGGCCCTACGCATTTCACGTGTCAATCTAGTCATGCATGTTGAATTGTGACTTAAAATATGCTAAATCATTGTTTTTCCTGCCTGACAACCCATTCCTTTAAAGTGGTATCACCACAAATAGAAAACTAGGGGTCTATTGAGCTGTCATCCTCCTCTACATTGCTCTATGCCTCACAAACATGGATAGTGTACAGTTAACATGCAAAGAAACTGAATCACTTCCACATGACATGTCTGTGAAAAATACTGAATGTCAAATGGCAAGACAAAATACCAGATACTGAAGTCCTTCCAAGAGCGGGTCTGCAAAGCATCCACACACCCTGATGCAGTCCCAGCTGCGATCGGCAGAACACGTATGCAGAATGGAAGACCACCGCATCCCTAAACGACTCTTGTATGGCCAACTAAGCGAAGGAAAGTGCTCTTAAGGTGGTCAAAGAAAACGTTTCAGGGACACCCTCAAAGCTTCTCTGAAGGCGTGCAGCATAGACCCATCCACCTGGAAGACAGAGGCACATGACAGAGCATCATGACGTCGCGCTGTGAAAACCGGCGCACAGGTTGCTGAAGAAAAGAGAACAACGCTGGCAGAAGAAAAAACGCCAGAGAAGAATAGCAAGGCCAATGACACTAGCTTCAGCTGGAATAACCTGCCTAGTGTGCGGCCGAACATTCCGGGCTCACATAGGTCTCACCAGCCACACGAGAAGACATAAAACCCCAGTGCAAAGCCCTCAGCCCCCTGGGAGACAAAGGGGTCATAATCGAACTACGATGGACGAACTATATATATTCCTTTAAAAGATAAGAGAAAGCAGAACGGTTAGAGAGGTACTTCTAAATGTGAAAAGCTCTTGCTTCGTCCTAGTACATTCTCAAAAACGAGATTTGTATATAAATGATTAAAAAACTCCTTTCATTACATATCGGATGTGACAGCGCTATATAAATTATTGTAATAATTTTCATCCTAAATGACTTCATACTAAGCATAAGTTTGCCGTTAATCACAACGGTATAAAATTGATTTAGATCTTGATTTATGTTTTAATTTTTTTTAAAATGTAAGCCTTAAGTGTAGTATTTTTAGATCTATGTTATTACAAATAAACAACAAGAAACTTACTTTTTCATTTCAAATCGCAGAAAGTAGAACTACTGTTTTTGTACAGTAGTTACGCTGAGGTTGTCAATTGTAGTCAAACTGAATTTCCATTAGATTGGATCAATAAAAATTATCTTATCTTATCTTTATACCCATATTGAACTATGAATAAGTTGGGTGGTTTGCAATTTCTCGGCTGTGTGTATGTGTTTTGTTAAAGAGCTAATCGTCTCCCCTTTTGCCTCGTTATATCAATGTTTTCTAACCTCTCCCATCCCTCTTTTTCGTTCACTTTCAATGGAACCATCAAAAACCGGGTGAGGGAAGGAGCAAAACAAAAATAGGAGTGCCATCAAAGGCTCATGCCGACCAGCACAATGATCAGGCCAAACCAAGGAGGTTATATTTAGATATAGATGGCGTGACGTCACTAGGTTGAAGCCAAATCGCAGCCATCTTGGTCTACTCAAATTAAAACGTGTAGTCTGTTTTTTTTTTGAGAAATTTGTTCGACAATATTTCACGACATTATTTAAATATCTGTACATTGTACAATATCTTATAAAACGTTAAAAACACAGTGTATAGAATAAAATAAACATTACAAATGCCTTCTTGTTCGGCATACGGTTGTACGCAACGACGACCAGAAAACGGGATATTATTATTAGTAGTAGGTAGTAGTACTCTTTTCACTTCAATTTTATCAATTTTGTGGTGATTTCAGTGCGGTAAAAAGTATATAAAAATATAGCAAACCTCTTGCAAATCATTTTTGTGCTTTTAGCCCACAATAGTGCTTAATTTCGATGTAATCATTATTTTTCGGTTTTGTAGGCCTCGATCAGGTGATCGTATAAATCACTTTACATGCTCTACAGCGCTTTGTAATTGATCCATTGGAATATCTAGACCACCAGATATGAACTTGGGCCTTAGAGGAGTTTAGAAAAAAACATGATGACAAAATACGAGGCTAATTTGAGTTGTTACGAGAATTAGAAAACTGGTATCGCAATAAAAACGGATGGAATGTTTTGAGTAAACCAATATGGCGAATAGGCTCCGCCCACTGGCTTCAACCGATAATAACCATTTGATAGCAACCGCCATCTCCATCTAAATATAACCTCCTTGGGCCAAACACAGTCTCAAAGACATCAAAGTAGTGTTGAAGGCCATGCCGCTCATGCATTGCAGAAGGTACGGTCTAACGTTTTACAAATGATAATACGTACAGTGTATAGTGTAATTCTTAAAATTATATTCTTGATGAATTTCAAACAAAATTAATTGTAATTATAATTTAAAAAAAACAACAACAAGAAAACGTGTTCGGGGCTTTGTGTCTTGTTGCTGTCACATTTTTTTTAAAGTTGTCTGCATTGATTATTTTTCTTTGGTCGCTACCAGACCGGCCCATTTGGTATCGGCCCACCGGGCATTTGCCCGTTTGCCCATATAGCCAGTCCACCCCTGCGTAACAAGTGTGAACGCTTTACCAACTAAGAAATGTTTCCATTTCCTCAGCGACTCAACAATGGCGTATGTTTCTTTCTCAACTGAAGAATGTTTTCTTTCACTTTTTGTTAATGAGCGAGAGAAGAAAGCAACGGGCCGGCCATCTTGGTTGAGGGTAGCTGCAATGGCTATATCAGAAGCATCCGTCTCAACGGTTAAAGGGCGATTCGGATCAATAGTATATACGGCGGCTTTTTCAAGCTCATTTTTCAAACTTTCAAATGTTCTTTTGACTTCTTCGGAGACAGGAAATTGTTGATTTCTTGTTAACAGGCTACTTTTGTTGAAAAGTTAGGTATCCACTGTGAGTAGTAAGCCAGAAGACCCACTACTCGTTTCTGTTCACGCATGTTCACTGGTACGGGTAATTCCCTTAGAGCGCGAAATCTCTCAGGATCCGGCTTAAGTTGTACTTTGAAAATCTCGTATCCTAACAGTCTCACTTTAGCAGTGCTAATTTCACTTTTTGTTTCATTAAGAGTGATTCCATAATTTGAGCACTATCAAGAAATCGCTGTAGGTTTTGATCGTGTGATTCAGAGTCCATACCGCAGATGGTCACATTGTCCACGTAGATATGTCCTTGAGTGATTCGAGATAGATGGGTGGAAGCCATAAAGATTCTGTTGCCTGAGGAACATGTCTGCCATTTGTGCTTCTTAGCGATGTGCCTCGAAATATAGTGTCTACTAGGGCTTTCAATAGCACATTGTTGATGCAAATAGGTATTGTAGATTTGTTTAGATTCATAGGCTGCACAGTAGCGATAGCCGAAACTGTTGAAGATCTAGATTTGCAAACTCTTTGAAAGTGACCCTTTTTGAAGCACTGATTGCATGTCACTTCCCTTGCAGGGCACTGAGAGCGGGGATGCTTAACCCTGCCGCAAAAATAACTCATGCTAGCTAATGAATTTATTTCATGTGTGTGTGAATTACTTGCAATTTGAGGAATCGTTACATTTGGCAAGGGTGAGGCCGAAGAATTGGTGAGAGTAGTTGCCGCGCAATTAGTTTCCGGCTGTGATGATTCATATTGTAATGAGTGCTGATAAGCATGTTCTAGTAAGCGAGCCTCCTCGAAGGCGTCCTTTAAACTCAAAACAGTCTTTTCAAGTAGACGTTTTCGAATGCTGTTGGACACTAGTCCATTGATAAACGAATGTCTAATAGCCTCTTCTCGGTGTTGTTCAGCAGTCACCGCTTTGAAGTTGCAATCTTTGGATAGAATTCTTAATTTCTGCATGTAGGCGTTTATCGTTTGACCTTGCTTTGTTTGCAAGTAGCTAACCTGTGCCTAGCAAACACCTCATTCTTTGGTTGAATGTAGATGCCATTTAGAGTCTGGATAGCTTCATCAAATGTCTCTTTATCAAGTATCATTTGATATACAGCAGGAGAGATATAGTTTATCAGTAGTTTCTTAGTATAAAGATACTACCGATATAAAATTTTTAAACGTTTCATACCAGTGCTGCCAATGCTCTGCTGCTTGAGGTGCTGTGGGCTTGATGTCAAACTTCTCTGGGCGAAATATCCTATCCATTTCGAAATTCTAACAACTTCACATTTTTGGATTCAGTGTATTAAATTGTTATGAACATAAAGATAATAGAGTCGAAAACCATGTCTGTATAGTATGGCTTTAATACACTGAATGACTACACAACACACATTTCGTGAACACATTCTCACGGACGAGTTACAAGCACATGTAAACATAAGAACGACAACCGATACAGAATATAATTTTCATAACACTAACTTAAAAAAAAAACAACTTTGATCTCCATGGGGACAAATATTTAAAAAATGTCAACAAAGTCAACGTACTAATAAACCTAGATCTAGGTTTAGTCTTTGTTATAAATTTAATCCATAAATGTTGAAAAAGAAGAGATCCGTTGGTTGTATTTGTCAATTAAATATATTAATTTATGTATTTACAAACAAATTTCGGACACCCATTTGGGGGCTCGGGGGGATCTTCAAATTCTCTCCCCCCCCCCATTCCCCCTCCTTAGCTACGCCACTGTCTTAATGTGATACTACTGTTTACAACTACTGTTTACATAATAAATAAATCTGCACCCCTAAGCTGTCAGAAGATAAGTTATTGCTTGAGTTATTAATGAAAAAGTCCATGACCTTTAAAAAAAAAGTTACCTCCCCTGAAGATTTTCATTGTAAAATGGTGTAATTTTTTTTGAAAAATCTACTTTCGGAAAAGAAAAAAGTAGCCGTTGCATCAGAACTTTGAATGATCTAAAATATCTTGATATTCGATTTTCATTTTCTCTTCAAGTTTCTGAGATCTAAACGGGACAGACGGACGGACGGACAGACAGACCACACAAAACTGTAGCGTCTTTTCCCCTTTCGGGGGTTGCTAAAAAGCGACAATTCAAACTACTGCTATTACCGTGGCATTACCTTACTGTTAGACGCGGGGAAGATCCTTGCCAAGATTTCCTTGACAGATTACCCCACTCTAAAGTAGGTAGTGCGCTTTCTGAAAATAAGTGTGGTTTCCGAGCTGGTAGAGGAATATCAGACATGATTTTAGTCTTGCGTCAAATGCAAGAAAATGGCAATGAGCAGAACCTGGACCTGTACGCTAAATTCATCGATCTCATCAAAACATTTGACACAGTGAGTCCCGATGGCTTATGAAGGATTTTCTCGGCTCGGATGCCCTCCAAAATTCATCGCCATTCTGAACCAACTGCAGGAAAGTCAAAAGAGTCAAATCAAATACAGCGGAGACCTGTCAGCTCACTTCTCTAGAGAGAATGTTGTCAAGCAGGTTGTGTGCTTGCTCCGACACTCTTTGCAATATTCTTTGGAGCAATGCTAAACAAAGTGAGGCGACGCCTGCAAGACGGCAGCATATTTAACATACGGTGCCTGCTCTTCCGTACAAAAAATAAAGAGATGAATGCTACATCAACTCAGGCGCAATTTCGCCCTCACGGCACAGAGTCACTTTTAGAGCTTTTACAAAGGCTGCGGGACAAATATTTGAGGCTCAGATGAAAGCTATTGTTGAAGACAGGCGCAGAAGACGGAAAGAAAACTTAAATAGACAGCAAGCGGGACAACGGCTTTGACTACACTAGATGCGGGAAAATATTCAGATCGCAAATGGGTTTGCGTAGTCATGTCAAACACTGCACTCATCCTTAATCTTTGGAATCGAAGACATTGCCATTATTATTATTTCTAGTAGAGAAGAAAGTCTATTGTTCTAGACATTGTGAAACATATGTATCAGAATCTCTCTCTCTCTCTCTGTCTCGCAATTTGAAACGCTCAAAGCCTTGTTTGTAACATGAGAGTACAAGTCCAGCGACACTAAACGTGACTACACTGACTGAAGACATTTATAACGGAGTTCACTCAAGTTCCTGTTTGAAAGTGTACGAATGTTTAAAGATGACATGTTCTAAATGTTCTGAGTGGATTTATAAACTTAGTGTATTCATTTATCTCTATTAGTTTAATAGACTTGTACTTTTATAAATGTCCATCTCTATTAGTTTAATAGACTAGTACTTTTATAAATGTCCATCTCTATTAGTTCAATGGACTAGTACTTTTATAAATGTTCAACTCTATATGTTAAATGTAACAAAACAAAGTTACAAAGATGCCTATTGAACAAAATGTATCACTTACTAATGAGCTTTATTTTTAGCGGCCCCTGAAGGGGAAAAAGCCGCTATTAGGTTTGTGTAAAATGTCCGTCTGTCACACTCAGATCTCGAAAACTCGAAGAGATATGAAAAATATTATTTCACCACGCTTTGTGGCTTGCAAAGTTTAGCTGCAACGCTACTTTGGTTTTCTAAAAGCAAACCGTTTAATTTATAAAATTAATTATGCAAGCGATTTTTTTCATAAAAATACACCAATTCTAGCACAATTACGCAAATGTAAGGGAGGCAATGTTATAATTTTATAATATCATGACATGCATGGACAATCTCTGTGTATTTTCAGTATCACTAAGTCAAATATATTTATAAAATGTACAGGAAATGTTTACAACAAATATAAATAATAGTTAAAGATGTTTTTTTCTGGTCAACTAGCTGCTAAAGTAAAAAGAAAACATTTCTGTTTGTTTATAAAGCCTTTTAATGCACTTTGTATGTAAATATCACGCACATTTTTAAAAATGGACTTTTTAATGCAGCGATTTTCGCGCAGTAGCGTAACGTCGCAACATGTTGCGGTACTAAACTAATTCCTTAAAGATTTCTAAATAAGCAGATTTTATTTATTTTTTGTTAAGTGTCCCATCAGGATAAACGCCTCTTATTTTTGTGCACTTTGTCTGTTGATCGGTCTGTCTGTCACGTTTAGATTAAAAAAAACAACAACACTAAAAGCAATTGAAAATCTCATTTAACCTTTAATGTTCCTTTAGAAACATCTCTACAGTTTTAACTATCTATAATAGATTGTTCCGGATGGTTTCGTGAAAACAAGTCAATGTCAACGAATGTCTGTTTGCTCTTCTAATTTATATTATATTTAATTTCCATGCTTAAAGGTCAATCATATGTTGTTCCGGTTTTTTATGTAAATAGCATATAAATGCTAAATGAAAATCTCCATACGGGCTTATATTTCATTAACTATAAAGTTGTTCCTGAAATTGTTATATAAAAAATAAATTATGTGAAATGATTGTTTGAAATCACATCATTGACTTACATTACACTTATTTTCTTTGACAATACGTTACTATAGTTTAATTATATATATAAAATATATATATATATACTATTATATATATATATCACAGGCCTACAATGAAAAAATTGTTTAAAAACTAAATGCTGAATCTTATGTAACTTTGGTCGCTGATTTCAGTTTTAAAAAAAGTAAAAATTTCCATCACCCTCAGATTTTTGCCAAAATCAGCATTTGTTTTCTAAAAGGAGAAAATTGTCTTATACCGCTTCGCTAATAAAAAAATATTTTTTTACATGCCATTATATCATATTCATTATTTTTCATTTTATTATTATAATTTTAAAATATATTAAACACTAAGCAGTATAAAAAGTTAAAAATCCATGCGAAAAAATTTGCCAAGTTGACATTGAACTCAACGTATTACATCATGCATAACACAATTTTGATGTTGTACATTTTTCAAGTCTGATATCATCTGAGTCTGATGTCATCTTAGTTAATGATATCATCTGAGTCTGATGTCATCTTAGTTAATGATATCATCTGAGTCTGATGTCATCTTAGTTAATGATATCATCTGAGTCTGATGTCATCTTAGTTAATGATATCATACTTGTAATAAGTATTTAAAAGACTGCTTATAAACAAATCTAAGTTAATATAAGTTGAGCAAAAGTCTGAAGTACATATCGAGGAATAGTTTTTAAATTTCTTAATCAAAATGGCTGCTAGAGGTTGTCGTGTTTCGCCTGATAGTTTCTGCTATATATGTGGCAGTTTTGTAGTGAAAAAACAATAGCGAAATTTTACAGATTTTGTAAAGAAAGTATATTTTGCTTATATTGGTGTTATGTCTGTTAGGTGACCAAGACAAGTCATGAGCACCGCATAGAGTGTGTTCTATTTGTGTAGAAGAACTTCGTCAATGGTTTCAAGGTAAAAAGAATTTTTTTCGTTTTGGTATTCCTATGATCTGGAGAGAAGCACGAAATCCTTCTGATGATTGTTAGTTTTGTACATGCAATGTGGATGGTTACAATTTCAAAAAACAAAAAAGAAATTTTCTATCCAAGTCTTCCAAGTGCTATTCGTCCTGTGCCTCATGGTCCTGAATCACTAGACAACATTGTCATATCAGATGCATCAGATGAAGAAAATAATATATCTGAAGAAGAGTTTAGTATTCCTAGCAATGAGCCTCAACAATTTTCACAACAGGAGTTAAATGATTTAGTCAGGGATTTAAATTTATCAAAAGAATCTGCCGAGTTGCTGGGTTCTAGACTGAAAGAGAAAAATCTTCTGGCTGCAAACACATCTTTCTGTTGGTACAGAAACCGCGAAAAAGACTTCACTTCATTTTTTAGTCAGGATGAGGAATTAGTTTACTGTAACGATGTAGCAAAGTTGATGAACATGTTTAATATTGAATATGATTGCAGCAGCTGGTGGTTGTTTATTGATGCATCAAAAAGGAGTTTGAAGGGAGTGCTTCTTCATAATGGTAACAAGTTTGCATCACTATCAGTTGCCCACTCAGTCCGCTTAAAAGAGCGTTATGAAAATTTGGAAATGATATTGTGTAAAATCAAATACAATGAACATCAATGGACCGTTTGCGGAGATTTGAAAGTAATATCAATGCTATTAGGGCAACAAGGACAACAAAATATCCATGTTTTTTATGTGAGTGGGACAGTAGAGATAAAAACCAACATTGGGTTAAAAAAGAATGGCCAAAAAGAGAACTAGTGCCTGGTGTAAAAAATATTCTAAATGTAAATCTCATAGATCCGAAAAAAGTTCTTTTACCTCCACTTCACATTAAACTTGGAATTATGAAGCAGTTTGTTAAGGCATTGCCAAAAGATGGTCCTTGTTTTCAATACTTGGTAAAAAAACTTCCCTAACTTATCTGAAGCAAAATTGAAAGGAGTTTTTGTTGGTCCAGATAGGTCCAGGTCAAGATGATGAAAGATACTACATTTGAAGCTACAATGAATGTTGCAGAAAAAGAGGCTTGGTTAACATTTAAAGAAGTGGTAGCAAAATTTCTTGGGAATTATTAGGATCCAAATTTCAAAGACATTGTTGAAAGCATGCTCAGAATACTAAAAACATTGGGTTGCTCAATGAGTTTGAAACTCCATTTTCTCAACTCCCACATTGATTTCTTTCCAGAAAACCTCGGAGCAGTAAGTGAAGAACAGGGTGAAAGGTTTCACCAGGATGTCAAGGAAATGGAAAGAAGATATCAAGAGCGTTGGAATGTCAACATGATTGCTGACTACTGCTGGATGTTGAAAAGGGAATTAACAGAAAAAGTTTATAAACGGAAATGTCAAAAAAGAAGTTTTGAAAAAAAGAGAACAAGACATAATGGAAAAGAATAAAATAAATTTGAATTTTATTACATTTATTAATTGTTAAATCTATATTATGTGATTTTTATACACATTGAATGACGTGAAAACTATAATAAAATGCATATATTTTTCATGACAATTTTGTAAATTTCTCATTTTCGTATCATTTTTTTTTTCGTGTTTTGCAAAAAAATCTTACGTGATAGAAAAAAACGGGTCTCAATTTTGAAATCAGCACATTAAACTACATAATATTCAGCATTCAAAATTAAAACAATTTTCCAAAAGTTAAAAAATGCAGGCCTGTTAATTATCGATATCAAATCGTTCCGATATTTCAACTTAAAACAAATGCATGTCAAATGACTTTTTTTTTCAAAAGAATCGACAAAGATTGTTCAGGATTTTAAAATAAGAAAGTAATTAACTAGAAAAGATTATTGAAAATTACTTTTAGTGGCCCCCGTAATGGGAAAAGCCGATATAAGGTTTGTTAAACTTTTTTTACATTTTATTTTCTTGCTGAAACATAGAAAAAGTTTTTTAATCGGTAAAGAATGTTCCGGATTTAGTTTTGAAAAAGAAATCGAAATACGTAACATTGATAATCTTACAAATCGTCGCCAAAATTGTTCCGAATTTTATTAGAAAAATCCACTAACGCCAAATAACTGTTTGAAATCCCTCTTCTAACAAATAAAACAAATAATCTTCTTCTCATTTACACAAATTGGTTGATCCGGATTTTTAAGAAAAACATTTTAACTCTATCTATTTTAAATCGCATTTCTATCTTATACTACAATTAATTTTCTTGCTTAAACGTTACAAAATCTAATTTTATCTTAATATTATGTTCCGGATTTTTTAAGGAAAACAACTTCCTAACACCAAAGTATGGTATGAAAATCTCTCCATAAGTCTATGGTAGATATAATTTTTAAACTAGATCATTTCAAAAATTGAATTAACGGTATTTGATTTATCTGAGATTCTCTCTCTCTCTCTCTCTGTATATATATATATATATATATACAGAGAGAGAGTATATATATATAAACATCCGGAACAATCTATAAAAGATACTTAAAACTCTTCTATGTTTTGGTAGGAAAATGAAAGGTTAACCGATTTCAATAGCTTTTAGTCTTTTTTTTTTCGATATAAACATGACGGACAGACAAACTGACAGATAAAATGCAGAAATATATATATATACGTCTAACATCTTTAAATAAAAATACTATAAGAACTCAGTTTCCTCCATATCTATGTACCCTCCTTAACTATCTCTCTCGTGTTAAATAAAGACATGTTGAGTCTAACTATATAATAGGCCCTCTGACGTCATGTATTTTTTTTGCTTTTACGTCACATGGATGGAATTCTTTAAATAAAATGTTCATAAGAACTCGGTGCACTAATGTTTATTGAAGCTCGTCAACGTTCTCGTATTGTTAAAGACATTTTTAGTCTAACTAGGCCCTGTGACGTAGGCTTAAGAATTTTTTCTACTCTAGATTTTCTCCACTAAATCTAGATTTTTTTTTACACTAAATCTAGAGTTTTAACACTAAATCTAGATTTTTTAAAAATAAATCTAGATTTATATTCTTATTAAAATCATTGTAGATTCTAGATCTAGAATTTCTAGGTGTAGTTAAGAATTATATAGACTAAATCAAGATCTAGAATTTCAATTTCTAGATCTAAATCTAGACTTAAAGAGTATAAGATAAGAGATTTGGATTTCCATATGTGTAGATCTAATTTTACAATTTTATAATATACTAAAACTTATCTATTATTTTTAAATTTTAATGTTGCATTCAGTCTATTGATAGATTAGACTTTTTTATTTTACGTAAATCTTATCTAAATTATTCAAAATTTAGATCTTAGATCTAGGATATATATTATTATTATTATTATCTTAAGAGTGCTAAATCAGAAGTTTAGTTTATGTAGATCTACATCCCTACAAATCAATGCTGAAAGATTATTTTATCTAAAATCGTCAGGCTATTAGTTTGTAACCAGTTTGTTATTACCTAAGTTAAGAGCAATGCCTGGTCGTGCGGTTAGCGTTCTGAGCTGATTATCTCGACGGTCCCGGGTTGTTTGTTTTACATGTTTCGGAAGTTCTTTCATAGTTGAAGATAGTTTACTTCCTAGTCCAAACCTCCCGCAGGTCGACGGGGGATGGGAACGGGCAGGGTTTCAACCAGGGATCATCGATAAATCCGAACGACAGTCTAGCACACAAACATCACGAACAGGCAGGCTTCATACACTGTCTATCGACAGGTTAATTATTTTCAACTTAGAAGAGCATCCGAAACATGTAAAACATAAAAACAAATATACATTTTTTTACAACGGCAAATAAATCTATGAAACATTATTGCTTTTGACAATCAAAATTAAATCACGTCTTGACTATTTCGTGCGAATTGGCGGATCCGACAGGGTCCCGACTCCGACGAGAGCCGCCTCTGAGTTTGTGTGATAACACAAACTCTCTTTGTAATTTTGTTTAAATATTATTTTTCGAATATATTTTTTTTTCGGTGGCGATCCAGAAAGCCTTAATCTAAATCTGTGGAGTATCTTATCTCTTCAAGGAACAAACCTTAATATTTAGTAGACCTACTAAACTAATCTAAATATTTAGTACACCTAATAAAATTACCTAAATTTTAAGTCCATTCCAGCAGGTAGAGCTATGTAGGCAGTTGCATTGGTTTGTTTGACTTGAGTGGCGAATACCCAGTGATTGGGCTCCAAGGCAGTAGAATATTCTAGACAATACAAGAATAATCGGAGAAAAGTTCAAGAAGTGTAAACAATTATTACCTCCTCTGGATATTTAATTTTTTTTAGTTGATTTATTCCCATCTTGAGGGTAAAAAAAAAACAATAACATATTTTATTGGGTTGTTTAATCTAGACTTTAGTCTACAAATACATGTTAGAGTGTACACAATAAATGTTCTGTCGTGTAAAACTCAATATTTGGGAATCACGTGACAGGTTACGAAGGAGGAAAACAAAAATGACATATCACTTATGAGTTACCCTACTGAAAAGTGTCATCCACACCCGTTCATACCGTAGTGCAGACTGAAACTCAGACCATTCACTAGTGCTAAGCAAAATCAAACTACTTCTCAAGAAGGCTTATACTTCCACTCAACCCAGAACTAGGCGAATTAACGTCAACCATGTAGGTGACCCAGAGAAGTGTGCACTCTTTGGCGAGCTCCTGAACAGTTTAATCCCCTCGTTAAGTAATGAAGAAGACATCTCTATCAGATGGGAGAAATTAAGAGATGTAATCTACAGTTCGGCAATCACCGCCTTTGGGCCTCAAAAACACAAAAATGTAGACTGGTTTGAGGCGAATCTAGCACATATGGAAGCTTGCATCGAGAAAAAGCGATCTGCACACCTCGCTGACAAGACAAAGCCAAGTCCAAGATCTTTGGAGGCCTTTAAAAGTGCTAATAAAGAGGCGAACCAAAGGCTAGAAAATGTGCTAACAACTTTTGGAGGGATACCTGCAACAGAATCCAAGACAGTCTCCACTCAGGAAATAGCAAAGCTCTATTTGATGGCATTAAAGCGGCCCTGGGTCCAACAGTGTCTAAGCCTGCCCCCCTTCTATCCAAATCAGGAGAAAAAATTACAGATCAAACCAAGCAGCTAGAACGATGGACAGAACACTACCTCGAAGTCTATGCCACACAGAATACAGTAGACGATGTCGCCCTGGCTTCTCTACCAGATCTTCCAGTACTGGAATGCCTAGATAAGCTTCCGAGCCTTAGTGACCTCAAAAAAGCAATTAACTGCATAAAAAATAGAAAATCTCCTGGGAGTGATGGTATCCCAGTGGAAGTAGTGAAAGTCAACGAATCACTCCTGCTCCCTGAACTCTATATTCTCCTCTGCCGCTGTTGGGAAACAGGTCATGTCCCACAGGACATGCGTGACGCAACTATAGTCACAATATACAAGAACAAAGGGGATCGGAGTGACTGCAACAATTACAGGGGTATCTCTCTCCTCAGTATAGTGGGCAAGATCTTTGCTAGAGTGGCACTATCCAGGCTGCAAGTGATAGCTTCTAGAGTCTACCCAGAGTCTCAGTGTGGATTCTGGAGTGGTAGATCCACTATAGACATGATATCTTCTCTACGACTACTGCAGGAGAAATTCAGAGAGAGAGACAGACCCCTTTACATCGTTTTTGTTGATCTGACTAAAGCTTTTGACATGGTCAGCAGAAGTGGCCTTTTCAAACTCCTGAGGAAAATAGGTTGCCCTCCCAAACTACTGAAGTTCATTGAGTGTTTTCACGAGGAAACTAAATATACTGTCAAATTCAATGGAGCCCAATCAGCACCTTTTGAGGTTTGCAGTGGTGTCAAGCAGGGATGTGTGCTCGCACCTACTATGTTTGGCATATTCTTCTCCTGTCAACTGCATTATGCGTACAACGACATAAACGAAGGTGTGTTTCTCCATATCAGATCCTCTGGAAAACTATTTAATGTATCAAGGCTGCGGGCAAAAACCAAGTTTAGGAAGCTTTTCGTCAGGGAACTCCTATATGATGATGATGCAGCTATTGTGGCTGATTCTGATATTCAGCTACAGTCCCTGGTTCACAAACTATCTGCTGCTTGCCAGAAGTTTGGCTTAAACATCAGTCAAAGCAAGACTAAGATACTTGTCCAAAACACAAACACTGCACCTCAAGTAAGCGTTAATGGCCAACCATTAGAAATTGTTGATCACTTTTGTTAGCTTGGCTCCATCATATCCAACAACACTCTACTGGATAAAGACATAAACAACAGGATAGCCAAGGCAATGGCCACCATGTCACGGCTTCAGAAAAGAGTCTGGGACAACATATTGCTGACTAGCAGTACTAAAGCCCTAGTCAACCGGACCTGTGTGTTGAGCACCTTGCTGTACGGAAGTGAAACATGTCAACCTCCTCATGGCAGGAAAAAAAGCTGAATGTTTTTCACCTCCGATGCCTAAGGCGGATCTTTAAAGTAAGGTGGCAAGATAAGATAACCAATGAGGAAGTGCTACAAAGAGCAGGGTGCCAGGACATCCGCTCTGTTATCAGCAACAGACGCCTTAGCTGGCTTGGCCACGTTCGTAGAATGCCAGTAGGTCGACTTCCACAGGACATCCTGTATGGCGATCTAATAGAAGGCAGGAGAGCCGCTGGTCGCCCACTTTTACGTAATACGGATGTATGCAAACGCGACATGAAGCTCTTCAAAATCGACACTGGCAACTGGGAAGAGGTGGCACTGGACAGATCCTCATGGAGAGAGAGCATAAAGGAAGGGTCAAAGATTGCAGATATCATGCACAACAGAAGCAGAAAGAAGGGTGAAAATGCAACGGCGCCTGGTGATTATATATGCCCAACCTGCGATCGCAGCTGTGTATCAAGGATTGGCCTCTTTAGTCACACAAGAAGTTGCATTGGGGAAAAGATCGTCTCTCGAGACGTAAAATGCCACAGACCCTACTGTCAATTGAAGAGTTACACTGATACTTCAAGGACTGACTCTACTGTCAATTGAGGAGTTTCTCTGATACTTCAAGGACTGACCCTACTGTCAATTGAGGAGTTACTCTGATACTTCAAGGACTGACCCTACTGTCAATTGAGGAGTTACTCTGATACTTCAAGCACTGACCCTACTGTCAATTGAGGAGTTACTCTGATACTTCTATTTTATTCATTCTTTACTAAAGACACAATCACGATCAAATATTGAAAATATCGCTTTTGATTTTTTTAAAGAGACCGAGATAGATTTAGATCTATAATTATATGCCAGTGACTCTTATGGAAAAAAAAAGTGATGGATCTTGCGGTTTTGCTTAAAATTCGCACTATTAGACAATTGCAACGATAGCATTGAGTACCAGACTTTGAGATATTGTGTATGTTTTTTGTACCGTCAGACCTGTCACTTGAAATACAAATCTTTTCAAAACCTTCGTCGAGTAGCTTGACATAAAATTACAGCAACCTGTTGTCTTAAGTTACATACGGTATTGTTGCATTGTTAAAATATTAGACAATCTTTCAGGAGTATTATATTACGGTATTTCAAAATTGAAGGATTTATGGGTACTATGGTTAACATGTCACCTATAGTAAAATACTGTATTGGAGCGTTGTTAAAACTTCCAGGCATCCAAGTGAGGTTAGCACTTTGACCAGCTGCACACGATTCTGTAATATTTAGCTGTGTTGGTGGCAGGGGGAAATCTATTGACAAATAAAACAATGTTTACATTCAAATTGTTCATTGCATAACAATAGTTTTCTAGCTCGAGGTCTAGATCTCTATAAACACAATCAAAAGCAATGAAAAGAAAAAACAACATTTAAAAAAGTCACTAAATGTCAAAATAAAAAAAAATGGCACCAGAAAAAAGGCTTATATAACATATTTAAAGTAATAACAATATTTTCATTGATGTTTTAAGTAGCAGGGATATTTTCTTTGATGTTTTAAGTAGCAGGGATATTTTCTTTGATGTTTTAAGTAGCAGGGATATTTTCTTTGATGTTTTAAGTAGCAGGGATATTTTCTTTGATGTTTTAAGTAGCAGGGATATTTTCTTTGATGTTTTAAGTAGCAGGGATATTTTCTTTGATGTTTTAAGTAGCAGGGATATTATCTTTGATGTTTTAAGTAGCAGGGATATTTTCTTTGATGTTTTAAGTAGCAGGGATATTTTCTTTGATGCTTTAAGTAGCAGCGATATTTTCTTTGATGTTCTAAGTAGCAGGGATATTTTCTTTGGTGTTTTAAGTAGCAGGGATATTTTCTTTGATGTTTTAAGTAGCAGGGATATTTTCTTTGATGTTTAAGTAGCAGGGATATTTCTTTGATGTTTTAAGTAGCAGGGATATTTTCTTTGATGTTTTAGATAGCAGCGATATTTTCTTTGATGTTTTAAGTAGCAGGAATATTTTCTTTGATGTTTTAAGTAGCAGGGATATTTTCTTTGATGTTTTAAGTAGCAGGGATATTTTCTTTGATGTTTTAAGTAGCAGGGATATTTTCTTTGATGATTTAAGTAGCAGGGATATTTTCTTTGATGTTTTAAGTAGCAGGGATATTTTCTTTGATGTTCTAAGTAGCAGGGATATTTTCTTTGATGTTTTAAGTAGCAGGGATATTTTTTTGATGTCTTAAGAAGCAGGGATATTTTCCCAAACTGTATTTGAAAAAACGTTTTACCATGAGATAACATGGTGTACTAATAGAACGGTCATACTTTTGATAAAACTGAAACATACTGTTGATTAAACTAAAACATACTGTTGATTAAACTAAAACATACTGTTGATTAGACTGAAACATACTGTTGATTAAATTGAAACATACTGTTGATTAAACTGAAACATACTGTTGATTAAACTGAAACATACTGTTGATTAAACTGAAACATACTGTTGATTAAATAGAAACATACTGTTGATTAAACTGAAACATACTGTTGATTAAACTGAAACATACTGTTGATTAGTTTGTATTGCGTGTGCTTGTATGTCTAGGAAGTAGTTTGTATTGCGTGTATTTGTATGTCAAGGAAGTAGTTTGTATTGCGTGTGTTTGTATGTCTAGGAAGTAGTTTGTATTGTGTGTGTTTGTATGTCCAGGAAGTAGTTTGTATTGCGTGTTTTTTTATGTCTAGAAAGTAGTTTGTATTGGGTGTGTTTGTATGTCTAGGAAGTAGTTTGTATGGGGTGTGTTTGTATGTCTAGGAAGTAGTTTGTATTGGGTGTGTTTGTATGTCTAGGAAGTAGTTTGTATGTCTAGGAAGTAGTTTGTATTGGTTGTGTTTGTATGTCTAGGAAGTAGTTTGTATTGGGTGTGTTTGTATGTCTAGGAAGTAGTTGGTATTGGGTGTGTTTGTATGTCTAGGAAGTAGTTTGTATTGCTTGTGTTTGTATTAGGCATGTTTTGTTGTCAATAATATTGTGTGTGTTTACGTCAAGCTTATTGTTCCTGTAGCAGAGAGAGTTTTCTAGCTGTAGAATTCTGGTTACGCTTCAATCATGATGATATTTTTGTTCGACTGTAGTTGATGACAGCTCTGTAATTTAGCGGCATCTTTAGATCTAAGTTTTACTTTTTTCAGGATGTTAGGCTTGAGGCTACGATAGAGTTAGTAGTTTTGAGCTTGCCCTTGGAGTCGGGACTGACACTTCATTTGAGCCTTACATCTCCATGTTGTAGTATTTGGAGACACTGGGCCGTGTGGCCGAAATAGAGTGTGGATGCAATTGAGTGTGGGTGCAATTGAGTGTGGATGCAATTGAGTGTGGATGCAATTGAGAGTGGATGCGTGAGATGTGTTCATCATGGGGCGAGTTCCATCCTATTTCCCCCAGTTTGTATTAAGTTCTTATTCCCCTGTCAGTAAATCTACACATTTGTAATTTGTTCATTCCATCTCTAGTGTAAGCTTGAAACCAATTGACTAGATTTCTTTAAATCTCTGAAGGCAACCCATACGCTCAGTTTCTTCCAAGGTACATCTTAATACTTGATTGTTCAATGCGATATGAGGGACTTTATTCGCGAGGCCCACGGAATGCACTTAGTCTGCCTTGAGAGAGAACGTGCCTCGTTAGTCTCTTCACTTTGTCCTTCTTGTTATTGAAGTCTTTTGAGTCTTGCTCCTGTTACTGTTCCCTACTTGTAGACAAACTTCATGTTCCCTACTTGTAGACAAACTTCATGTTCCCTACTTGTAGACAAACTTCATGTTCCCTACTTGTAGACAAACTTCATGTTCCCTACTTGTAGACAAACTTCATGTTCCCTACTTGTAGACAAACTTCATGTTCCCTACTTGTAGACAAACTTCATGTTCCCTACTTGTAGACAAACTTCATGTTCCCTACTTGTAGACAAACTTCATGTTCCCTACTTGTAGACAAACTTCATGTTCCCTACTTGTAGACAAACTTCATGTTCCCTACTTGTAGACAAACTTCATGTTCCCTACTTGTAGACAAACTTCATGTTCCCTACTTGTAGACAAACTTCATGTTCCCTTAATGCAAGCGATTATTAGTTTGCTATGATTTTATTTTGTTTATATTTGTCCTCAACTTGGGTTTCGCGGCCTCATATCCACTGAAATAAACGATGCACTCAACTACCTTCAAAAACAAGGATTGCTGCTGTTCGCTCAAACTAAAGACATTCTTAACGACAAGTCGGGAGGACATCGTTGAAGCCAATATTATAGTTGCCGAAAGCATATGCTCAGACACGGGGAATAGGTGCCGAAAGCATATGCTCAGACACGGGGAATAGTTGCCGAAAGCATATGTTCAGACACGGGGAATAGGTGCCGAAAGCATATGCTCAGACACGGGGAATAGGTGCCGAAAGCATATGCTCAGACACGGGGAATAGGTGCCGAAAGCATATGCTCAGACACGGGGAATAGTTGCCGAAAGCATATGCTCAGACAACGGGGAATAGGTGCCTAAAGCATATGTTCAGACAGGGGGAATAGGTGTCGAAAGCATATGCTCAGACACGTGGAATAGGTGCCGAAAGCATATGCTCAGACACGGGGAATAGTTGCCGAAAGCATATGCTCAGATACGGGGAATAGTTGCCGAAAGCATATGCTAAGACAACGGGAATAGGTGCCGAAAGCATATGTTCAGACACGGGGAATAGTTGCCGAAAGCATATGCTAAGACACGGGGAATAGGTGCCGAAAGCATATGCTCAGACACGGGGAATAGTTGCCGAAAGCATATGCTCAGACACGGGGAATAGGTGCCGAAAGCATATGCTCAGACACGGGGAATAGTTGCCGAAAGCATATGCTAAGACACGGGGAATAGGTGCCGAAAGCATATGCTAAGACACGGGAAATAGTTGCCGAAAGCATATGCTCAGACACGGGGAATAGTTGCCGAAAGCATATGCTAAGACACGGGGAATAGTTGCCGAAAGCATATTCTAAGACACGGGGAATAGGTGCCGAAAGCATATGCTCAGACACGGGGAATAGTTGCCGAAAGCATATGCTCAGACACGGGGAATAGTTGCCGAAAGCATATGCTCAGACACGGGGAATAGGTGCCGAAAGCATATGCTCAGACACGGGAAATAGTTGCCGAAAGCATATGCTCAGACACGGGGAATAGGTGCCGATAGCATATGCTCCGACACGGGGAATAGTTGCCGAAAGCATATGCTAAGACACGGGGAATAGGTGCCGATAGCATATGCTCCGACACGGGGAATAGTTGCCGAAAGCATATGCTAAGACACGGGGAATAGGTGCCGAAAGCATATGCTCAGACACGGGGAATAGGTGCCGAAAGCATATGCTCAGACACGGGGAATAGTTGCCGAAAGCATATGCTCAGACACGGGGAATAGTTGCCGAAAGCATATGCTCAGACACGGGGAATAGGTGCCGAAAGCATATGCTCAGACACGGGGAATAGGTGCCGAAAGCATATGCTCAGACACGGGGAATAGTTGCCGAAAGCATATGCTCAGACACGGGGAATAGGTGCCGAAAGCATATGCTCAGACACGGGAAATAGTTGCCGAAAGCATATGCTTAGACACGGGGAATAGGTGCCGAAAGCATATGCTCAGACACGGGGAATAGGTGCCGAAAGCATATGCTAAGACACGGGGAATAGGTGCCGAAAGCATATGCTCAGACACGGGGAATAGTTGCCGAAAGCATATGCTAAGACACGGGGAATAGTTGCCGAAAGCATATGCTAAGACACGGGAAATAGGTGCCGAAAGCATATGCTCAGACACGGGGAATAGTTGCCGAAAGCATATGCTCAGACACGGGGAATAGGTGCCGAAAGCATATGCTCAGACACGGGGAATAGGTGCCGAAAGCATATGCTCAGACACGGGGAATAGGTGCCGAAAGCATATGCTAAGACACGGGGAATAGGTGCCGAAAGCATATGCTCAGACACGGGAATAGTTGCCGAAAGCATATGCTAAGACACGGGGAATAGTTGCCGAAAGCATATGCTCAGACACGGGGAATAGTTGCCGAAAGCATATGCTCAGACACGGGGAATAGTTGCCGAAAGCATATGTTCAGACACGGGGAATAGTTGCCGAAAGCATATGCTAAGACACGGGGAATAGTTGCCGAAAGCATATGCTAAGACACGGGGAATAGTTGCCGAAAGCATATGCTCAGACACGGGGAATAGTGCAGAAACTCTAAGACAGATTCACGACAAGAAAAAGTGTCAGGCCAAAATGCTGACTATTTTGTATGAGCAGACAGGTTACGGAGTGATATTTATTCCTCATTGGACCAAATTGATCAATCACCCGATTATTAAAATGAATACCCAGATGTTTCAGTTCCAAATTCAGTAACGTCGCACATTTCGGACTATTGGTGTAAACGTACCTCCATGTGAGTTTAGTTTTGGCAAATTCAATTGTATCAAAAGGTGCTTAAGATAATGAAAAGATTACAGTTAACTCACTTGGCAATTTTGAACAAGAGAAAAATTGATATCGATAAAATTATCCATAGTTTTGCCAGCAAGAAAGCATTTGTAGTATCATTTTGTAAAATTGATTTTTCTTTAAATTTAGAAATATCCTTTTTTTTTTACAATGAATAGACATATTTTGGGGGAAAAACGCATTTCGCTGTTTTGTTTTTGAAGGGCATCCTATATCCCAGTTTTGCCACTAGACATAGCATTGTAGGTCATCCTATACCCCAGTTACACCACTAGACATAGCTTTGTAATTAGTTTTATGTACACCACGAGATACAATCATTGCAATGATACTGGAGCTCTTTAAGCTCCCAATATTCAAACTCTGTGTGAAATGACTTTAGATATGAATATTCTTTTATATATATATATATCATTCTACGTGTTGAGAACAAGATTCGAATTGAGTTTTGTTTATAAAAGTGCATCCCTGTAGATCCTCTGTGAGACTTTCTAGATTTGTCTCACAGCGGCACATTTGCCTTTATTTTTCGGGGGCCATGTATTTTTAACGCCAAATGAGTTTTAGATTACTGTATATTAAAAGACATACCGGTGGTTGACACTCACAGATGTATATTAATATCATTTATTATATTTCATTTCTTACAATCAATAAACTTGTCCCTAGCTCTGAGTGTAGTTTTTAGTCTTGAATCTCTAGCGCAATGTTAAATTCTATTTCATGTATCAAGTGGTAGAGAAGTGAAAACGTCTACTGTACCTGTGACAACCAGTCTTGCAGAGGCAGTATCGTTATCTAAACCATTAGTAATGACACACGTGTAGGTCCCAGTATCTCTTTGTTCAGTTCCACTAATTGTCAAAGAATTATCCTAAAGAGAGTCCAATTAAAGTCAATGATTATGTAGTAACGGACGAAAAGTGTTTGTGATATCCTGCTCAGATGTCTGAAGCACCAGCTACATTAAGTGTTTGTAATATCCTGCTCAGATGTCTGAAGCACCAGCTACATTAAGTGTTTGTAATATCCTGCTCAGATGTCTGAAGCACCAGCTACATTCACCTGTCATTGTTGTTTCCTGCTAATACTTCAGATTTTTGAAACCTACATTACATATTGATCCTTTGCTCTATTGGATGTTTTTTGTATCCTAGAATAGGGTTTTAACCTCAACTCTCTCTGGTCGGGGGTTTTCACCTCAACTCTCTCTGGTCGGGGGTTTTAACCTCAACTCTTTCTGGTCGGGGGTTTTAACCTCAACTCTCTCTGGTCGGGGGTTTTAACCTCAACTCTCTCTGGTCAGGGGTTTTAACCTCAGCTCTCTCTGGTCGAAGGTTTTAACCTCCAACCCCCCGGCAACACTCATAGAGTTTGATGACTCTACCTTGTGTTAGTTTTATAATGAAAAGTTCTACTAGAACAGCACTAACCAATAAGACAGTAGACTTCAAACAGTCTTCCACTTCAATAGACCAGATCTAATTTTTAGTGATCATCATCAAACTTTATTCGAGTGAGGGCTTTAGAGGTTCAAATCCTCTCTTACAAAAGCCCTGAACAAATAAAACTCTGTTTTGCGTAGTGCATGTATGTCACCATACAGGTCGAGAATTAGTTTCTCAGACTCTTGTGCTCTTTTTGAGACTTGTTCCAGTACTGCAACTTTTCGATTTCTATTGGTGGGCCAAGTAGTCAGCCATGATGGTGCTAGTCACACATATGTGACTCGGTAAACACTACATTATTACAGGGGTGCCATAGCGTTGGTTCATGTAGCGTGAAGCAATTATGACAGTGTCGATATTGGCGGGCCATGGTCCAAGGCTTTGCAAAGCCTACTACTACTACTGCTACTACTACTATTACTACTACTAATCTGTTCTCCTTGAGAAACTAAAAAGATTCAAACCTGTTTATTTAGGAACATACGTGTGCCGATTTGAATTTCTTCATGGTCTTTCATCCAAATAGTTCTCATAGTGGAGATCTCTTCAGGATCAGTTGTTCCAGAACATGTAAATTTGGCGTTGATTCCACTTCGAACCTGTAGAGAAATGTTACTATTCAAAAACTAATGTAATTATCATTTTCATTCGCTTTTATGGTGAAAAAGCGGCTTTTAAATTGAATGAAAGCTTTCTTTTTGACACGGCTATACCAATTAAATCTCTGCCTATTATTTGGTAGCTAGTACACGTTTAAAACATAATTGATCTATTATTACAAGGTGTAATTTATCAGTTTTAGAACCCCTGTAATATTTGGTGAACTATTCCGTGCAGTTAGCACGAGATTTTTCCTGGTCGGGGACTGACCACGAGGTGGACACCTCAGTTGATCTTGGGCTCTCGTAGAGAGAGGAATATTATGTCCAGTGTAGTAATGTATAGATATTAAGGTTGATTTTTGGACTCCTGAGAGCAAGGAGCATGTGTGATATCTAAAGTATTCCATTGGATTCTAATGTTTTGTGTATATTTCTTGATGGCTGGACTTGCCAATATCTTTTATGAATTATTTTACATGTAATAAAGCCTTGTCTGCTGATCCTGCGTCTATTTATACTTCTGAATGTTGTGGTCGTAGAGTTCAGCATGATAGTGTTCTTGCGCACCAGCAAATATAGTGCGTGTGAAAAGGTATTTAGTTAGTAAGGCAAAGAACTTTATAGTGGTACCAGAAGAGGTAGCTACAACACACAAAGGCAGACCAGCTCAAGACCGTCCAGACCTGTAACGATAACCAGGCTGTGACGTATGGTGGCCAGTATGTCTTAAATGACAGAACGAACCTACACTCTTTAACAAGTAAATCGTCGATCGTCTACATTCCATCTGGCTTAGAAGTACAAGAACTACTTCTTCCATTATGGCGGCGAAAACAATTGAACAGAAGAGGTCTAACAAACTTTTCTTCAACAACAAGAAATTAACTCAGGTTACCTTGCTCAAATCGATTCCTAGATCAAAATACGTTATCATAACCAACTAGACTCATAATACAATATCAAGTTGAAGATAAATAAATGGCTAGAATTTGGACAGTCTACTAATCACATGACCTTACAAAGAGCCATTTTGAACCAAGATCTGATGCAGATTGATGATAAACACCAGGTCAAGGCCCATGCATCTTATTAACTTTTGGAGATCTACTACTTTAACATCCTCATACACATACAAGTCTATTTAATTAGTGTGTATGAAACTGAATACAGTCATGCCTGATGAGCCGCAATCTGGGTGAAAACAATTACTGAAGAAAAGCCGAAGCCGGAGTACAGCAATCTGTCTGTGCTACAACCTCAGAAGCACAGCAACCTGTCTGTACTAATCAAGTCCGACGTCATTCAAGTCGACTATTCATCGTGGTGTACGTCATTTGAGACTCACCTAATTATTTGTTCACTGTTCCAGTAACAAATTGTGGTACACTGAATCTTCTCCATAACATCTTCTGTGAAGAACTTTTCCTGTCTTATATTACTAATCGAGTCAGTCATTCACTATTGTATTATTTTCTAAAAGCTCAAGTACTTTGGAGTATATATATATACTATTTGTCATCCTAGTCATCGTTGCCCATATTATTTGTACTAAGCCTTTATTGGATTACTAGCTACCAGTGTAATTAATTCTGTTTGGATTATTGAGCTCATTATTGAATATATTACCTTATTTCATTGGTTTATTTTGTAACTGGACTATGGATCTACACTATGAGGATTGAGCTTATCTACATCAGACTACACTAGAAAGCCCCTGTAAGTTTTGATTAATTATTGTATATATTTGTTATACATTGACATAATTTAAAGTATCCAATTAAGTGATGTTGACTATTGAACATAGTCACTAGTGAGTAACCATTTACATTTTTCATTTTTCTAAGTGTTTGTAAGGGTGGCTGGAGAGGGACTTTTTTATGATCTATCATAATAGGATCTATTAGGGAACATCCTATCTGTTCTTTTACCTTCAATAAGACCCAACGCGTTTGAGGTCATCCTTGTTGGTAGGGAGGTACTAGATCATACCAGGAATTATTTATTAGTTGTTTTAGTCTTGTTTGTGTACTTTGTCAGAGTATTCTGTTTGTATTTATATTGTTGTTGGTCTAAAGTCTTGTATCTACATATTTGTAATTCTCGTGTCTCATTTCTTCTTTTTATTGATTTTTTTTATAGCAGACTGTGTCTTCATTCATATTGTTTATGTGTTGTTGTTTTCTTATAAATTTGTACATATATTTTTTACTTCTTATTAATTAATTTTTTTTATAATAACTGGCATAAACAATAGCCATACATACTTCATATTGAAACATACTTGAGCTATTGGATTTGTGAAAAATATTGATTTGATACATATACAATTATTTGAATATATGACTATTAATTACGAAAGTTCATTGAACTTGTATTTATTTTGTAAAAATACACTTTAGATAATTCACACACATTCTTCCAGTGTAATATTTGTAACATAACTCATTTTTTTTTTTGCAACTATATACTTTGATTGATTTACTTCTTTAACTACTCATTAAACATAAATTGATAAATTAATAATAACCATGGCATCATATGATAAAATTCTAGAACTGGTGAAGGTGATGGAACTAGAAGGGGAGGAGAAAAAAGAGTTTATCAAAAAAGAATTAGAAAAGGCTGAAAAGAAAGAAAGGGAGGAAAAAGATAGAATAGAAAAGAAAGAAAGGGAGGAAAAAGATAGAATAGAAAAGAAAGAAAGGGAGGAAAAAGATAGAATAGAAAAGAAAGAAAGGGAGGAAAAAGATAGAATAGAAAAGAAAGAAAGGGAGGAAAAAGATAGAATAGAAAAGAAAGAAAGGGAGGAAAAAGATAGAATAGAAAAGAAAGAAAGGGAGGAAAAAGATAGAATAGAAAAGAAAGAAAGGGAGGAAAGGGAAGAAAAGAAACAAATTAGAGATAGGGAAGAAAGAGCTGCGGAAAGAGCTCATCAGAAAGATTTTAAAGAACTAGAGACTAAACAAAAAGAAAGCCAGGACAAAGTAGAGCTAGCCAAATTGGAAGCAGCTAAAATCAATCCCAACATTATTACCCAGCAAGCTAGTAACAAACCATTTATTTCCAAATTTCATAAGTTTAACATTAAGCAGGAAACATTAGAAAATTACGTAGTCCAGTTTGAACATATTTCATCCACTTACAATTTAAACAATGAGGATATGGCAAAACATCTTCTAGCCAATTTATCTGGAGAACCCCTAAAGATAATAAGCACACTAACACCTGAACAAAAAAAGACTACATAGCTGTTAAAACTAGACTTTTGGAACATTTTGGGAAAAGCGAGGACTATTACAGAAAACTTTAAAAAAAAATTAAACTAAATAAGGATGGAGACTTCAACAGAATTATCTTTGACATGAAGGCAAATATGCTTAAATGGTTAGAACTAGCTAAATGTGATATAAAAGATCCAAATCAAATTTTAGACATGATCCTTATTGATAACGTACTGTCCAATGTAACAAACTTAGTGTTCACTTTTCTTAAAGAAAAGAAAGTAAAAACAGAAACTGATCTCATTACTAATCTAAACCTTTTTAAAGATAGCCACCCGGGTCATACTATGGATAAAAGAGAGCTACATCAACTGGCCGCAACAGTTAATACATCTAACAGTAATAGTAATGATAAATTCAAATTTTCTAACTCAAAAACTTGCTTTAATTGTGGAAAGAAGGGCCATGTTAAAAGCCAATGCAGACAAACTAATACTAGCAACTTCAGATATAGAAGTTACACTAATTACCACAACCCTAGCAACTACAATCAAAATAATTACAACAATCCTAGTAACTATAACAATCAATATAGAAACTATAAATCAAACCAGAGTGCAAGCCCCAGAGAAAGAAGGAGCCTTAGGAATAACAACTTCTATTACAATAACTATACTACTAAGAGACAATCAAGGAGAGACACATATAACCATCAGTCTAATAACCATCAAAACAGAGAAATGATAGAGGCAATCACAGTCCAAATAATAACTATAGCAATAACAATAGTAATAGTCATGGCAATAAGGAAGAATTAACAGCCTACATGCAGTACAATAAGCCAATAGAACAGAATATATTTCTATTGAATAAATGATCCACACAATAATAAAAATTATGTCTTCTTACTTTGAGCTCTAACACAAGAATTTAGTACATGTTATCTCTAACACGTTCCGCACGACACTGGCGTCAATCTAGATTCTTCCCGGGCTCTAGAGCGTAATCACGTGACTAACATCTCTACACTGCAAGGCCAACCAATAAATGCAGCTCAAAGTACAATAAATAATATTTCTAACCAAACACATTCACTCCAAAACATACGTTTGTTGCGTGATGGAAATTTCCGAGCTAACAAGTTCTGGCTAGTAACCTTGGGCGGCTAAATATAGATACTGTGTACGTGACAGGGAAATACGGTGGTAAGACCGCAGTACACTTAGTACACCATGGACATACGGTGGTAAAACCGCAGTACACTTAGTACACTATGTGGGACATACGGTGGTAAGACCGCAGTACAAATAGTACACCATGGACATACGGTGGTAAAACCGCAGTACACTTAGTACACTATGTGGGACATACGGTGGTAAGTCCGCAGTACACTTAGTACACCATGTGGGACATACGGTGGTAAGTCCGCAGTACACTTAGTACACTATGTGGGACATACGGTGGTAAGTCCGCAGTACACTTAGTACACCATGTGGTACATACGGTGGTAAGACCGCAGTACACTTAGTACACCATGTGGAACATACGGTGGTAAGACCGCAGTACACTTATTACACCATGTGGGACATACGGTGGTAAGACCGCAGTACACTTATTACACCATGTGGGACATACGGTGGTAAGACCGCAGTACAAATAGTACACCATGGACAAACGGTGGTAAGACCGAATTACACAAAGCGATGATCTTGCGAAAGCCAGTATGGACAGTATAGAGGGACAGTATAGAGGAAATTCTTATGGTCCGACAGTTACGCTGGGTAGGTCACGTATCCGTTAGGGGGAAAAACATATGTCAAACTCAGTCTTTTTTGGTGAGCTGAAAGGTGGTCAACGTAACAGTGGTGCACTACAAAAAAGCTTTCGATACCAGGTTAGGCGCCAACTTGCTTTAGCTGACATGGAAAGAGAGCACCTGGCTGCAGGCGACTTCGGAACAATACAGCTGGAGATCATTTACAAAGGCTGCGGGATACACATTTGAGACCAAAAAGAAAATCCATTGCCGATGACAAACGTAGACGGCGAAAAGAGAATCTTAATAAATCAACCGGCGGTAAATGGTGATGTCTGCGCTGTATGTGGCAAAATAGTAGGTCGTATCTAGGGCTGCGTAGTCTCGTGAAATACTGCACGCCTCATTAATCTTCAAACTTAAAGACAAGCATAATCTATACTATAAAGTATTAAGTAAGATGTATGTATGTATGTATGTATGTATGTATGTATGTGTGTATGTGTGTGTGTGTGTGTGTGTGTATGTATGTATGTATGTATGTATGTATGTATGTGTGTGTATGTGTGTGTGTATGTGTGTATGTATGTGTGTGTGTATGTGTGTGTGTGTGTGTGTGTGTGTGTGTGTGTGTGTGTGTGTGTGCGTGCGTGCGTGCGTGCGTGCGTGCGTGCGTGCATGCATGCATGTATGTATGTATGTATGTATGTATGTATGTATGTATGTATGTATGTATGTATGTATGTGACGAATAGAAATCAAAACCGCTTGACCAATCTTGATAAAACTTGGAAGAAATAATCCTTGGGTAATAACTTAGACCGTAGTTTATGTATTGTAGTCCTAAAAAAAATTAAGACCCTAAAAAAAAATAAAGTTGTCCGACTCTATTAAAGCTATAGTGTTTATGGATCTAGGCCATGTTTACAATGTTGACATGAGAAAAGATCGAAAAGATTTAGACCTAGATCTAATTTTAAGAAATACACTTTGCGCAGATAGTTTTTTACTTTGACACATGAAAATATAAAATAAGATCAATTGATTTCATTATATAATAAAATTAACCTTCAATTTTTGTGTTTCAAAAGCATTTTTTACATAAATTAGTTCTTTTTATCTGTGACTACAGATTTCCTGACGAACATTCTATCATTAGACAATACCGTAATGAATCGCGTACTAAAAATTAATTTGTTTAATAGTGTACTTTTAAGTACTTTATAATCCCATTCATTTAACAAATCGGGTAAACCCGATTTAATTGTACTAATTAATCTATCGCTCTTTTCGTTTTTAAAAGATATGTATGTATCGGCTTCGGGTAAACCCATTTTCGCAAAACTAATTTTATTTTCGTAACGAAGGATAAATAACTTGAAAGGATCATTAGCTAAGTTTAACATACATCTAAATCCAATCCACTACGTTAGTAAATACAAACTTAGACCCGCAGGCCGCGGGTAATGCCAGGTTAGTATACTATATAATAAAATATAATATCTAGATCTAAAACTAAACCTCTATCAAATTCTAACAGTAAATCTGTAATCTATATCTAAACATCTCAAATTTGTTTCATATAGCCTAGAGGGGGGTTGTGTAAACAAAATTGCCAAGAAAAAGAAACATTCAGCTTATCAAAATTGTCAATATTGACTTGAGATAAAGACTTTTGTTTCGGGATAGCGAGGTTGTATTATAACGTGCTTATCAAGCATCCCGTTTTGGTTTGTCTGGCTAGAGGAATAGAAAGTCCTGGAAAGATGAATGAGAAAAACATGGCTCCAAACGTCGAGGGCAGGGTTCGAGAGAGAAAAGTGATAATGTCTAAAATTAGGTGTCTGGAGGGGGGGGGTGATATAAATTGGAAAACAATATCTCCCCCCAGGGAACCAATCAGAGCCAGTGGCGAAGGCTTGTGTACTTACCTCTAAGTCCATAGGTTGAAGTACAATTAACGTCTTCCTACGAATGATGACAGAACCCGATGCCTCCACTTGACCGTACGTATTACTTGCTGTACAGCGATACACTCCGGCATCAGACAAAACTGACTTCTGTACCAAAATAATACAATACATTATTGTACAATCTTCGACGTAGCTTTTTAATCCTTTAAAGCAAATATAAAAAAAACTGGGTTATAGTATTCAGCTAGAACTTAAAAAATTTTGGAGACATTAAAAATGCAAAATGTATACCTAAATCTTAAAGGTAAAATTTTTAAATATTTTTTGTGAACCTCAAAACTTTGATTTTAGGATGTCATACAAAACTATGACTCACACAGAAGGAACTTACTACACAGAAAGAACACGCTCAATTTTTGTCAAAAATATATCCAAACGTCCTGTAGATCTATATGACCATTTTAATATAACCAAACGTCCTGTAGGCCTATACTAACATTTAATCTTTACTTGAACGCCTATATGAACGAGTATATACAAACCCTTATAGAAAGATTCCAGTTGAAGAAAAATGCTTGACATTTACCTGTACATGAAGACTTCCATCCTGACCAACGAGATATCTGCCGCCAGTAATGTGCATGCTTCCTTTGTACCAGGTCAAGATAGGGTCAGGCTTTCCTGTCACTTGGCATGGGAGGAGAAAAGAGAGACCCTCAGCAGCTCGTAACTCTGTTGGTCCTTTTAAGATAGTGGGGGCTTCCGCTTTGAAATAAAAATACGCTTGTCAAAATGCTAAAGAAATACTAATGATTTTCTATTCCTTCATTGTTTACTTTTCAATATGTAACAAGATTACAAAGCAAGTATGTGTGAACTTCTCAGAGGTACCACCCGAAGTGTCAATCAATGTGTTATCAAGCAATGTGTTATCAATCAATGTGTTATCAAGCAATGTGTTATCAAGCAATGCCGATTAAAACATTTCCTATTTTCAGCAGGAATAACATTGTGCCTCCTTTAGAGGTCAGGGACATGTGTTGGAGGGGAAGCTGAGGATTGGCATTGGTCAAACCGTTGTAGACCCCCCCCCTCTCTCTCCATGCAGCTGCCGTGACCAAAGAAATGGCAAAATCTGATACAATTTGAGGGCACTATTTTCTCAGGGTCTGCTAGAGCAGTGGTTCTCAAACTGTTATCCCTGCCTCGGGGTCAGCAAGACGACCGTAAGGGGCCCGAAGAAAGAGGAAAAACTTTTCTCTAAAAGTAATTTTAATTGACCGGATAATTTGACAACTATTCAACTAGCCCCTCATTACTATGTGTATTTCGTACCATTCTATGAAGACTTTAACCAAAGATATGAAGACGCTCTTCATTTGGATATTACCGACTATGTGTTGAGCTCTTTAGCGCGTGGATAAACTCAGATCCCAATCACACATGAATCCCTACTAATACAGGAGCAGAAGTAAATACTTTCCTACAATTCTATAAACATCATGACGTCATTATTTGTTGACAATTTGACTTGAGACACAATTCTAATCACAATAAACACTCATTCAATAAAGTGTGTGGTTTTTTTTTTACAATTATAACTTTTATACTATGTATTTATGTAGCTTTTACCCTAATGATTCCTTTGGCACGATTTGACTATATAAAGGAGTCCCAGGGTAAAAAAAAATTGAGAGCCTCTGTGCTAGATTACAGCACACTGTGCTATAAGCTGCATAAGAATAACCAACTTCTATTTTTTGTTATGTTTGACTCCCAACGTTTTTCCGAGGTTTGCTTTTTGCCGAAATACAGTGGCGGTTGGATTTAGTTTTCCATCTCATCGCTGGGTAGCCAGTCAGGGTTAATGAGCCCGAAGTTTTCTGGTTTAGGCGTTTTCTTCTGTTAGTTAGTATGAACAGTTCCTGTTGGACCAAATAGCTGGTCCACATGAGATGAGTTGGAATGGTTTTCAGAGACTTTTTGAGACCCTTGCCATTGACAGCACTTCCAGCAATAAAACCAAAAGAATATCAGAAGCTATGAACTACAAACACTAAACAATAACAAGGATAATAATAATAACAATGGAGGTACAAGCCTCAGTAAGAATGTATCATATAAAAAACAACAAATTTCAAAGACAAACTAATCTAAATAAGTCTCCACCTCGCAAGTCTTGATGTACTTTGAAATGAAGGGGTTTGTCTGAGATTAATTTGGTAAACAATTTTGTAGCTTATAAATCAGAGAAAAACAAGATTTCAAAACAAAGAAAGTTATCATACAAACTCAGAGGCGGCCCCCATCGAAGTCACCAATGTACCAGGAATATTTAAGCCATAGTCTTGTTTTGATCGTTTAAATTAATAAAATTGTAAAATCATTTGGCGTTTTTTTTTTCACATAAAAGCAAACAGGACAACACTTCGTCGTTACTGATCACCTAAAAACAGAATGGAAACCTCCCAGACAGTGTCGATGGCACCTGGTGAGGTAGCTCAGGGTGTCATTCCTTCCCCATCAACTTTCTTCAAATATGTTCCAATGAACACTATTGCTAGTTAGTTCTTTTTGTTGAACAAATACAGTGAGCTGATTACCTAATATAATTGATTTTTACTCAAATGTAAAATGAGTGTCGATTCTATTATAAAATCCCACTGTTTATGACATTTATTGAAATGTTATTGCAAATTTTACAATGATATTTAATTAAAATTAGAAACAGGTTTCCTTTGTATACTTTGAGACAGAATTGGTATAACGTTGTGGTTTGTCATTTAAACTTACACTGCCATCTACACGTGTCTAGGCATGTTTGGGCAGATATCTAGAGATTTTAATATAATTATCGTTTCCGATGTGTCTGCTTTTGCCAAGATATATTTTTTTAACTTGGTTGTCATCCCCAAATGGTTTTACCCGATGCGACCGCACCCCTCGCACCCCCCTAGTGACGTTACTGCTCCCAGATACGTACCACTCCCCAACAATTTCGATTAATATATATTGGAGTAGGCGGGCTACGAAAAAAAAATTAGCCCGCTCAAGTAACCGGTTTCCCTTGCGAGCAGCATAGTGCACTATTTTCCGGTAGTAGACCTACTTATCCTGATCATAATCTCGCTATCGAATCAGAAACCCCATTGGTAGCGAACCATGCTGAGAATTACTCCCTTAGAGCACGTGAAAGGAAGCGAGCAGTGAGTCTTAAGGTAACCTTGTCCCCGTACAAGGACAGCCCTAATGTCGGACATGCACCAGTTTTCTCTATATCAAATCCTTGTCCAGATTGTCTTTCATGCAGAACTCGGCATTCATAAAGAATGTGTTCTAATGTTTCGTCGTCCTCCATGCAGTGGCGGCACCGTGTGTCGTAATTTTTCCTCTACCGTCCGAAGTAAACACCAATTGGACAGTGACCGACTCGGAACTGGGCTAGGACGGCCTGTTCCGCACGATTAAGTTGCCACCACGCATCCTTTTTGTCTGTTCTACTCATTGCCCTGTGGAGCTCACGGCCCTAATTCGAAGAATCCCAGCTACTTTGGTATGTGCACGCGGAAGATTATAAGCTCCCGTCGCCTCATCGTGGCACCTCCGTGGAAACGTTCGCCCGGGAAAGTGGATAGGCCAAGAACGAGAGCAAACATGGCTCCCAGTGAGCTACCACAGTTATGCTCTATGTACTTGCACGTGGTGGGGATGTGAGAAAGGCTTGCTAACCAGTCCGAAACCCCCATTGTTTCGTTCCCCAACGACGACCATATGGGTGGTGATGATTACCCCATGGATCAATGGGACATTATAGGCATATGGAGCCCCCCCCCCCCTTGTGGGCCTGGCCTCCAGCCTTGCATGAGAGGAGGAACTCATGTAGTTGACTCAAGGGACCGTGTCCCACGACCAGACGGATGGATTAAATGATCATCTAGTCGCTGGGGTACTCCAGAGAGAGGGGTTGGTGGTTGCCTTATACTGGCCACGGGATAAAATCCTTTCCGGGTAACATGGTCCATAAATGGACATTTATACAGTATGTGCACGACTCCTCACGCACGAGTACGTCTGTACCGCGAATTTGCGATGTGGTCCGCCAAATCGTGACTGACCACTCCACAATGAGCGGGCACCCATTGTAAGGTAACGTTCACACATATTTAACCCTTCAGATCTATAACTATACAATTGAAGGCCTAACGTCATACAGCCAGCCGTTGGGCCTTCGAGTGAGAGAACCCATCCAAAATTTATCCCCACCCATCGACAAAATCTCTAAAATAGAAATCCCACAGCACTTATTTAAATCTCCTGAAAAAAAGACAAAATCCTACGCGCAATAAAAAAATAAAGACATTGTCAGCTTTCATGTAATAAAATGTAATAATCGTTTGAATTTTCCCCTTAACCAACACCTTATTTACTTTTATAGTCACTGGCATATAAATATGCCATAGGTTGCAAGGTTCGTAAAGTAAAGTTAGCTTGATCGCAATTCTGTACTTAGTAATGAATGAATAAAATGCAAAGCCGAATTTATTTTCTAAAACAAAATTTTATTTTTCACTTATTATCTTTATTCCCACCCAACTAGGACCCGCGCAATTAGTTTCGCATAGACATATATATATATGTTTGTGTGTGCGTGTTTTTGTATGCAGGTGTATGCAGGTTTACAGCATTATATGTTCATATTTATTCTAAAATAAGGTATGCGTCTTTCGCCCCACCCTCCCGCTACGGTTTACTTATTGCTTAAATTTACCTGCAAGAACATTGAGAGTTGCTTCAGCCCACAAGTATCCGTGAATATTGGTGACATTACACTGAACTACAAGAGCATCAGAGCGAGAGACATTGCTCAAATAGATCTGACTGTCCATGACACGGTGAAAGCGTTCGTCTAATCGTGAGTCAGCTTTAAGCGCATCTGAAACAAAATAGATGAGCGTACGTGAATACATCTAGCCTAGATTATGTTTTTATTGTGTATATGTGTACATCTAGCCTAGATTATGTTTTTATTGTGTATATGTGTACGTCTCGCCTACATTATGTTTTTATTGTGTATATGTGTACATCTCGCCTAGATTATGTTTTTATTGTGTATATGTGTACATCTCGCCTAGATTATGTTTTTATTGTGTATATGTGTACATCTCGCCTAGATTATGTTTTTATTGTGTATATGTGTACATCTCGCCTAGATTATGTTTTTATTGTGTATATGTGTACATCTAGCCTAGATTATGTTTTTATTGTGTATATGTGTACATCTCGCCTAGATTATGTTTTTATTGTGTATATGTGTACATCTCGCCTAGATTATGTTTTTATTGTGTATATGTGTACATCTCGCCTAGATTATGTTTTTATTGTGTATATGTGTACATCTCGCCTAGATTATGTTTTTATTGTGTATATGTGTACATCTCGCCTAGATTATGTTTTTATTGTGTATATGTGTACATCTCGCCTAGATTATGTTTTTATTGTGTATATGTGTACATCTCGCCTAGATTATGTTTTTATTGTGTATATGTGTACATCTCGCCTAGATTATGTTTTTATTGTGTATATGTGTACATCTAGCCTAGATTATGTTTTTATTGTGTATATGTGTACATCTAGATTAGATTATGTTTTTATTGTGTATATGTGTACATCTAGCCTAGATTATGTTTGTTTTGTGTATATGTGTACATCTCGCCTAGATTATGTTTTTATTGTGTATATGTGTACATCTCGCCTAGATTATGTTTTTATTGTGTATATGTGTACATCTCGCCTACATTATGTTTTTATTGTGTATATGTGTACATCTCGCCTACATTATGTTTTTATTGTGTATATGTGTACATCTAGCCTAGGTTTTTCTAATGATATTTTAAAAGAAACTTAAATGCATTATAATTTACTTTTATTTTCTCTAGCTTCTTCTTTTATTAACCAACTTCTTCGCGGACTCGATTTCAACAGATACAAATGATAGTCATACGTGACATATTTTCTTACTTAATTGTTATCTAAATTCTAGACAACTAGATATATAGGTGGATTAACCTTCTAATGGAATTCCGTTGATGAACCAGAATATTTGAACATTTGGTGTGCCGACTGCCAGACATTCAAACATGGCATCTCCTTTTTCTATAAATTTAACATCGGTTGGCTTTGACACCCAACTGGGAGCAGCTAGAGAAACACAATGTTTAGGTGAAGGCAGTAGATTGCATAGGATTAGACTAGAGTTACTACACAAATATTTATTTTACTACTGAAAGCATGTTGACATGTTCGTATTACCATTGATAGATAGTCGAAAAGACATCTCTAACAAAGTTGCTTCTTGTTCGCTGTTAGCATCGCATAGATATACTCCTGCATCTGTCATTTG
This sequence comes from Biomphalaria sudanica, assembly GCA_036873155.1. Lineage (NCBI taxonomy): Eukaryota > Metazoa > Mollusca > Gastropoda > Planorbidae > Biomphalaria > Biomphalaria sudanica. The sequence goes on along the minus strand of JAZGLO010006728.1, from coordinate 202,073 downwards.
TAAGTTCTGAATGATCAGTTCTTGGCCCCCACTGTTTCCTAAACGAACTCTGTTGTTATTTTCCAATGGCTCGCTGTCTTTCTTCTTCCATGTGACACTACTTGGTGGTGGGCTGAGAACACAAATACTAGATAGATCTACATTGTTATAAATACTAGATAGATCTACATTGTTATAAATACTAGATAGATCTACATTGTTATAAATACTACATAGATCTACATTGTTACAAATACTAGATAGATCTACATTGTTATAAATACTAGATAGATCTACATTGTTATAAATACTAGATAGATCTACATTGTTATAAATACTAGATAGATCTACATTGTTATAAATACTAGATAGATCTACATTGTTACAAATAGGCCAACTAGATAAATCTATTTTGTTATAACTCTGCTCCTACGCTGATGCATATGATGCGTACAAGCGCTCTCTTAAACATAAGGTATCTAAGAGAAGGATGTTGACATTGGAGAGAATTTGTGATCAAGGCAGACATTATTATGACGTATTTGTGTTGTCCCGTGAATAAAGATATGTCCTCATTGACTTGCCTTCCTTAGGTTTATTCACTGGCATACAGCACATGTATATTAATAATATTTATTAGAAACTAGACATATATTACCCCCGTCCCGCGGGTCTTAATTTGCGTATCACTGTCGATATAGTCACTGAGTGTGTTTTGGAAACAATTAAACGAAATAATTATGCTATGAAAAAGCAAATGTGTGAATGTAAAAATAGTATGAATGGAACTATCAAAATAGCTAATCGACCTGAATATATTTTTTCAAATAAAAACATTTGCTTGTAGGCTTACATATATTTGATTAAAACAAGAATGAATAGACTTTATTTTGTATGTTCATGTGTTAAAGTATAAAGTATAAGGTATATCTAACATCTTTGAATTAGATCTAGAATTAAAAATAAATCTAGTTAAATATTGGCTTGGATAGAGTTCGTTCTGTGTGTGCGTGGAGCGTTTGCTCTGCCCATGTGTGACCTATCTGTCTTCTCTAATGAAGGAATGAATGAAACGGTTGTTAGATGTACGCGACTCATGAATGGAACTATTAAAATACATCTCATACATTGTCTTATGTTGTGTATATCCTATACTCTTAAGCGAGCTATTCTTGTTTGCCTGGTGACCGGTCATTTCATCCTTAGTCACTTCATCCCTGGTCATTTCATCCCCAATTAAATATTTTTTCTTATTCATTGTTTAATTATGCTGTTAGGGTTAGACTTTTAGCCCTCATTTCATCTAATATAAAAATAGGATTATGTAGAATGCTTTTCGAGATTTTTTGACATGTTATTCATGCGTTTATAGTGTTTTCCCTTCCATTTTACATTCGTGATGAGAAATCTTATAATATATTGTAAATCTTGGTGTGTACTTAGCTATAGCGCTTCTGTTGGATGTGGGGGATATTATAATTTTACCCTGCGCATGATGTAATGATCAAATGCCAAGGTGTGGTGGAAGTAGTGGAAATCATTTAAGAGATGAGAACGATTATGTATGTCTATATATTTAAACATATAATATTTTATATTTATATACTTATACATTTTATTTCGGAAACAATTCTCAACTCATTGGCCACATTACAAAACCTCGAGGTCGACCTTTCTCTTGTTGTAAACATGTGTTGCTAACGTAGAATTAATTGAAGCTACACAAAGTTTAGGAATGAAAGGGCTTCGAATGACGTCAATGAAAAAAAAACTTGACATCACCTACTTCACTAGACTTACAGCAACAACAAAAGATTTAAAAAATTGAGACCACTTACGTCACTGACTTACATCAGTACACTACAATATTTCTTTGCAATTAACAACTTTTGATGAATCAATAGGCGTAATTAAACATTTATGGGCTCTTATTAACTCTATTCAGCAAAGTAAAAGCTATGTAACGGCTCTCTGTAATGAAAGTGTCAACAATTTATAAATCATGCAAAACAGAATAACCCTAAACAGACCTCGGCATATTTTATATTTTCTTCCCTATAAAATCAATCTACTCCAGTGCTTGTAACTATGAAATCAATCTATTCCAGAGCTTGTAACTATAAAATCAATCTACTCCAGTGCTTGTAACTATGAAATCAATCTATTCCAGTGCTTGTAACTATAAAATCAATCTATTCCAGAGCTTGTAACTATGAAATCAATCTATTCCAGTGCTTGTAACTATGAAATCAATCTACTCCAGGGCTTGTAACTATGAAATCAATCTACTCCAGTGCTTGTAACTATGAAATCAATCTACTCCAGGCCTTGTAACTATGAAATCAATCTACTCCAGTGGTTGTAACTATGAAATCAATCTACTCCAGGGCTTGTAACTATGAAATCAATCTACTCCAGTGCTTGTAACTATGAAATCAATCTACTCCAGAGCTTGTAACTATGAAATCAATCTACTCCAGTGCTTGTAACTATGAAATCAATCTATTCCAGTGCTTGTAACTATGAAATCAATCTATTCCAGAGCTTGTAACTATGAAATCAATCTATTCCAGTGCTTGTAACTATGAAATCAATCTACTCCAGGGCTTGTAACTATGAAATCAATCTACTCCAGTGCTTGTAACTATGAAATCAATCTACTCCAGTGCTTGTAACTATGAAATCAATCTACTCCAGTGCTTGTAACTATGAAATCAATCTATTCCAGAGCTTGTAACTATGAAATCAATCTATTCCAGAGCTTGTAACTATGAAATCAATCTATTCCAGTGCTTGTAACTATGAAATCAATCTACTCCAGGGCTTGTAACTATGAAATCAATCTACTCCAGTGCTTGTAACTATGAAATCAATCTACTCCAGGGCTTGTAACTATGAAATCAATCTACTCCAGTGGTTGTAACTATGAAATCAATCTACTCCAGGGCTTGTAACTATGAAATCAATCTACTCCAGTGCTTGTAACTATGAAATCAATCTACTCCAGGGCTTGTAACTATGAAATCAATCTACTCCAGGGCTTGTAACTATGAAATCAATCTACTCCAGGGCTTGTAACTATGAAATCAATCTACTCCAGTGCTTGTAACTATGAAATCAATCTACTCCAGGGCTTGTAACTATGAAATCAATCTACTCCAGTGCTTGTAACTATGAAATCAATCTACTCCAGTGCTTGTAACTATGAAATCAATCTATTCCAGTGCTTGTAACTATGAAATCAATCTACTCCAGGGCTTGTAACTATGAAATCAATCTACTCCAGTGCTTGTAACTATGAAATCAATCTACTCCGGTGCTTGTAACTATGAAATCAATCTACTCCAGTGCTTGTAACTATGAAATCAATCTACTCCGGTGCTTGTAACTATGAAATCAATCTACTCCAGTGCTTGTAACTATGAAAACAATCTACTCCAGGGCTTGTAACTATGAAATCAATCTACTCCAGGGCTTGTAAGAGTGGCACTTCTTCAAAACAAGAAAATGTTCAATGCTCGTATTTATTTCCAAGAGCGAAAATAAAATAAAGGTAGAGAAAAATGTGAGAGTTTCGAAGATCTTTCTTCTTTCAGACATTGTTAAAACAAAAATTGAAAGCGACGAATATATATGAATTCCGCTATAACACTTTAATTGTGAACACCCTTTTAGTGGTCCCAAGGAGAAAAATCGCAAATAATTTTTTGTGATCTGTCTGTACAGAAAGTTGGGACCAACGAAGTTTTTTTAGTATCTGTTCATGTTAGAGGAACCAACGAATTATTTTTATGTATCTGTTCATGTTAGATGGGACCAACGAAGTATTTTTAGTATTTGTTCATGTTAGATGGTACCAACGAAGTATTTTTAGTATCTGTTCATGTTAGAGGGACCAACGAAGTATTTTTAGTATCTGTTCATGTTAGATGGGACCAACGAAGTATTTTTAGTATCTGTTCATGTTAGATGGAACCAACGAAGTATTTTTAGTATCTGTTCATGTTAGATGGGACCAACGAAGTAGTTTTAGTATCTGTTCATGTTAGATGGGACCAACGAAATATTTTTAGTATCTGTTCATGTTAGATGGGACCAACGAAGTATTTTTAGTATCTGTTCATGTTAGATGGGACCAACGAAGTATTTTTAGTATCTGTTCATGTTAGAGAAACCAACGAAGTTTTTTTAGTATCTGTTCATGTTAGAGGAACCAACGAAGTTTTTTTTAGTATCTGTTCATGTTAGATGAGACCAACGAAGTTTTTTTAGTATCTGTTCATGTTAGAGGGACCAATGAAGTTTTTTTAGTATCTGTTCATGTTAGAGGAACCAACGAAGTTTTTTTAGTATCTGTTCATGTTAGAGGAACCAACGAAGTTTTTTTAGTTATCTGTTCATGTTAGATGAGAACAACGAAGTTTTTTTAGTATCTGTTCATGTTAGAGGAACCAACGAAGTTTTTTTAGTATCTGTTCATGTTAGATGAGACCAACAAAGTTTTTTTAGTATCTGTTCATGTTAGATGAGACCAAAGAAGTTTTTTTAGTATCTGTTCATGTTAGAGGAACCAACGAAGTTTTTTAGTATCTGTTGATGTTAGATGACACCAACGAAGTTTTTTTAGTATCTGTTCATGTTAGAGGAACCAACGAAGTTTTTTTAGTATCTGTTCGTGTTAGATGAGACCAACGAAGTTTTTTTAGTATCTGTTCATGTTAGATGAGACCAACGAAGTTTTTTTAGTATCTGTTCATGTTAGATGAGACCAACAAAGTTTTTTTAGTATCTGTTCATGTTAGATGAGACCAAAGAAGTTTTTTTAGTATCTGTTCATGTTAGAGGAACCAACGAAGTTTTTTTAGTATCTGTTCATGTTAGAGGAACCAACGAAGTTTTTTTAGTATCTGTTCATGTTAGATGAGACCAAAGAAGTTTTTTTAGTATCTGTTCATGTTAGATGAGAACAACGAAGTTTTTTTTAGTATCTGTTCATGTTAGAGGAACCAACGAAGTTTTTTTTAGTATCTGTTCATGTTAGATGAGACCAACGAAGTTTTTTTAGTATCTGTTCATGTTAGATGAGACCAAAGAAGTTTTTTTAGTATCTCTTCATGTTAGAGGAACCAACGAAGTTTTTTTAGTATCTGTTCATGTTAGAGGAACCAACGAAGTTTTTTAGTATCTGTTCATGTTAGATGAGTCCAACGAAGTTTTTTTAGTATCTGTTCATGTTAGAGGAACCAACGAAGTTTTTTTAGTATCTGTTCGTGTTAGATGAGACCAACGAAGTTTTTTTAGTATCTGTTCATGTTAGATGAGACCAACGAAGTTTTTTTAGTATCTGTTCATGTTAGATGAGACCAACAAAGTTTTTTTAGTATCTGTTCATGTTAGATGAGACCAAAGAAGTTTTTTTAGTATCTGTTCATGTTAGATGAGACCAACGAAGTATTTTTAGTATCTGTTCATGTTAGAGGAACCAACGAAGTTTTTTTAGTATCTGTTCATGTTAGATGGGACCAACGAAGTTTTTTTAGTATCTGTTTATGTTAGATGAGACCAACGAAGTTTTTTTAGTATCTGTTCATGTTAGAGGGACCCAACGAAGTTTTTTTTAGTATCTGTTCATGTTAGAGGGACCAACGAAGTATTTTTAGTATCTGTTCATGTTAGAGGGACCAACGAAGTATTTTTAGAATCTGTTCATGTTAGATGGGACCAACGAAGTATCTGTTCATGTTAGATGGGACAAACGAAGTATTTTTAGTATCTGTTCATGTTAGATGGGAGCAACGAAGTATTTTAGTATCTGTTCATGTTAGATGGGACAAACGAAGTATTTTTAGTATCTGTTCATGTTAGATGAGACCAACGAAGTTTTTTTAGTATCTGTTCATGTTAGAGGGACCAACGAAGTTTTTTTAGTATCTGTTCATGTTAGAGGAACCAAGGAAGTTTTTTAGTATCTGTTCATGTTAGAGGAACCAACGAAGTATTTTTATGTATCTGTTCATGTTAGATGGGACCAACGAAGTATTTTTAGTATTTGTTCATGTTAGATGGTACCAACGAAGTATTTTTAGTATCTGTTCATGTTAGAGGGACCAACGAAGTATTTTTAGTATCTGTTCATGTTAGATGGGACCAACGAAGTATTTTTAGTATCTGTTCATGTTAGATGAGACCAAAGAAGTTTTTTTAGTATCTGTTCATGTTAGATGAGACCAACGAAGTATTTTTAGTATCTGTTCATGTTAGAGGAACCAACGAAGTTTTTTTAGTATCTGTTCATGTTAGATGGGACCAACGAAGTTTTTTTAGTATCTGTTCATGTTAGATGAGACCAACGAAGTTTTTTTAGTATCTGTTCATGTTAGAGGGACCCAACGAAGTTTTTTTTAGTATCTGTTCATGTTAGAGGGACCAACGAAGTATTTTTAGTATCTGTTCATGTTAGAGGGACCAACGAAGTATTTTTAGAATCTGTTCATGTTAGATGGGACCAACGAAGTATTTTAGTATCTGTTCATGTTAGATGGGACAAACGAAATATTTTTAGTATCTGTTCATGTTAGATGGGACCAACGAAGTATTTTAGTATCTGTTCATGTTAGATGGGACAAACGAAGTATTTTTAGTATCTGTTCATGTTAGATGAGACCAACGAAGTTTTTTTAGTATCTGTTCATGTCAGAGGGACCAACGAAGTTTTTTTAGTATCTGTTCATGTTAGAGGAACCAAGGAAGTTTTTTAGTATCTGTTCATGTTAGAGGAACCAACGAATTATTTTTATGTATCTGTTCATGTTAGATGGGACCAACGAAGTATTTTTAGTATTTGTTCATGTTAGATGGTACCAACGAAGTATTTTTAGTATCTGTTCATGTTAGAGGGACCAACGAAGTATTTTTAGTATCTGTTCATGTTAGATGGGACCAACGAAGTATTTTTAGTATCTGTTTATGTTAGATGGGACCAACGAAGTATTTTTAGTATCTGTTCATGTTAGATGGAACCAACGAAGTATTTTTAGTATCTGTTCATGTTAGATGGGACCAACGAAGTAGTTTTAGTATCTGTTCATGTTAGATGGGACCAACGAAATATTTTTAGTATCTGTTCATGTTAGATGGGACCAACGAAGTATTTTTAGTATCTGTTCATGTTAGATGGGACCAACGAAGTATTTTTAGTATCTGTTCATGTTAGAGAAACCAACGAAGTTTTTTTAGTATCTGTTCATGTTAGAGGAACCAACGAAGTTTTTTTTAGTATCTGTTCATGTTAGATGAGACCAACGAAGTTTTTTTAGTATCTGTTCATGTTAGAGGGACCAATGAAGTTTTTTTAGTATCTGTTCATGTTAGAGGAACCAACGAAGTTTTTTTAGTATCTGTTCATGTTAGAGGAACCAACGAAGTTTTTTTAGTATCTGTTCATGTTAGATGAGAACAACGAAGTTTTTTTAGTATCTGTTCATGTTAGAGGAACCAACGAAGTTTTTTTAGTATCTGTTCATGTTAGATGAGACCAACAAAGTTTTTTTAGTATCTGTTCATGTTAGATGAGACCAAAGAAGTTTTTTTAGTATCTGTTCATGTTAGAGGAACCAACGAAGTTTTTTTAGTATCTGTTCATGTTAGAGGAACCAACGAAGTTTTTTAGTATCTGTTCATGTTAGATGAGACCAACGAAGTCTTTTTAGTATCTGTTCATGTTAGAGGAACCAACGAAGTTTTTTTTAGTATCTGTTCGTGTTAGATGAGACCAACGAAGTTTTTTTAGTATCTGTTCATGTTAGATGAGACCAACGAAGTTTTTTTAGTATCTGTTCATGTTAGATGAGACCAACAAAGTTTTTTTAGTATCTGTTCATGTTAGATGAGACCAAAGAAGTTTTTTTAGTATCTGTTCATGTTAGATGAGACCAACGAAGTATTTTTAGTATCTGTTCATGTTAGAGGAACCAACGAAGTTTTTTTAGTATCTGTTCATGTTAGATGGGACCAACGAAGTTTTTTTAGTATCTGTTCATGTTAGATGAGACCAACGAAGTTTTTTTAGTATCTGTTCATGTTAGAGGGACCAACGAAGTTTTTTTAGTATCTGTTCATGTTAGAGGGACCCAACGAAGTTTTTTTTAGTATCTGTTCATGTTAGAGGGACCAACGAAGTATTTTTAGAATCTGTTCATGTTAGATGGGACCAACGAAGTATTTTAGTATCTGTTCATGTTAGATGGGACAAACGAAGTATTTTTAGTATCTGTTCATGTTAGATGGGACCAACGAAGTAGTTTTAGTATCTGTTCATGTTAGAGGAACCAACGAAGTTTTTTAGTATATGTTCATGTTAGATGAGACCAACGAAGTCTTTTTAGTATCTGTTCATGTTAGAGGAACCAACGAAGTTTTTTTAGTATCTGTTCGTGTTAGATGAGACCAACGAAGTTTTTTTAGTATCTGTTCATGTTAGATGAGACCAACGAAGTTTTTTTAGTATCTGTTCATGTTAGATGAGACCAACAAAGTTTTTTTAGTATCTGTTCATGTTAGATGAGACCAAAGAAGTTTTTTTAGTATCTGTTCATCTTAGATGAGACCAACGAAGTATTTTTAGTATCTGTTCATGTTAGAGGAACCAACGAAGTTTTTTTAGTATCTGTTCATGTTAGATGGGACCAACGAAGTTTTTTTAGTATCTGTTCATGTTAGATTAGACCAACGAAGTTTTTTTAGTATCTGTTCATGTTAGAGGGACCAACGAAGTTTTTTTAGTATCTGTTCATGTTAGAGGGACCCAACGAAGTTTTTTTTAGTATCTGTTCATGTTAGAGGGACCAACGAAGTATTTTTAGTATCTGTTCATGTTAGAGGGACCAACGAAGTATTTTTAGAATCTGTTCATGTTAGATGGGACCAACGAAGTATTTTAGTATCTGTTCAAGTTAGATGGGACAAACGAAGTATTTTTAGTATCTGTTCATGTTAGATGGGACCAACGAAGTATTTTAGTATCTGTTCATGTTAGATGGGACAAACGAAGTATTTTTAGTATCTGTTCATGTTAGATGAGACCAACGAAATTTTTTTAGTATCTGTTCATGTTAGAGGGACCAACGAAGTTTTTTTAGTATCTGTTCATGTTAGAGGAACCAAGGAAGTTTTTTTAGTATCTGTTCATGTTAGAGGAACCAACGAAGTATTTTTATGTATCTGTTCATGTTAGATGGGACCAACGAAGTATTTTTAGTATTTGTTCATGTTAGATTTTACCAACGAAGTATTTTTAGTATCTGTTCATGTTAGAGGGACCAACGAAGTATTTTTAGTATCTGTTCATGTTAGATGAGACCAACGAAGTTTTTTTAGTATTTGTTCATGTTAGATAGTACCAACGAAGTATTTTTAGTATCTGTTCATGTTAGAGGGACCAACGAAGTATTTTTAGTATCTGTTCATGTTAGATGAGACCAACGAAGTTTTTTTAGTATCTGTTCATGTTAGAGGGACCAACGAAGTTTTTTTAGTATCTGTTCATGTTAGAGGAACCAAGGAAGTTTTTTTAGTATCTGTTCATGTTAGAGGAACTAACGAAGTATTTTTATGTATCTGTTCATGTTAGATGTGACCAACGAAGTATTTTTAGTATTTGTTCATGTTAGATGGTACCAACGAAGTATTTTTAGTATCTGTTCATGTTAGAGGGACCAACGAAGTATTTTTAGTATCTGTTCATGTTAGATGGGACCAACGAAGTATTTTTAGTATCTGTTCATGTTAGATGGGACCAACGAAGTATTTTTAGTATCTGTTCATGTTAGATGGAACCAACGAAGTATTTTTAGTATCTGTTCATGTTAGATGGGACCAACGAAGTATTTTAGTATCTGTTCATGTTAGATGGGACCAACGAAGTATTTTAGTATCTGTTCATGTTAGATGGGACCAACGAAGTATTTTAGTATCTGTTCATGTTAGATGGAACCAACGAAGTATTTTTAGTATCTGTTCATGTTAGATGGGACCAACGAAGTAGTTTTAGTATCTGTTCATGTTAGATGGGACCAACGAAGTATTTTTAGTATCTGTTCATGTTAGATGGGACCAACGAAGTATTTTTAGTATCTGTTTATGTTAGATGGGACCCAACGAAGTTTCCTACTTAATACATACGGAGTATAACGACAGTTTTGCTTCACTTTTGTCTTTCAATGTCTGAACGTTACCATTTAAAAAGTTATACTGAAAAGACTTTATTCCAAGCAAATACTCGGCTAGTTGAAGCAACAGTTGCAAAGACTTTATTCCAAGCAAATACTCGGCCAGTTGAAGCAACAGTTGCAAAGACTTTATTCCAAGCAAATACTCGGCCAGTTGAAGCAACAGTTGCAAAGACTTTATTCCAAGCAAATACTCGGCCAGTTGAAGCAACAGTTGCAATGGCAAACGATTCAACGTAATTAACGTTTTTTCTAGACTGTAGGTTCACATCCAAGATTTTCTATTGAATTGTAGAATAACATTTGGAGCTAGCAGAAAATAGAAGACATTTTTTTTTGGACTGTGCCTCATTTTCGTAACTACACAAATGTTTCCAAAATGAGTTCGGGTATATATTACCTTTCTACGAAAAATGATTAAACGAGCGAGGCTCAGTCACCAAATAATGTGTTGTTTATTTTGTCTAAATGAATAGTTCCTTAGACTTACTTTCCTGCAAATATACACTTGATTTTCCAGTCAGCACCAAGCAGTCCTGTGTCGTCAAACTTCGATGTTGGCCAGACTATTTTCATACTAGACAATGTTGCTTGCGCTAAGTAGAACAAAAAGGGAAAGCAACTAAAATGGATGTAAAATAACAGACAAATTGTCAACAGCATAAAGCTGGTTTGAACATAAATCTAGCGCTACTTCTGGAATACGATCAACTTTATCTAGATATTCTGACCTTAACGTGTTCCTAACAGAAAAAAAAGGTCATTTCACCCAGGTCTATGGTGTGGGGAATGTAGCCCAGGTCTGTTAAGTGGGGGAATGTTGCCCGGGTCTTTAATGTAGGCAATGTCGCACAGGTCCTTGATGTAAAGAATGTCGCACAGGTCTTTAATGTAGGCAATGTCGCCCAGGTCTTTGATGTAGGGAATGTCGCCCAGGTCTTCGATGTAGGGAATGTCGCCCAGGTCTTTGATGTATGAAAATATACATTATTCAAAGTCAATGTATCTTTGACGAAGTAATACGTTTAAAGTCCATGAACTCTTTATAAATGAGTTTCAATAATTTTGTAACAAAACAGACTTTTAGCCTAGAATGTAATTTTGCGTAAATGTGTGGTTCTACCTATTCTGGTACTTCAAGTGCAAAACAAAACAACAACGCATAAGAAAATGATTAAATCATAACTCACTGTAATTATTTTTACACTCTGGTGTTGATGGAATCAATTCAAGATATTTCTTCGCGATTTTCTTTAAAGAGTCTCCTAACTTTTTCACGCTTTCAAAATGCTAGGGCCTTGAAATAGTAATTTACATATCTTGTGGTCAATCAGAGAGGTTTGACCTGATTACGTATTAAATGGCAATGGATTAAATTATCAGGAATGTAATTGACCTGACAGCCTAGGCTTCAATACATCGTCCACCAAATGATACGTTAGAGTACCAAATAAACATACGTCACTTCTATTTAGTTAGATTTTAAAAACAAACATTACAGTTATAAGATAAGATAATTATTTTAGTCCAAGCCAATTTAGTTTGACTTCATTTATTCATGTCCACCTCAATATTACTCCTAGAAAAATAACTAGACACAAACATTTTACACTCAATAGAAACGAAACTATAATGGTTGCAGGATATAGACTTTGTTCTTGTCCAACATTAGTCTCTTTCCTTTCCACTTCTACTTACTTCCTGTAGGTGTGATGTAATTAGGAGGTCCGATCACTGACATTCTCATCAGTTTATTGCTTACCATACAGTGATAGGATTTACCTCCCATGGCATCCTCAGATGACACATACACAAAATGTAAGTTATCTGTTGATTGACATAGAGATCAAATACAAGTTCAATGTTGATTGGAACATTCACAAATGACAAGTTATTATCGTTTGATTCACTCATTTACAAATCACGAGTTTTCTAAAATTAATAATAAAAAGAGTTGTCTTCGAATACGTAGATTAAATGTTTGACTACAGTATTTCTCGTGGCTACGCAGCTCCCGCTGCAACCTTCATCCTTTGCCACACACAGCCACTAGCGGAATCAGAACTTTGGAGGGGGGGCATTTTTGTCCAAACTCTAACCCTAACTCCCTGTAAACCCTAACCCTAAGCATAAACGCGCGTACAGCACACACATATATATATATATATCTTATACTATAAAGTAGAAATTAAGGGGTATGTATGTATGTATGTATGAATGTTACGAATAGAAATCAAAACCGTTTGACCAATCTTGATAAAACTTGGCAGAAATGTTCCCTGGGTACTAACTTAGACCGTAATGTATGTATTGTAGCCCTAAAACAAACTTAAGACCTCAAAAAAAAAAAGTTAACAAACTCTAAGAAAGCATTATAACTTCATCGATCTAGGCTATGTTTACCATATTTTCATGGAAAGATCGAAAGGATTTAGATCTAGATCTAATTTTAAGAACTATCTTTTGCGCAGATAGATTTTTACTCTGACACACGAAAATACACAATATAGTCCATTGATTTCATTATTGAATAAAATTAACCTTTAAATTTGTGTTTCATTTTTACATAAATTCATTCTTCATATCTGCAAATTTCGAATTCTTTCATTAGACATTACGCGAAATTTTACACAATAACACATCTCTCTATTCCTAGGTCTAATACTCTAATTCCACTCTAAGATGATACAACTTCTCTTCACAAAGATAGTTTATGCCGTGTTGAGATATATATTCATTCGTGAATCGCGTAGTAAAAAAGGTCACGCATTAAAGAGCTACTTACAAAAAAAAAAAGTTTATTTATTTGGATTAGATCTAGATCTTTTTTTTTTTTTTTTGGACGATTTGTAAGAAAAATTTCATGCAGAGTTTTTTAGTGTATTTAAAATAGGACGTGGAAATGACGTAAAGCATATTCAAAATAAGTAGACTGGGGGGGGGGGAGGGGAAACTGCTTTAAAAATACAAATTCATGCTACTTTTTAAAAGGTTAATATGTAGACTGCGGCTTTTTAGGGAAATACCGGGAAAAAAATACATAAAGGTCTGATAATAAGTTTGTGGCTTTTGCGCCTGGTGAGAACAGATGCCCAACCTGTGAAGACATCTGTGTATCAAGGATTGGCCTCTCTAGTACTACAAGAAGTTTCAAAAGGAGAAGTACATCACCTGTGACGTAAAATGCCACAGACAGACATTTATTTTTATATTTTGTTTTCTATATTAAAAGAAGTATCAATTTGGTTTTGTTTATTGTAATAGTTTATCTAACCCTCTTTGAATGTAGCGAAATGACAATAGATCTATTCCTTGCGCTCTCTCTCTCTCTTTTCTATCACTCCAAAAAAAAAAAGACTCAGGGCTATCTTCTTCCTTCTCTAAAAACACATTTGATAAAAAAAACAGATCTGTAAATAATCCTTGAAATACACTCGGACAATTCTGTGGGTTCTAAATTCTACATCTAGAGGAAATGTACAATGTAGCTCTAGATCTAGAGGAAATGTACAATGTAGTTCTAGATCTAGAGGAAATGTACAATGTAGCTCTAGATCTATAGACATGTCAGCGCTTCCGTTATCTACACACTGGCGACATCTTTATAGTTTTTGGTGTTTCGAAAAAAGGAATAAATCTTTTTTTAAGCGATGTTGTTTACTTCGACCATTGACTTAAGTATTATACTAGACTGGACACCGGAAATAAATTCTTATCCGCAATTGATCGATTCACAAACCTATATATAAAGAGATTTTTATGTACGTAAATTCTTTTTTAAGCTCTAAGGGGAGTCGCTCCAATCAATCTTTTCTGTAAAAGTAATGATCTTTAGTTTTCAAAGTTTAAAAAAAATGCAAAATCATTTCTCGGATATTCACGCAAGTACATGAAATTAAATTTAGAAAGCCTTCAGGACAGAAGGCTCAAACGTAAAGTAGCAATTATACATAAAACACTGAACCATAATCTTCAAATACAAAAACAAAATTTAATAAAATACTCTGAAAGACACAAAGATAAAGGCACACCCCTCGTCCCATATGCTAGGACAAATTTGTACAAATACTCCTTCTTCCGTAGTTCTATTAGAGCATGGAATGGGTTGCCTGAGCTAGCCAGGAAAACCAGTGACTTGGCAGAGTTTAAGTCGTTAATATGCATGACACGTAGGACGTAATCATCTTCTTTTTTGAAGTAACGTCTGTATTATATAAGATACGATAAGATAAGATACGCCATTTCCTGTTTGTTTCCATTGAGATATTGCTTCAAAAATCCCAGATCGAAATAATTCATGTTGATTTAAATCATCTTATGTACATTTAAATAGATTGATTTTAGATCTTGCTAGATTATGTATCTAAAAATTGCAAAATTATAATTATGAAACGAGAGTACTCTTATTTTTGATGTTCAATACTTGATCTAGATCTAAAACTTAAATTATATGTTACATAGGTTAGGGTTGAAAAAAATATATATTTACTTCTTTTAACTACTTTACAAAACAACGCCTTGATCCAACTTTCTAAAAAAATTTTCACGACATTTTTTGTAGTATTAAAAAAGTCTCCATGTCCAGTCCTGATATAGTATATATAAGTCTATGACTTCGACTGTGTCTAAAAGGAAGCGGAAATGAAAATACAATAAGAAGTAAGGCAAATTAAAATGTACGTTTAATGGGCAATCATAGACATAAATAAGTATAGACTGGCCGAAGGAAGTAACTTCATGTAACTTGAAAACATGTATATCTATTGTATTCGGATTTCCGAATTATGAAAAAATTGCATGATTTTCATTCATAGTGATTAAACAAAACTACACTGCCTCCTTATTTACAATATATATATAATACTTATATAGGTTATGGCTGAAATAGATATGAATACTTAACTTTTATACTGCTCATAAATGCTGTATAATAAAGTACACAAAATTGCAAGTCACAAATTTTCGTTTCATAAAACTCTTTAATCGGCCAGTCTATATTTATCTATGACTAAGTGGGCAATGTTGGACTCGTCCGTTTCGTTTCTTTGATTAAAAAGTAGAATCACAAATTGGGCCGGAAGTGGCTTTTTTCCTTATATATCTTAGCATTTTTCAGTTCTCATTTTAAATGGGCTTTGTTGCTGAACATAAAAATTATATATAACCCAATTTTTCAGTAAAAGAAATTGCAAAAGTCATTTCTCTCTAGAAGAAGTTACGAAGGCTATATAATATACAACCACAGACCTATACTTACTACAATAAATATAGGATTTTGATTTCTAGTTACGATTTATTTAGGTTGGCTGATGTTCTGTTCACTGCATGTCTGCCTCCACAAAACCAGCAATCTATTATGTTGTTTCTGTTGTCAGTTTTCTTTTGTTCTATCTTATCTATCTTCACAACAGTTTCCTTATTTATCTCTGCCAATCCTTTTGCAGTTTGCTCATATGTTTGACACATATCTAAACACTTCTTCAATGTAAGATCATCGTGATTCAATAATCTCTCCTGCTGTCTTTTCTCCACAGAGAATACGATTTTGTCTCTAATCATTCTATCCTTTTCCTTGAAATTACATTTTTCAGCCTGAGCTCTAAGCAGATCATCACAGGATGACACCTTTTCTATGTTCCAAAATCTGAAACTTTCCAGAACTTCATTTTTTCTGGGGTTGCAATAGTCGTGTAATTTCTTTAGTAATATTTGCGGGTCGTTCACATCTTCATTCTCATCATACTGCAAATGCTCCCAAATTTCTTGGGCCTGAGGTCCAGCGCAATGTAGCATTATTGCTTTTTGTCTGATTGTCTTCAGCTCCTATTGCTAACAGAAACAGTTCCACTTGTCTTCTCCATTGACGAAAGTTTTCACTGACATTACCTTCAGTCACATTTAACTCTGTCGGTGGTTTAAGTAGACCTTCTGCCATCTTCAATTAAAACTTTACTATAATAATAGTATATCTACCGTAACTGAATAACCCCGAGCCTCTCTTAGTCTCTATATCTGCTCTCTAGACTGAGACTGGAATCTACTAGATTCTAGATCTACACTTTAGATGTGTTTTTTTTTTTACTTTAACTAGTTTTATATCGCTGATATAAACCTAAATATAATTCTTGTTACCGTTGCCACCATGTTGATTATCATGAACGAATAATAACAAGACTCTGGATATAAATTATAAGACATGAACTCAGCTGTTTAATCTAACGCCATCTTGGTTGACAACAACAGTTACAAGGGATGTTACTCCCAAACACCGATTGGTGCAACCTATATAAAACACACATCAACAATACCAAGTATTAGAGTTTAGAGAAACCCAGGTTCGTTTCTGGTGCAACGCTTTTAGCTAACACCGCATTTCATCTCTCCATTAGTATATTTAAATCTATAACCAAATTCTGGTCTAGATCTATATATAAAAATCGAATAGATCTAGTAATAGTATTGATTGAGAAATAAATAGAAAGAAATTACAAAAGTCATTTCTCTATAGAAGAAGTTACGAAGGCAACTCTATTAGCTAACACCGCATATGATCTCTCCATTAGTATATTTAGATATATATATAAAAATCGAATAGATCTAGTAATAGTATAGATTCTATCTTGAGACTAGATTGCCGAGTCTAGCCTATGCTTTGCCAATAGTTCGTTTTTGTTAGAATAAAGTCTAGATATTACTAGGAATTAAGTTTATTAATTATTAGATATAGACATTGGACTTAGAGCTAATAATATTGTCTGTAATACATTTACCATACTCTATACTTAATCTACTAGACTAGAGATGTAGGCCCCTATCTATAGATCTATCTATAATCTAGTCAATCTAGATCTATACAATATGCATTATAATACTTCTACTTATTTAGTAAGTTAGTACTTAGACTTAGATCTATTATAGTTTATTAATAGATTTAATTTTCAATGCCTAGACCTAATAATAAAATTGCTAATGATGTCTAATGACTGATTATTATTTTTTTATAGTAATAGGCCTACTAGGTCTAGACTCTACTTAAATCTAGTCTAAAATAATGACTATCTCAGACTCTAGATGATTGAGACTTTCACATAGATAATAATAATCTAATTCTGGTCTAGATAATACGGCATGTCGGCTGAAAGTAAGCTGTATACAAAGTATACATATATAAAGTACTCAATGATAGATTGCCTAACTTTCAACTACTAATAAATTAACAATTAACGTTGAAATACAAGAAAAGTAATAAATTTTCCCAACATTAAAAAAAAGGTGCCGGTACTTCGTACCGGTGCGTACCATCACAAAAATATCTTCTTCAATCTTCTTTCATTTAACTTTTTGCGGGGTTTTTGCTACTTAATACATTGATAGCGGATCGATTCATATAGGGTTTAGTATACAAGCAGGATCTCGAAAATTGGATAAATTTATTTTTTAAATACAAAGTTTTATGGAAGAGGCAATATATGTTGGACTAGTCCGTTTCGTTTCTTTGATAAAAATGTTGAATCACAAATTGGGCCGGAAGTGGCTTTTTTCCTTATATATCTTTGCATTTTTCAGTTCTCTTTTTAAATTTAAAACTGACTATACGAATTGCATAGGCTAGACTCGGCAATCTAGTCTCAATCAATACTATTACTAGATCTATTCGATTTTTATATATAGATCTAGACCAGAATTTGATTATATAGATTTAAATATACTAATGGAGAGATGATATGCGGTGTTAGCTAATAGCGTTGCACAAGAAACTAACCTGGGTTTCTCTAAACTCTAATACTTGGTATGAAGTAGTAAAACAGCACCTACCTAAATAAATCGTAAATAGAAATCAAAATCCTATATTTATTGTAGTATTTATAGGTCTGTGGTTGTATATTATATAGCCTTCGTAACTTCTTCTAGAGAGAAATGACTTTTGTAATTTCTTTTACTGAAAAATTGGGCTATTCGCGTCTGACACATATATAATTTCTATGTTCAGCAACAAAGCCCATCAGGTAAACAAAAAACGAAAAGGTGTTTTAAAACATTCAAAAAATAATACTTTAAAAAAAAAAAGACGCATCCTCCTTTATACCACTTATGCAGCGAATGGACATTTTTTACCCACCAAATTCCCCCCTCCCCCTCCCCGAAAAAGAATCCTGGTTAAACGAATGTATAGATCTAATACACGTTATAATAATTTATATTTAGACTTAGAAGACAATGTGCAAAATTTACTGAAAATTAATTCATTAAATTCTTTAACTATGTGGGACACTAAATTTAGGAAAAAAGGTCAACAATTTCGATTTTCTCAAAATACTGTTTTTATTCACTTTGTTTTACTACTCCTTCACTATTTCTGCATAGAAATCAATCAAACTTGTCCAGCTTTTTATGTATACCACGTACAACAACTTCTATATTACATTTTCTAAGTTACAATTAATATTTCGTCTTGATTGCAATAAAATATTAGAAAAAGGAAAAAAAAAGGTTTTTCTTTAGCAAAGTTAGAAACAGAAATGTAGATCAAAAAAAGGTTTTTACTTTATTTTAAAAACTAATTGATAGGAAATGTTCTGGAATGATTGTTCTACACATTGTATATTTTGGTTTGGCAATAGCTTAAACAGTTTTAAAGCCGTAGCGATTTAAAAATGATAAACAATAATAAATATGGCGGCCGTTGCCATGACAACCATTATAAGAAAACATTTTTAACCACATTTCTTTTTATGGCTATTCATAGGGAGTATACGTGTAAAGTTTGGAGTAATTTGACTAATAAATAAAAAAAAAAGACGTCAAGTGTCCCACATAGCCTTAATCAATAGTCTTACATCCGAAAGCGATAGTCCTATCAAGACCGATGTTGGATCTAGATCTAGGTCTTGTTCTCTAGCCACTGAAAGAAAAGCGTGCCAAAAGAAAAAGGCTGGCTTCTCTACTATCAAAGTGAAAGCCACTTTAACCTGCGATATAAGTGGACGGGAGAGTCTGTCCAAAAAAAGGGCTCTACAGTCACATGAAAACGTGTTTTACGAGATGAACCATAGTCGTTAAGACTGAAGAGGGCCAAGTAGGTCTCTAGCCAAATTTAAATTTATTTATTTTTTACTAAAAAAATTATAACGTTCAAACTAGAGTTTTCCTTCTGTGCCTAACGAGCCAGTAACTCTGTCTCAGCGATATACATCAACTCTTAAATTAAAAGGAAAATCGTTAGTCGTTTTTGAGATCAGCGTCCAGGTTCCAGATCCCACCCACCATCTTCCATGAAGTTCTGACTTCAATAGAAGTATTGTAAACAAAAACTGTGTCTTGTGTTCTATCTAAATTGAATGCTTTTATAAAGATAGAGCCTTTTGGGAAAATACCGAACATTAAATACAAAGCATTAATAGAAAACTCGCGACTTTTGACGCCTTGAGGCATTCAAGCTGTCAATCTAAACCGTTTCTAGAGACGACCCGAGTGGTTAATTGAACGTGTCTAAGAAATGTCATGTATGATTGATCACTGAATGAATGAGTGGTGGATGCCTTTAGGAGAGAGTTTTGCGGAATAAATCGCTCCGCCTGCCTACAAAAATCAATGTCACTACCAGGCGGTGGTTCTCTCAACCCTTTTATATGGATCTAAGACATGGACACTATACAGAAAACAACAAAGACTACTTGAGCGCTTTCACCAAAGGTGCTTGCGCTCCATCATGGACATACTGTGACAAGAACGCACTACAAACAGCGATGTCCTTGCAAACGCCGGTATGGACAGTATAGAGGGACTTCTTATGGTCCGACAGTTACGCTGGGCAGGGCACGTATCCCGTATGGGGGGACGAACGTATGCCAAAGGCAGTTTTTTTTTGTGAGTTAAAAGGTGGTCGACGTAACAGAGGTGCCCCACGGAAACGCTTCAAAGACCAGCTTAGGCGCCAACTTTTCCTTAGCTGACAAAGAAGAGAGCACCTGGTTGCATACGGCCTCAGAACATGACAGCCGGAGGTCACTCACAAAGTACGCGGGATACACATTTGAGAGCAAAAGAAAATCCGCTTCAGAGAAAAGACGCAGACGGCGAAAAGAAAAATCTAAATCGACCACCTGTGGACAATGGTAATGCTTGCTCTGAGTGTGGCAAAATATATAGGTCACAGTTGGGGCTACGCAGCCATCGGAAATACTGCATTCCTCACTGATTTTTGGACTCGAAGACAAGCCTCATTATATATATATATATATGTATATATAAGCATGGTTTATTTTCAGTGAATTTTGTATTTGAGTTATTGATACTAGGTCTAAAGAATTGTGTATATTTACCATCATAGTCCACAGTTACTCTTGAGTCCCATATGACAGCTTTATAAGTTCCTTGGTCATATACTGTCCAGGTGACTTGACCATCTGGAACACTGTTTGGTGAAGAACAGTTCAACTTCAAATAATCTCCTAAATGTGGTCGATGATATATAGGAGCTGAGCTTGCAAACGGTTCCAATTTGGCCATTCGTAAGTTAAACTTGATTGAAGCCGCACTTTGAATAAGAAAATACAGTTAATGTTTAAAAGTTAAAATGAAAAAAAAAAGTACTTTCTGTAGTTGACTTCATTACTGGACTCAGGACACACGTAGATGAGAAACAATAACATTACAATGCTATTTCTTCTAAAAAGTCAATCTCTTTTAAACAACTTATAAAGCGATTGGTTTTCACTGAATAACTATGAAATGTTAGATGTGAAATATTTTGTACACCGCTCCATTCACACCCCACCCCGGAAGGTTAAACGAGATGTATACATGTACTAAACTTTCTACTCTTTTAATGATAGGCCTTGAAATCTAGATTGAAAAGACGATGGCACAATGGTCCTGAACATGAATGTTTTGGAAACTCTTGAATGAATGCGGAAATACCGAAAGACATGCAGTCCCTTCAGGATAAATGTTTTCTTGTTTTCTAACCAATTTTACATTGATTTATTTTGATACTTTGAAAAATTATAACGGTCAAGCTAGAGTTTTCCCATTGTGACCGACGAGCTAGAGTTTTCCCATTGTGACCGACGAGCTAGAGTTTTCCCATTGTGACCGACGAGCTAGAGTTTTCCCATTGTGACCGACGAGCTAGCAATTCTTTTCTTAACGAAATATAGTAACTGTCAGCTTTCTGGAAATATCGTTAGAGCCTTTTTCGAGATCAGTATCCACCCAGGTTTTTTAGTCTACCCACCCAGGAGGTTTAAGGTTTTAGTTTCCACCAAGATACAAGTTAGATACAGGTATTGTAATAAAGAAAACAACCAATATTTACATTTTTTGAATTGTTTAAATAAATATCTCATTTGGTGTGTAGTGTGTTGCCATTATATACCTCTACTTTGTCCTTTTTTTTTATTCTCTACATTCATTAGTTATTAAGAGAAAAATAGACGTTCTAAAAATATTTAAACATTTTTAACGGTCCCGAAAGGGGAAAAGACGCTATTAGTTTTGTGTGGCCTGTCGGTCCGTCCTTCCCGTTTAGATCTCAGAAACTAAAAGAGAAAACGAAAAATCGGACATCATAATATTGTTATAAGCCCGCCATGCGCACCGCCATTCAAGATAGTGCAGCAGGTGCGCACTGCCAGAAACTAGACAGAAAAGGATGTTGACATTAGGAGAGAACGAGGGCCCCTAAGTCCAGAGCCGAAGTAAAGATGCTGTGTTCAAGGCAGATGTCCTATGTGTTTGTCCTGTCTCCGTGTAAATAAACATTTATATTTCGTTGTATTGCTTCCCTTAAGTTGTTACACTATTTTAGATCATTCAAAGTTCTGATGCAACGGCTACTTTTTTATTTTCTGAAAGCGAAAAATCTAATTTTTGAAATTAATTATGCAAGCAGTTTTTTTTACATAAAAATACACCATTTTTACAACTATTCAATATTAATAGTAAGAAACACGGGAGGCTTTTTAGTAAGGGAGATGACTATTTACCATTTTATAACACATTTATGCAAATGGTTTTAGATTTTTTATTAAAAAAATATTATTTTTTACAATTGTATTGCTAACTTATGTAAGTTCTGTCATACTAAATACTATATTTACACCCAAAAATGTTGACTTTTGTTTAAAGAGAAAAAAATCTATTTACTATGCAAATAAGTTGGGCATAATTTAAAACAACAATTATTAAATAGTTTTTTATATTATCGCGTGGACTGCAGGGGAACATATGACAAGTAGTTCCCAAAGTAGTCTATATAGACCCCCAGGGGTCTACGAAGACTTCTAAGGGGTCTACAAAAGGGAAAAAACAAATTGGGGGTCTATGAGATATCCACGGGGGTCTACGATAACAGATTTCATTTAAGCATGTCGTGACTTTAATTTTAACATCAAATTAATGTAATTCTTTCATACACTAATATATGATTTGTACCCGAGTTAATCCTTTAAATATTTATCCTGTTATTCAAACGAAAAATTGTTGTATCTTATTTAAATACTTATTTAAATAGCTTCATTTTGTCTACATGCAACCAATGTTTAACAAAAAAAAATGTAGACTGTACAGCGTTGATTATTTAAAATTGGTATTTATTCCTTCCTTGTCATACTAGCGGTTGCCTAAGTGCCTCTTTATACCGATATGAAATCAATTATGCTGGAGGATCATTAGAGACAATGCCTGCACCCTGACAAAATGCATAAAGATTTGAAAAACCTTTGAACACTCTAAGATCAAAATAGACCCACAAAATCTCTCTTTGACACCATATAGAGAAGATAATAGTTTGTGACTGTCTTACAAAATCTCTTTACATAAAGCAAACTATGGAAAACAATCTAGGTAATACATTGATTTAACCCGTCGTTGTAGTTGTAAAAACTGTTTGACACAATCCTACATCTGATAGTATTAAAAGAATTTCTTTAAGCAATAATACAGTTCAAGGTCACATCTGAGCCATGAGTTATAATGTAATTTTGTAATTTTTTCCGACCTATATAGTTTGGGATCAGCGACGTCACAGGCTCTGACAGGGTGTAGCGCTGTGTGCTGCAAACTGCCTAAAGGTTGCCGGCTCCTTATTTTTAACAGGGTTGACCCACGAAACCTTTCCCATGTTCGGGTATAGCTGCAAGGCAGCACAGTTTGAATTCAGTTTTCCTTCTGCTAGGTGGGCTGCATGCCAAGTCTAATGAGCCCTTCCTGCCGAAAGCTTACTGGTTTAGGTACTTACTGGGTATTCACATTCGCCCAATCTCCAGTTAGTGAAAACAGTTCTGCGCACCCATTATTTGAGCCAGACGTGAAAGATATAAAATACATGAGAGAATGCCCTTTATGAAATCTTTTACAATGATAAAAAAGATTAAATAATTAATTGATTGATTACTATTTAATGTTTGAGGACTATTTCATAGAACAACAAATTCCTACATGAAACAGAATATCCGTAGCCACTGAGAATAGAAAGGTGCAAAACAAGAAAAATAAACAACCAAAAAAATACATTTCCAATGACTCCAGTCATAAATAGAAATTGTTGTTTTAATGAGTTTAAATTTGAATTTTACCATTTAAAAAAATAGATCTCTATAACCTTGTGTGTAGCTTTAAATTGTTTTTGCACTATTTAACTCACTACAGTTAGAAATTTTTAAAATGTGTTGATAAATTTGCAAAAATTCAATACAAGTTAAGTAGGGGGTCTACTGAAAGCCAGAATACATGGCAAGGGGCCTACGAGACAATAAAGTTTGGGAACCACTGCACTAAACCATGGCGCACAAAACTAAAGATATTGTTTTTTTAACGGAAATGTTTTTTTCTGGAGGTTTTGATTGATCCTTTACAAAAGATCAATTAAATACTCATTATAAGACATCTGTTAGGCCAGGTTCACATCTAACTTCACATTCACTTTCACCTATCCCTTGGTCTGCTGAACCTTTGGGGCACCACACAGGATTTGTCAATCTTCTTTCTCCATTCTTCTCTGTCATTTGCCTTTGATAGAATTTCATTATGATATTCTTTCTGAAAATATTGAAACCTGCCTTTTTACCTGCCTGGGTGGACCACTTCTGATAGAATTTAATACCGATATTCTTCTGAAAATATTGAAACCTGCCTTTTTTCCTGCCTGGGTAGACCACTTCGGGGGCTGATTTTGAGTTTGTGTTTCCACACAGACTGTCTTTGTAACCTTGTTCTTGTTGCGACTAGTTTTGTTGTATTGTTTCACAAATTGACTTATGTGAGTTCGTAGATGCCCCTAAGCCTCATCTTAAACATACGAAGAAACTCGGTGTAGAATATATTATCCTTGAATTGAATACTTCCAAACTCAATTCAATAAAACAAGTCATCAAGCGATGAACAAATTTACATAAAATATAAATCACTTTGTTCGAATAGAATAAAACCTTGACTGACGTATTATGATGAACTGAATACAAACACAATGAAGATACTGACAGTTATCCATGATAAGGTCATTTGTTGTTATCGAGAAGTACATAGAAGCGCTGGTTGTGAATGTGTGCATGTTGTTTGTATTTCCATCTACATTGTTATTGTACAGTAGTTACACTGAGGTGGTCAATTGTAGTCAAACTGAGGAGGTCAATTGTAGCCAAACTGAGGAGGTCAATTGTAGTCAAACTGAGGAGGTCGATTGTAGTCAAACTGAGGAGGTCAATTGTAGTCAAACTGAATCTCCATTTGATTGGACCAATAAAAATTATCTTATCTTGAAAGAATACTGACACCTAAACAGTGACCCCAATCCTTCGACTGACAATTATCCTCCATATAATATTGATTACCAAACAATGAGCCCAGTCCTTCGATCTTTACTGACAATTATCTTCCTTATAATACTGATTACCAAACAATGACCCCAGTTCTACGATCTTTACTGACAATTATCCTCCATATAATACTGATTACCAAACAATGAGCCCAGTCCTACCATCTTTATCTAAATATTTGTTATTTAAGTTAGCTAACAAGGTCTTCAACACTTTTCAATGGGCTTTGTTGTGCTTTTGCGTTTCGTTTCTTTGGTTTAAAACTAGAATTATAAATTATAAATTATAAATACCTTTTTCCTAATATATATTTTGCATTTTTCAGTTCTCTTTTTAAATTAAACTGACATTATTATGTATTAATTTTAAGTGTACCTGATAGAGAAAAAAATTCTGCACGAAAATACGGGTAGTTGGGATAAAACCCGATAGAGGTTAAAGAAAGAATAGACCTGAAACAAGTGCCTGAAACTACACATTTACAGTACTTTATCTTTTTCCCAAGATCTATGTAGTTTTTTTAGGACTAGCTTATCTCAAGTACCCGGCATTTTCCGATACACAATTTCACACCCAAAAAAAATGTAGAAATTTTTTTTTTAATTTTAAAACTTTTAATGACTTTCAAAAGTTTTTTTAAAGGTGTTACTATAATAAATTGTAAATATTCCTTTGTTATGAATCTCACTGTCTATTTTGTGTCTGTTTTAATTTCTAAATGTTTTCTTGAGTTAAGGGGTCGTATTTTCTCCTGATGTTTATACCTGATTTCTCTTATCAGCCGTTGTGAGACATTGGTCCAAAATAATGCTAATCTATAAATATATATATATAAAAACCATGTGAATATATGAATGAACTTGTTTTAGATGAAGTCCATTAATTATAGTTGCTTTGAAAAATTGATCTCACACATGCCATGGACATTGTCATAATAGTCATAGATGTACACAATCTAGTTATAATATGTAATCTATATAATCATAAATATTTAAGTTGAATTCGTATTGTAACTATAGAATATACTTCTAGAATATATATCTAGGTAATAAATATAGTAGAAATAGAATCTAAGATAATCACAATTTACTCTAATCTGTAACTCTAGGCAGTCTAGATCTAGAGTACACTATATAAACCTATATATACGCAGGCTCCGTGGACCTCACCAAGGCTTTCGACACCGTCAATGGTTTATGGAGGATTATGACCAGACTCGGATACCCAACTACGCTCCTAACCATTGTCAAGCAGTTTCATGTGGGACAGATTAGACACAATACTGACCTGTCGATCACTTCCCAATAGAAAATGGCGTGAAGCAGGTCTGTGTACTTGCTCCTACTCTAGTCACTATCTTTTGTGTGTCGTAATGCTTGTCATGCGCACATCTTCTTTTGATGTTTTCCTTTGTGTACCAGAAGAGATTGTGAGTTTTGGTTTCTAGGAACGCGCTTTTGTTGATGTCATTTTGCTTCCTTGTTTTGCTTCTGTTGTGTGATGAGGCTGGAGCTCTTGTGCGATTTTCTTTTCTGTATTTCTTCCCCAGTATTGGGTAAGTCAGTTATTTACTGTATTAGTCTTCGAGGTGTAGCTCGAAATTCGTTGTTCCTATGATCGTGTGGACGCGATCTCAAAGAATATGTATTTTCTGTAATAGGGACGCAGGCTAGGGACTCTGTTGGAGTCAAGCTTGATTCACAGTTTGTTTTATTATGGCTCGTGTATCTAAGGCCTTGAGTGTAGGCTGTGTCGTGATTGAATTATGGCACCGAGTTGAAGGTGTGAGATATTTCGTTGCATAATATGTATACTTGGTGTTTCCTTTGAACATACTATTGACTTTTATTTATCACTCATGTCATCATATTTCATACATTTATTAAATTGTTAAAAGTACAATCTTGTTGTTAACTAATGGACATTAACTTACGTTAGCCTTAATATCATTCAACATGAACAACTGTTGGTATTCACTAAATGTTCAGTTGAATAACTTTTATTCAATGTGTGTATTGTACATGCTATTACCTTTATGTTCTTGCGTTACTCTGTTCAGGTTGGGGATACGGGACCATAATATCCATGTATTAGAGCATGGAATGGGTTGCCTGAGCTAGCCAGGAAAACCAGTGACTTGGCAGAATTTAAGTCATTGGTTAAAATGCATGACTAAATGCATGACGCGTAGGACGTAGTCATCTTCTTTTTTGAAGTAACGTCTGTATTATATAAGATAAGATAAGAAGATCATACCCTAGCTAATCTGAAATCCCACCTGACAATGCTGGGTCAAATGAGGCAGCAATTGCACGAAGGCATCGACATCAAGTTTTGTTCGGACGACAATATGTTCAATCTTCGACGTCTACTATCCCATACAAAAACAAAAGAAATGGTCATAACGGAGGTTTTCTATGCCGATAATTGCGCCCTGCTAGCTCACAATGAACATGATCTCCAGAACGCGGTCAACGAATTCGCATACGCTGCCGCCTTTTTCTGTTTATCTATAAACCTCGGGAAAACAGAAGTCATGTTCCAGAAGCGACCCGATAAAACCTAATCAGCCCCAAAGATCACCGTAAATGGTCGTCCCTTTAACGTGATAGAACACTTCACATATCTAGGAAGCATGGTATTCAATAACACCTCGCTTGCAAGGAAATTGATAACCGTCTGGCCATGGCCAGTAGATCTTTTGGACGCCTCCAGGAGTGAGTTAGCGTAATCGATCGCTCCGCCTGCCTGCAAAAAAAAAGTGTTTACCAAGCAGTGGTTCTCTAAACCCTTCTATATGTATCTGAGACTACTTGAACGCTTTTACCAAAGATGCTTGAGCTTCATCATGGAAATACGGTGGCAAGACAACACTACAAACAGCAATGTCCTTGCGGTATGGACAGTATAGACTAGTATAGAGGGACTTCTTATGGTCCGACAGTTACGCTGGGTAGGGCACGTATCCCGTATGGGGGACGAACGTATGCCAAAAGCAGTCTTTTTTGGGTTATCTAAAAGGTAGTCGACGTAACTGAGGTGCAAGGAAAGACCAGCTTAGGCGCTTACTTGCCATAGCAGACAAAGAGAGCACCTAGTTGCATGCGGCCTCAGAACGAGACAGACAGACAGATCTGGAAGTCACTCACACAGGCCGCGGGATGCACATTGGAGACCAAAAGGAAATCTGTTGACGAGGACAGACGCAGACGGCGAAAAGAAAATCTTAATCGACTATAGGCGGACAATGGTTATGCTTGCCATGGTTGTAGGAAAATATGAAGGTGACAGCTGGGGCTGCGTATCGACGGGAAATATTGCATCCCTCATTAATCTTCGGACTCGAAGACAAGCCTTATTATATTTTTATATGTATATTATGTCTTGGCGTTAAAAAGTAGATTTACAAGTAGAAGATATTCAATATTGTATAGATAGTAGATCTAGTGAGTCTGATCTAGGCTAGCTATAGAATTTTTCTAGATCTAGACTCTATTTAGAATAATCTAGATAGGAGATGTAGGCATATCCCAATTAGGCCTTATAAACTTTATTCAGCTAAAACTAGATCTAAACTAGTAACAATCTAGTTTCAAGATACAATCTAAATTTCTAAACTAGATTCCATCTGAAATGTTAACCTAGATATAGATTCGACTTACTAAATGACAATTCTATACTCTTAAGCGAGCAATTCTTGTATGTAGGCTATATATATTTATATTTATAATAGCCTGATATTACCAGCTGCCTGCGGGTCCTAGTTTGTGTTTACTAATCTAGTGGATTTAATTTAGATTTATGTTAAACTTAGCTAATGATCCTTTAAGTTTTTCTCTTTGGCTACGAAAATAAAATTAGTTTTGAGAAAATAGGTTTACATTTATATCTATTAAAAACGAAAGGAGCGATAGATGAATAGGATATAAAGTACAGTTAAAACGGGTTTACCCGATTTGTTAAATGTATGGTATCATAAGTAAGTCAGGACGTTCTGAATTCGCAGATATATGGAAAATATTTATGTAAAAAATGCTTTTAAGACACAAATTTGAAGGTTAATTTTTATTAAATAATGAAATCAAATATTTAATATTTTCATGTGTCAAAGTAAAAAACTATCTGCGCAAAGTGTAGTTCTTAAAATTAGATCTAGATCTAAATCCTTTTGATCTTTTGTCATGTCAACATTGTACACATATAATACTATAGCTTTAATAGAGTCGGTCAACTTTTTTTTTTGAGGGTCTTAAGTTTGTTTTAGGGCTACAATACATACACTACGGTCAAAGTTAGTACCCAAGGAACATTTCTGCCAAGTTTTATCAAGATTGGTCAACCGGTTTTTATTTCTATTCATAACAAACATACATACGCCTCACATTTTACTTTATAAAGTAGATATATATTTTTTATTTCGAAAACGGCTGTAACGATTTTCTTTTAAATTTCAAGGTATGTCCATATTAGTGAGAAAAAAATCCTGAACTCATTGGCCACATAGGGAAAATTCGAGGTCGACCGTTATATCGATTTTAAAATTTAATTTTGGCTAGAATGTTTCATGAATGAAAATTTTCCGTGACGTGAACGGGAAAACGCTGCTTACGTCACTAGGCTTATCGCAGTACACTAAAATATTTCTTTGCAAACAAGAACAAGTTTGAAAGAATCAATAGACCTAATTAAACATTTGCGCACCATCTTACTGTAGATTGATTTATTATTTGAACTATGAAAGAGAAGTAAAGCTTTTGATAAAGTTCACCACCATAGTTAACTAAAACAATGAAAATATTTTGGCATTGTTGGCTCATTGCGTCAGTGGATTAAAGATTTTCTGAGTGTAATAATAAATGGCTTTAAGTCAACACCAATAACAGTAAACTCAGGCGTACCTCAAGGAAGAGTCTTAGGTCCACTACTATTTTTAATTTACATAAACAATTTACCAAATTGCATTAGTTCAGGAACAAAAGTCAGATTATTCGCAGACGATTGCATAATATATAGAACAATAAAAACAACACAAGATACAGAAATTTTACAAAGAGAATTAGATGAATTACAGAAATGGGAATCAAATTGGAGCATGTCTTTCCACCCAGAAAAATGTCAGTTATTAAGAGTAACAAAAAAGCTAAAGCAAATTAATTCCACTTATCTTATTCATGGTAAACCAGTAACACAAACTAAAAACGCAAAATACCTAGGTGTTATAATAAATGAAAAACTGTAATGGAATCTCCATATTAATGAAACTATCAAAAAATCAAACAAAGCATTTAGGTTTATTAGAAGAAATTTCTATAAATCAAATAAGAACATAAAACTAAAATGTTATTTAACCTTGGTTTAAGCCAATAATAGAATATGCATCCTCTGTTTGAGACCCCTCAACTCAAGAAAACATTAAGAGACTGAAACAGACACAAATTAGAGCAGTGAGATTCATAACAAACGAATATTCACATTTAACTAGAGTAACACCTTTAATTAAATCACTAAATTTAGAAAGCCTTCACTACAGAAGACGCAAAAGTAAAGTAGCAATTATGCATAAAGCACTGAACCATAATCTTCAAATACAAAAATAAAATTTAATAAAATACTCAAAAAGACACAAAGACTACATAATGGACTCCATCCTATATGCTAGGACAAATTTGTACAAATACTCCTTCTTCCCTAGTGCTATTAGAGCATGGAATGCGTTGCCTGAGTTAGCCAGGAAAACCAGTGACTTGGCAGAATTTAAGTCATTGGTTAATATGCATGACTGAATGCATGATGCGTAGGACGTAATCATCTTCTTTTTCGAAGTAACGTCGGTATTATATAAGATAAGATAATGAAATTAAGTGTGCCGATGTGTTTTAAGTGCTTAATGTGAGCTTGCGCTCCCAGAGCTATTTTTTTAATGTGTATTTTCATAGGCTATAGCTGTACTGTATATTCTTTTTTATAGGTTAGTGTCAGATTTATTATTTGTACTTCTCCCTATTGTTCTATGGGTTAGTGCGGGATAGTATAAAAGTTGAGTGTACAGTTGACCAGTGGTCAGTAAAGTATATCACTGTCTGTGTGACTGTTGGTGATCTTAGTGATCTGGCATATGATTATTTAATCATTTTTATTATTCTGTACCTGGGACGGCCTGTAAATGTAGAAATATGTTATATTTTCTTTTACTAGATCTATGTCACACTGTGTGTAGATATGCTAGATATATTTTAATTTAGTTTTATTTTCTAGTTGACAGTTTAAAACATGATGTATTAAAAATGGCGGCGACCAGCTTAGCCTGATATGAATATGTTGTTCATGCTCTAGATCTAGTAGAATATATGATTTTGTATTTATAGTTTAGCATTTATGTATTGCAGGCTATTATTACTTCTGAATATAGATCTAGCTGCTGAATATAGCTTCTGTGTTATTGCTGCCATTACTCTGCTGCTTAGAATCTAGTGTTATTTTGATTTTGTTTCTGTAGTGTTGCCTTAGTCTTAGTCGGCTTAGTGGCTTATTTATAGTCTGTTTCTGTTCTTAGTGAATTCTTATAGTAAGGTACTCATTACTAAGGTGTTATTGTTTTAGTGTTAGTGTAGATCTAGGTCTAGTGTAGTTGTTGTAGTGATCTAGTAAGATAGTTGGTTTTATCAGTTTGTGTTAGATAGTTGCTTTCAACTTATATTCATTCAGCATCGACCTTTTGTTACACTTTGTTTTCAAACAAAAAGAAGCTTGTTAGCGGATGTATGTCAACCTAATTAATGTGAAAGTTTAGCAACAAAGTTTTAAAAGTGTGGCAATGCTCTTTCAAGCAGAGATCCATCTTTCAGAAAACAAAACGGACCAGTTTCTCACTAGCTCGTCTGGAGAAAAGAGAATTATTTGTTTGAAAAGATTTAACAAGCACAAACCTTTCATATTCCAACAAGCCTTTACCCTAAAAGTTCACATTTAATTCATTCTGCCATGAAGTCTTTCTTTGACTCTTCATTATAAATATTAGGATCAAACTAAACTCACAAACCTTCATTTCAAGAAACAAAACAATTTCTTCCTTATGAATCCACACTCTTCTCCATAACTTGCCCATTCTAAGCCAACTACAGTGGTACTGAACATCGGAATGTTTAGTTTCTAAATCTTTAAGTAGTTCTTGGAACTGCCTGTGTATGACCCCTAAGACCCCTAGCCCTAATAAGGTTAATCACTGCGATAATTGGGTCAATACATGCAATGGCCTTAGGTTGTCTTTGAGTAATTCAACACATAGAATGTACTCCCTGGATGAAAATAAATATGTGAGCTGTCTCATGTACGTCAGTATTTTCCTCCAATGCTACAGCGAGTACCACAAACAATCTTTCCTTGCATTGTGAAGCTGGTGCATCCAATTTTCAGCTATCTTTTCAACACGCATAACTATAGTTCTCCTTGACATAGTAATACTATCAAATGTCTTTTCCTTTTCGGGACACATAATATTGGCTGCGCGTTACAAGCATGCTTTAATAAATTAACCATCTGAAAACAGACTTGTTCCATTTGACAATCTTGTGGCACAGCATCAAATTAACGATGTTACAGCTTCTTCTATTTATAATTGTTTGATGAAACCATTTGCTGCTTTGCTCATTTATTAAACAAACTCTAGACTTTTAGTCTTTTTTGTTTTTGTGAAATTGCATCTAAAATCAGGATGTTTCTTTTTGGTGATGTTTTAAATTGTGCTTTTTAAAAACCGCGATTGGTTCAAAACACAACAAGCACACTGCTTCACCATGAAGTCGGTTCACAGCGCAACAAGCACACTAAAAGCTAGTTTGAAAAAAATACATAGCCGACAAAATTAAACGTTAAAACACAAATTCATCTTCTGTTGTTTTTTTTTCTTGTTTTTTTTCAAACATTCAGGATTAAAAGCAAAAACTCTTTTGGAATCTATTCCAGTTTTGCAAAATATAATTTTCTTCGTTTACCGCTAGGCCGTGTTTAAAATTTCAGAATCATAGAGACTTTTTTCTTTAGCATCAGAATCGACAATATAAAATAATATAAAATAATATAAACTGCAAACAGAAGTTTTATAATTGTATAGATTCTCTGTAAGTGTCCGCGGGCCGCATAAAACGCTCTGGCGGGCCGCATGTGGCCCGCGGTCGTAAGCTGCTCACCCCTGGTTTAAAATAATGTATAATCGAATGTATGTTTTGATAAAGTCATGGCTTAAAGATCTATGAGTGTATTTGAGAAACGTTGAGACTCACGTTCCAAAACTATTGGAGGCAAAACATTGATAGATGCCTTCGTCTTTATCTTCAGGACTATTGATCATGAGAGTACCAACAGCTTTCTGTAAGACCACTCTTTCATCGTTCCCCTCTGGCGAGTAGGCTGCGTCTGCTCTTTTCCAGGTGTACCTGGGGAGAAGGTTGATTAGAACTATCAAAGTGTTCAAGTGTTGCTCACTCTTGGATAGAACAATCAAAGTATGGATCTAGTAAAGATATAGTGATCTAGTAGATATATATATATATAAGTGATATAGTAGTGATCTAGTAAAGATATATTAGTGATCTAGTAGTGATCTAGTAGATATATATATATATAAGTGATCTAGTATTATTCTAGTAGATATATATAACTGATCTAGTAGGGATCTAGTAAAGATATAGTAGTGATCCACTGAAGGCATCTATCTCCATTCCAGATTTGATGGCAAACTCCTAAATATTGCCAGACTGAGGGCCAAAACTAAAATCAGAGCCACCCTCGTAAGGGATATGCTATTCGCGGATGACGCAGCGGTAGTGGCACACACACAAGAGGAACTTCAGTCACTAATGTCCCGCTTCTCTCAGGCCTGTAAAGAATATGGCTTGACTATTAGCACTAAGAAAACAAATGTTATGGGACCACCTACTACAGCACCACCCTCCATCCTCATTGACGATAACAAGCTGGACGCCGTAAACGAATTCTGCTATCTGGGATCCACAATTACAGATGACCTGTCCCTAGAAGAGGAGATGAAAAAACGCATAGGGAAGGCTGCCTCGACATTCGCTAGACTCAGACTAAGAGTTTGGGAAAACCATAAGCTAACCACGGTGACCAAAATGGAAGTCTACAAGGCATGCGTTATGAGTACACTACTATATGGCATTGAATCATGGACCACCTACGCAAAGTAAGAGAGAAAACTAAACTCATTCCATTTGAGATGTCTCCGTAGCATCTTGAATGTCACATGGAAAGAAAAAGTGTGCAATACTGAGATCCTTGCGCGATCGGGTATTCCCAGCATTTTTACAGCCCTAAGACAACGCCGTTTGCGCTGGCTTGGACATGTTCGCCGGATGGAGGACAAGCGCATCCCGAATGTCATCCTCTATGGTCAACTCGCGACTGGCACAAGAAAAACTGGTAGCCCCCATCTCCGTTACATAGATGTAATAAAACGCGACCTCAAATCAGTGAACATCAATACTGACAATTGGGAAGACATAGCTCTAGACCGCAACAGGTGGAGAGAGACAATGACAAAGAAAGCTATGGACAGTGAAAGTACATGGGTCTCAGCCCAGGAAGAAAAAACGCACAAACCGAAAAACGGCCAGCTCCTCTACCACCGAAGCAAAAGCCAAGGGGACCCTAACTTCGCTATCTGTGGACGGGAGTGTCTCTCCAAAATAGGGCTCCACAGCCACATGAGGAAGTGTGCTCTGAGATGAACCATAGTCGTCCTACGACTAAAGGAGGCCAATGATGATGATAGTAGTGATCTAGTAGGGATCTAGTAAAGATATATTAGTGATCTAGTAGAGATATATTAGTGATCTAGTAGTGATCTAGTAGAGATATAGTAGTGATATAGTAGTAATCTAGTAGAGATATAGTAGTGATCTAGTAGAGATATAGTAGTAATCTAGTAGTGATCTAGTAGGGATATAGTAGTAATCTAGTAGGGATATAGTAGGGATATAGTAGTAATCTAGTAGAGATATATTAGTGATCTAGTAGGGATCAAGTAAAGATATAGAAGTGATCTAGTAGTGATCTAGTAAAGATATATTAGTGATCTAGTAGTGAACTAGTAGAGATATATTAGTGAACTAGTAGGGATCTAGTATATATATATATATATATATATATATATATATATATATATATATATATATATATATATATATATATAAGTGATCTAGTAGTAATCTAGTAGAGATACAGTAGTGATCTAGTAGAGATATAGTAGTGATCTAGTAGTGAACTAGTGGAGATACAGTAGAGAACTAATAGAGATACAGTAGTGATCTAGTAGAGATATACTAGTGATCTAGTAGTGATCTAGTAGAGATATATTAGTGATCTAATAGTGATCTAGTAGTGAACTAGTAGAGATATAGTAGTGATCTAGTAGTGATATATTAGTGATCAACTAGTGATCTAGTAGAGATATAGTAGTGATCTAGTAGTAATCTAGTAGAGATATATTAGTGATCTAGTAGTGAACTAGTAGAGATATATTAGTGATCTAGTAGTGATCTAGTAGAGATATAGTAGTGATCTAGTAAAGATATATTAGTTATCTAGTAGTGATCTAGTAGAGATATATTAATGATCTAGTAGTGAACTAGTAGAGATATAGTAGTGATCTAGTAGAGATATAGTAGTGATCTAGTAGTGAACTAGTAGAGATATAGTAGTGATCTATTTTTGATCTAGTAGAGATATAGTAGTGATCTAGTAGAGATATATATTTGTGATCTAGTAGTGATCTAGTAGAGATATATTAGGGATCTAGTAGTGAACTAGTAGAGATATAGTAGTGATCTAGTAGTGAACTGGTACAGATATAGTAGTGATCTAGTAGGGATATGGTAGTGATCTAGTAGATATATAGTAGTGATCTAGTAGGGATCAAGTAGTGATCTAGTAGAGATATAGTAGTGATCTAGTTGGGATCAAGTAGTGATCTAGTAGAGATACAGTAGAGATATATTAGTGATCTAGTAGGTATCACGTAAAGATAAAGTAGGGATAAAGTAGTGATCTAGTAGAGATATGGCAGTGATCTAGTAGGGATCAAGTAGTGATCTAGTAGAGATATAGCAGAGAGCATGACGGTGCTAAATCAAACCACCCAGAATGTCGTACTGCCTTTGTGACAAGAGAACTAGCCAGATACAATGTAGATATTGCTGCCCAAAGTGAAACGCGACTTGCAGAAGAAGGACAGTTAACAGAAGTTGGCGCAGGCTACACGTTCTTCTGGATCGGCAAAAATAGTAAGGAAAGATGTGAAGCTGGTGTTGGCTTCGCGGTGAACTCCAAATTAATCAACATGTTAGCAGGATTACCAAAAGCCATAATTGACCATTTTATGACCTTTTACGCCAACCCCTGACCTCAAGTCGACATGCAACTGTAATAAGTGCCTATGCTCTAACTATGTCCTACCAAGACAACATCAAGGAAACTTTCTACTCGGATCTGA
Organism: Biomphalaria sudanica; assembly: GCA_036873155.1. Taxonomy (NCBI): domain Eukaryota; kingdom Metazoa; phylum Mollusca; class Gastropoda; family Planorbidae; genus Biomphalaria; species Biomphalaria sudanica. The sequence continues at coordinate 165,543 of JAZGLO010006728.1, read as the reverse complement.
ACTCTGCAATAAACAAAACGCCGAACAGACAAACTCATAATACTGGGCAACTTCAATGCCAGGTTAGGCTCTGACTGGAAAACCTGGAGTAATGTTCTGGGCAGACACGGAGTTGGTCACTGAAATAGCAATGGTGCATTGTTACTAGAATTGTGCACAGCCCACAAGCTCACCATAACAAATACTCTTTTCCAGCTACCTCACAGAAAAAAGACATCATGGATCCATCCCAGGTCCAAGCACTGGCATCAAATAGACCTTATCATTGTCAGACAGTTTGACAGACAAGACGTCAAAGTCACTAAAGCATTATGCGGAGTGGACTGTTAAACTGATCATCGCCTAATCTTATCTAAGCTGAAAATATGCATCAAACCACCTAGACGGCCCCAATAATGCAAGCATGCAAAGCGCCTAGATGTTGGTAAGCTCACAAACACAGATATCAAGCAAGAGCACATCAACAAACTAGACAGTGTAATTAAAACCCTGCATATGAACAAGGATGTGGAAAACAGCTGGAATAAACTAAGGGATTATGTGTACTCTTTGGCTAGCAGCGTCCTTGCCCAGCAAAAACGCAAGCATCAAGATTGGTTTGACGAAAACAATGTGCAAATTGAACAGCTTTTAACTCACAAGAAACATTGCTTTAAGGCATTTCTGTGTAATCCAGCTTGATCCCAAAGCAGAGAACGTTACACTATTGCCAATGGAGAGGTCCAGCGGAACCTGAGACTCATGAAGAAGTCATGGTATAACAAAAAAGCAGAAGAAATCCAGTCCTATGCTGACAGAAAAAATGCAAAAATGTTCTTCAATTCAATCAAAGCTTTTTATGGCTCTCAGCAAAATGGCTCACCCCCATATTCAGTGCTGATGGAAACAAACTTCTCACAGACAAGCAGGATATACTCGTTGGCTGGGCTGAACACTTCAGTACCGTCCTTAACTATCCATCAAGCATTGGCGCCGAAGCCATCGCACGCCTGGAACAAGTCCCAATAAACCATTCCCTCGCTGACCCTTCCCGGCTCAATGAAGTAATTATTGCCATATTCAACCTTTCAACTGGTAAGGCACCGGGACTAGACTCAATCCTTGCTGAAATATTCTCACTTGGCAGTTTAGTGCTGACAATTAAACTAACTGAAATCTACCTGATAATGTGGGAACAAAAGAAACTACCACAAGAGTTCAAAGACGCCTCCATCAATCATCTCTACAAGAGAAAGGGAAATAGGCAGTTATGCGATAACCATCGTGGCATATTCCTCCTATGCATTGCTTGACAAGATTCTGGCCAGGGTGCTATTAAACAGACTACAACAACACCTAGAAACTGGCCTACTTCCGGAGAGTCAATGCGGCTTCAGGCAGGGTAGAGGCACGGCTGACATGATCTTTGCAGTCCGCCAACTCCATGAGAAATGTAGAGAGCAATATTCAAATCTCTATACTGCATTCATAGTTTTGACTAAAGCTTTTGATAACGTCAGCTGTGATGGCCTTTGGGAAATCATGTCCCAATTCGGCTGCCCGGATCAATTCATAACAATGGTGTGCCAATTCCATGATGACATGTAAGCGAGAGTCCAAGACAACGAAGACTACTCCAAGCCTTTTCCTGTCTCAAATGGTGTGAAGCAGGGCTGTGTGCTGCCTCCAACGCTTTTCAGCATAATGTTCACCGCCATGCTGAAAGCATTGGAGTAGGTATACGATATCGCACTGATGCAAGTTTATTCAACGCCCAAAGACTCAAGACAAGGACCAAAGTAAACTACGACTGCATCAGAGACCTGCTACTCGCAGATGACTGTGCCCTTAATGCCGCAAACGAAGAAGACCTTCAAAAGAGCCTGTCCCTCTTCGCTAACACCTGCACAAATTTTGGCCTCACAATAAATGTAAAAAAGACAGAAGTACTGCACCAACATACCCCAAATAAATCTGTCACAGAACCAGACATTCTCATAAATGGCCAGAAATTAGCAAACGTCAAAAAGTTTCTATCTGGAAAGCACCATATCAGCAAATGCCAACCTAGATGATGATGTAGACTTCCATCTTGCATGTGCCAGTGCGGCTTTAGGAAACTTGAAGGATAAGTGTGGCAATGGAGAGGACTCAGCATATCCGCTTAACTGAAAATCTAGAATGCTATAGTGCTCCCTTCACTCTTATATGCATCAGAGTCCTGGACTTTTTATTCCCGCCACATCAAAAAGCTAAATTCCTCCTTCCACCTACGCTGTCTAAGGAAAATTCCTAAGGTGCATTGGTTTGACCACATATTAGATACTGAAATCCTACAGTTGTCCTGCATGAACAGTATCAGTGCAACACTAAAAAGGTCCCAATTTCGATTGAAGGGTGGGGGGAGAATTTGTAATCGCCTTCCCAATCGATTTCTGTACGGGGTGCTGTGTGCAGGAAAGCGCTCCCGGGGGGGGGGTCAATATAAACGCTCTTAAGAGCTCCTTTAAGGAGTCAGATATTGACATTCACGGCTGGGAAGCACTAGCTCTCGATCACTTCTCGTGGCGTGATGGTGTGAGTCTCGGAGTTTCAAGATTTGAAGCAGGAAGATTGCCTAGAGTGAAAAAGCTGAGAGAAGAAGCAGGCCTCTCTGCAACTGACCAAACCCACCCATGCGACGTATGCGGCCGGCTAGTGTCCAGGAAAGTGGAGAACCACCAGAGCCCTTCGAACTATCAAACCTAGCACCCACACTGTTCAGTATTATGTTCTTTGCCATGCTGACAGATGCATTCACAAATAGAGATAAAAACGCGATAAATATAACATACAGATTTGATGGTCTATTCAAACCGAGGCGGCTCAAAGCAAAATTAAGAAAAACAGTAAATCAGGGACCTGCTATTTGCTGACGACTGTGCCCTAAATGCCTTCTCTCAAAATGGTCTACAGAGCATCGTCAGTGACTTCTCAAACGCATGTTCAGACTTTGGCCTTACCATTAACACAAAAAAGACTAAAGTCTATATTTGCCTGCTCCACGTAAAGCCTACTCGAATCCAAGCATCACGATAAATGTACATGATATAAATGCAGTGGACAGATTCACCAGAAACGGAAAGATCGATAATGAAATCGACCTGCGTATCGCCAAATACAGTACATCATATGGCACTATTTAAAAAGGTCTGGAACCAAGAGTTTTTCAAATACATCAAGCCGATGTTCCAATGACTCAAACAAGAGTTTTTCAAATACATCAAGCCGATGTTCCAATGACTCAAACAAGAGTTTTTCAAATACATCAAGCCGATGTTCCAATGACTCTATCCAGAGTTCCCATAATACATCATCCCGATGTTCCCATGACTCTATCCAGAGTTCCCATAATACATCACCCCGATGTTCCAATGACTCTATCCAGAGTTCCCATGATACATCACCCCGATGTTCCAATGACTCTATCCAGAGTTCCCATAAGACATCACTCCGATGTTCCAATGACTCTATCCAGAGTTCCCATAATACATCATCCCGATGTTCCCATGACTCTATCCAGAGTTCCCATAAGTCATCACCCCGATGTTCCAATGACTCCATCAAGAGTTCCCATAAGACATCACCCCGATGTTCCAATGACTCCATCAAGAGTTCTCCAAATACATCCACAAGATGTTCTACTGACTCAAGAAAGAGTTTCTCCACTGCGTCTCCTAAAGATGTCAATGACTCCAGCGAGAGTTCGACCCAAGTCCAGTCTGCATCAACCAAAATTGATGTTTTATTAGAGGATTTTAAGCCTTTCATTTCGGAAGGATTTGTATCACTACCCGGTGATTCTACAAGTCTACGACCTATCACCATTTTGAGAGACACAGGTGCCTCACAATCGTTACTTTTAGAGGGTATCTTGCCCTTGTCTAAATCATCATCGACTGGGAAGAGCATCCTGTTACGAGGCGTAGAGCTTGGATGTATAGATGTGCCTCTACATCTAATCGACATAAAGTCAAATCTCATTACTGGACCGGTTGTTGTAGGTGTCCGACCAACATTACCATTGGAAGGCATCTCGTTGCTGTTAGGCAATGACTTAGCAGGTGGAAAGGTGATAGCCGAACCCATCGTCACTCAAACACCCGACTTATCTGCCACACCCGAGGAAGACCTAGAGTTATATCCAGCGTGTGCAGTAACAAGGGCAATGAGGTTGAAAGCATCTCAAGAAGAGAACGTCATCAAAGCCAACAGTAACCACGATGATGTGGACTTGAGCACCACATTCTTTGCTTCTCTTGAAGAAGAACCAACGCCAAATTCTGAAAAGCCGGCATCAACTCGAAAACAGTTGATTGAGGACCAAAAGAAGGATCCAGAGCTCGCCAAACTCCGAGAAACCGCAATGACATCACAAGAGGCAGAGCTAGCATCAACGTGCTACTACATCCAAGATGATATGCTCTTCAGGAAATGGAAACCTCCAGACGCATCCAACGAAGAAGAATGGAGAATATGCCATCAAATCGTGTTACCAGAAAGATACCGAGCGTACATCATGAATCTGGCTCATGACACACCAATGTCAGGTCATCTCGGCATCCACAAGACATACCACAAGATTATGTCACACTTCTTCTGGCCACGTTTGAAGAAAGATGTCATCCAGTACTGCCGATCCTGTCATGCCTGTCAGATGGTTGGCAAGCCAAATCAAAAGATCCCTGTTGCTCCTCTGAAGCCGATTCCAGCCTTTGAAGAACCTTTCAGCAGAGTACTTATTGACTGTGTTGGTCCTCTCCCAAGGACAAAAGCTGGCAACCAATACCTGTTGACCATTATGTGTGCTTCAACTCGTTTTCCTGAAGCTATTCCTCTAAGAAACATAAAAGCATCAAACATTGTAAAGGCCTTAATCAAGTTCTTTACTCTATTTGGTCTACCAAAGTCCATCCAATCGGACCAAGGAACGAATTTCACGGCCAATCTTTTCAAGCAAATCATGACTCAGTTGGGCATCAAACACTGCATGTCAAGTGCGTATCATGCCGAGTCGCAAGGCGCTCTTGAGCGATTCCATCAGACTCTCAAGAACATGATCCGAACCTATTGCTTTGAGCACGAAAAAGACTGGGACGAAGGAATCCACATGCTGCTGTTTGCAACCCGTGAATCAGTCCAGGAATCGTTGGGATTCAGCCCTTTTGACTTAGTCTTTGGCCATTCGGTGCGCGGTCCCTTGAAATGTATAAAAGAGACTTTGTTGTCACCAACAGCCACTGAAGGACTTCTAGACTATGTAATTAAGTTTAAAACTAGACTTTATGATGCTTATGTTCTGGCCAAAAATAATTTACACAACACCCAATCCAGCATGAAACGCCGGTATGATAGAAAGGCCCGTGTTAGAGAATTTTCTCCCGGGGATAAGGTGCTTGTATTTTTGCCCATACCAGGTCAACCCTTGCAAGCCAGATATTTTGGTCCCTATGAAATTGAGACCAAAATTAGTGACCTCAATTACCCAATCAAAACCCCTGACCGTAGGAAAAAGACTCAGCTATGTCATATAAACATGCTGAAGCCTTATGTATCTCGGCCAGATCACTCAGAGAAGAGTAATTGTGTTTTAAATACAGTCAAAAGTTGTTCAAATAGCCATGTTTCTCCTATTGATGATGATATTGTAAAGGAGAAATTTGGACAATACAAAATACCTAATTCTTTTGTATTACAGAATTTGGATGTAAAACTGTCTCATCTGTCTTCGACAGAAAGGCCAGTTATCATGAAACTCATTAATGAATTTAATGACATTTTTTCTGATGTACCAAAACAGACTAATGTTATAATGCATGATGTAGATGTTGGCGAGGCTACTCCAGTCAAGCAGCATCCTTACAGGGTCAACCCTGAAAAACTTGCCATACTTAGGTCAGAAATCAAGTATATGCTTGAAAATGACCTCATTGAACCAAGTTCCAGTAGCTGGAGCTCCCCATGTGTCTTGATACCTAAACAGGACAAGACTTATCGTTTTTGTACAGACTACCGTAAGGTAAATGCTGTAACAAAGACCGATTCGTTTCCTATCCCTAGGATAGACGATCTCATAGATCGTATTGGTGACGCTAAGTACATCACCAAAATAGACCTACTTTCAGGTTATTGGCAGGTTCCCCTGACTGATAGGGCAAAGGAAATCTCCGCCTTTGTCACCCCTGATGGTCTGTACCAATACAAAGTGATGCCATTTGGCATGAAGAATGCTCCTGCCACTTTCCAGAGAATGATAAATGCCCTGCTTGCTGACATGGAGAATTGCCACGCATACATAGACGATGTAGTGATTTTTAGCCAAGATTTTTCTAGCCATTGTAAACAACTGCATTGTCTTTTTACTAAACTGTTACATGCAAAAATTACTGTAAACCTGAGTAAGAGTGATTTTTGCCAGGCTTCAATCCAATACTTAGGCCATATTGTAGGACAAGGCCAGGTGAAACCTGTAATGGCCAAAGTAGAAGCTATCCAAGCTTTCCCTATCCCTGCTGATCGGAAACAACTCCGAAGATTTTTGGGAATGTCTGGATATTATAGAAAATTTTGCGAAAATTTTTCTGTCATTGCCAGTCCTTTAACAAACCTCCTGAGAAAGAACGTCCGATTTACTTGGACGGATGAATGTCAGAAAGCCTTTAACCAGATCAAGCAGATATTATCTAGCTCTCCCATTTTGATGGCTCCTGACTTCGGAAAACCTTTTAGGTTAGCTATTGACGCCAGTGACACAGGTGTTGGGTCAGTCCTTTACCAAGAAGATAATTTCCAAGTAGAGCATCCTATTTGTTTCTTTTCCAAGAAATTTAATAGACATCAAAGAAATTATTCTACTGTGGAAAAAGAATGTCTTGGGTTGATTCTTTCTATACAACACTTTGATTTTTATATCAGTGGGTCCAGATGGCCACTGGTTGTATTTACTGACCACAATCCCCTTACATTTATCCACAAAATGTCTGGCAAGAACCAACGACTTCTCAGGTGGAGTTTATTTTTACAAGAGTACAACCTAGATCTTAAACACATAAAAGACAGCGAAAATGTTATCGCCGATGCCTTATCTAGATTGTAAAAAGTATTTTGATGTATATTTTTTTATATATATCATGATAAATACATTCTGTAATGTAAATATTTTTGTCATTATTCTAAAAAGATTTCCATTTCGTGGAAATGTAAACTTTTTATTTTTAGGAGGGAGGTGTTACGTATCTAGGCATTGTTTTTTTTTCTTTGACCTGTTGCGGTCGAGAGACGGGGAGGTTGTCTGCCCCTTGTGTAATAAGTTTTTTTTATTCGTCAAGCCACACAGACAGTGACCGGTCCTTGACCTGTGTGTGTACCTCTGGTTGAAAGGAGGGTGTTTTTTTTCTTCTGTCTCTTTGAAGAGCGTTCTAGATCTGGGTGTTGATGACTTTCTATTCTAGAAATTACGAGATATCGACGCGCGGTAGATTATATAAGACCGCCCGCGTGACGTTGACAGACAGACATACGGAGACAGCCGTGGGACAGAATAGCGGAGACATTGCGCTACCCGTGCGTGGTATACCACTTGATCGTGTAAGTTTTTTTTTATTCAAGGCCTTGCTTGTATTTGTAATTATATTTTCAAACTCTTGTATTGTAATATTTTTACATGCCATTTTTGTAAAAGGGTTTTGGTCAACACATCAATTCTGTATTGAGTAAATGTTTATTTTTCTTTCTTGTAACTTTATATTTGATTAAACATTAAGTTGATAGTTTACCTTCCGATTTCTTGTGTCATTTTTTTTTTGTTATTCATTGTAAGTCTTTGATTAAATTCAGACTTAAGATAAGTGACACAACTCCTTTTCTATTGTCACGTTCCCCTAGGCAAGCCATTTAAAAGTAGAATTCAATTCGTAATACGTGACAATACTAGCTCCAGCTGGAATATCCTGCCCAGTGTGCAGCCGAACGTTCCTGGCTCACATAGGTCTCACAAGTCACACGAGCCCTCAGCCCCCTAGATGACAAAAGTGTTCATCATCGAACCACAATGGACGAACTAAAGTAGTGATCTAGTAGAGATATAGTAGTGATCTAGTAGAGATATAGTACTGATACTATGTGCTGCTTCTTCCCTCGTGTAATTAGAGCATGGAATGGGTTGCCCGAGTCAGCCAGGAAAACCAGTGACTTGGCAGAATTTATGTCATAGGTTAATATGCAAGATTAGATTCATGGCGAGTAGGACGTAATTATCTACTTTTTTCAAGTAACGTCTGTATTATATAAGATAAGATCTAGAGATCTAGAAGAGATATAGTAATGATATAGTGTAGATAGTATAGTAGAGATATTGTATATTAATCAATTATACAAGTATTATCAACCTGTATTTATTGTCACAGGCTGGCTGCCTTGTCGTGCGGTATACGCACTGGACTGTTGTTCGGAATATTGTCCAGGGTTCATTATCCTACCCTCTGCCCCGTCATTCCGCGGGTGGTTTGGACTAGGAAGTAAATAACTACCTCTACTATATTAACTGTGAATAGACCTTGATTTTAATGATTTGACTGTATGGAATTTGGCCTTTGTTGTGTGGAGGGAGAGTGGCCCTTGAGGGACTGCAGGCACGACATGGCCTAAATTGTGCCGATGTGCCCAAAATCACACAAATCACAAATCATAAATTATCTTCAACTATGAAGAAACATCCGAAACATGTTAAAACAAAACCCAGTGTCCACACACCCAATGTCCACGCACCCAGTGTCCGCACACCCAGTGTCCATGGACCCAGTGTCCACACACCCAGTGTCCACTTACCCATACTCATTTTATTTTGTTTCATTAAAAATGTGGTTGCTGCTTTAAGTAATAAGTATACATAATGCCTAATTACTATAGACTTACGATGGAGCTGGCTCACCACTGGCTTCACATTCAATCTTCACCATTTCATTGACTTTGTAAAAAATATCATTTGGTCCTTGTTTTGTTATTTTGGGTGGTCTGGTCTCTGGTACAAAAATAACAAGGAAGGAATTTATTTTAGAAATAGTTTAGTTACATTTTATTATAAGTATCTGTTGACCAAGCCTCGCTAGGTATATTAGTTAGGGAAGGATAGAGGGATATTTTCCCACAATCCTCTTAGCGATTCTCTTTTGGGATGCCCAGGAGTGCCTAATTTACCGGTACCTAATTTTCCGCCTTGTCAAAAATTGCCTAATTATCCGGTGCCTAAATTTCCGGTTGCCTAAATATCCGGGTGCCTAAATTTTCGGTGCCTAAATATCCGGTGGCTTAATTTCCTAAATTCGTTCAGAATTAGTGATTACTAAGGAACAAGTCTGCAACATTTTCAAAAACTTCAACCCAATGAAAGCTGGTGGGCCTGATGGAATAAAAGGGCTGAACCTTTCGTAGAGATTTGTCCCACTTCATTACTAAACCACGAGATACCATCTTTGTGGAAGTCGTCCATAATTGTACCTGTGCCAAAGGTTTCCAAACAAAAGGAAATGAATGACTTTAGACCTGTTTCACTTACTTCCATTGTGTCTAAATGTTTCGAAAAACTGGTTAAAATATTTCTTCTGAATGATCTTTGTAGTAAGTTGGACCCTTTACTATTGGCTTACCAAAAGGGTAAAGGTGTAGACGATGCCATCCTAAATATTTAAAATAGCGTCTATAAACATCTGGACTTACCGAACACTTATGTAAGATTGTTCTTTATTAATTTCTCATCAGCTTTTAATATCATACAACTTCATTTACTTATTGAAAAATGAAAGCTTTGAAGATTAGTCCATATATAATACTATGGGTTAATGAATTTTTGACCCAGTGACATCAGAGGGTTAGGGTAAACAATGAAATATCAAATGCACGCATAGTTAACAAGGGGTGCGCCGGGGGCTGTGACATCGCCATTGTGGTTCATTTTGTACACCAATGATTCTCAATCCTATAGTCCTTTTTGCTCCTTCACAAAATTCGCTGATGATGCGGCTTCTCTTGCCCTGCTCTCTCAGAGAGCTCAGAAGTAAATGAGTATTTCAGAGAAATAGAACACATTGAAAAATACTGTAAAGATAATTTTTTATGATTAAATGTAAAAAAAAAAAAAAACAACATGTAGCTGGAGAGACTACTAAAATAGTGCAAACCTTTAAATACCTTGGTACTATCCTAGACTAAATTTTACTGCAAATACTGATTATATCAGCAAAAAGGGCAGCAAAGATTACGATTACTGAGAAAATTGTCCTCATTTAATGTTAGCGAAAAGGCCTTGACTATGTTTTATCAAGCTCACATCTGCAATATTTTAAGTTTCAATATCACTTCCTGGTATGGCAATCTGATGATTTGGGGATTTTACCATCACAAAAGAGATACAAGACACCAATAGCAAAGACAAACAGACACAAACACTCTTTTGTTCCCTTGGCAATCAAATCATTAAATAGAAACAATCTGATATGTTTTTCACATGTAACTTATGACTGAGTCTTGTGAGAATGATGTACATTTAGTTTTTTTTATAGTTATAATGTTTTGTTTGGTGTAATGCACAAATTGTAAGACAAATTTCCTTACAGACAATGAAGATTATTATTATCCTATACTCTTCAGCAAGAATTTTCTTGTAGGTGTGTATATATATTTAGGTCTATATATACATTTTATTTCGAAAACAATTTCTTTAAAATTTCAAGGTATGTTTATATTAATAAGAATTGGCCACATCGCGAAAACTCGAGGTCGACAGTTATATTGGTTTGAAAATGGTTCATTATTGAAAACATAATTAAGGCTAGTATGTTTTCTGAATGAAAATTTTCATATGACGTCAAAGAAAAAAACTTGACACCGCCTATGTCACTGGCTTACACCAGTACACGAAAACATTTCTTTGCAAACAAGATTAAGTTTGAATGAGCCATAGCGCACCATCTTATTGCAGGTTCTATTTGCTCACACTGAACATTATCTCCAGCACGCAGTCAACGAATACGGGGAGTCTAGTTTTGTTCCACACACTGAACATTATCTCCAGCACGCAGTCAACGAATACGGGGAGTCTAGTTTTGTTCCACACACTGAACATTATCTCCAGCACGCAGTCAACGAATACGGAGAGTCTAGTTTTGTTCCACACACTGAACATTATCTCCAGCACGCAGTCAACGAATACGAGGAGTCTAGTTTTGTTCCACACACTGAACATTATCTCCAGCACGCAGTTAACGAATACGGGGAGTCTAGTTTTGTTCCACACACTAAACATTATCTCCAGCACGCAGTCAACGAATACGAGGAGTCTAGTTTTGTTCCACACACTGAACATTATCTCCAGCACGCAGTCAACGAATACGAGGAGTCTAGTTTTGTTCCACACATTGAACATTATCTCCAGCACGCAGTCAACGAATACGGGGAGTCTAGTTTTGTTCCACACACTCCAGGAAGAAAGTACATACGTCTTCCAAAAGAATGAATGATTAGAATGTAATACAATTAATTATGTATATACACACGCACGCATATATATATATATATATATATATATATATATACATATATATTGGCGGGGGTAGGGAGAACAATTCCCCCCAAGCCCCTCCCCCGAGAAAAAATCCTGGCTACGCCCATGCCTGATAAAAAAATTACATACCGTGTAGTCCTACTAACAAAAGTAATAGCATGGGCCATATAATGGGGTAAAAATTAATTATAAAATTGTGTATTATTTAGAAACAAGGTACAGTTTTTACAAAGCTTATATCAACCATGTCTAGTAAAAAAGTGTGTACACGTTATTTCTCCCACACCCAATCTCCGATCAAGCTGAAGTTTTGCACACTTTATACTTTTACCTTACAACACAAGAATCAATAAAGACAAACCAATAGTTCAATATTTGTCGGAAATTAATTATTTGGTTTGGTATCGAAAGTGAAATAAATTATACTTGACTGATGGGATAGGAATAGAATTACTCCTTTTTAATAGTTTGCTTCAAAAGTTAACACTAGATAAGTATACAACTTTCTATTTTCATAAGCACTTCTACAGTACAGTGGTTAGTCTACTTGTCCGAGTTGGAGAAGACTAGAGCCCTCCAGTTCGAGTCAAGATCATACAACTTTTTAAATATTTTATTGTAAATTCATTTAAAAAGCGATACGGTAATATTCACCCAGATACCCCTTTTATTTGTCCCACCACCCCTTCCCAACTGGTCCAGACAAGTGATAAAAGCATAGCGTAGTGAGAAAGCTAAAATTATGAAATTGCGCTAAATAAAAACAATTGTTTAAAATATCTCTAATGTCACAGATTTATTATTGTTAGTCTAGATCAATCAAACATGTAATGACATGACTGATCCAAACGAACGGATACAACTACACTTGATATAGAAGAGTGTGTATTTGTTTTGTATTTGTAAATATTTTCTAGTTGTATCATTAGATTAGAATCACGTGTTACAACGTGTTGCAACGTGTTCTCTGGTCAATTGGTTACTAACATTGAAATGATAGCTTTTGGTGATGAAAAAAAACACTTAATAATGAGCATATATTATACATAGACATTTCTTCAAAAAAATGCCAGATGGTACCTGTTATTTATTAGTAGTTCTTGTGTAGGCAGTAATGTATGCTATTTGGAAGTATTACTTACTTGCCAGGACTTATTTCTTTCTCAATATTAAGAAAATCAAGCGATATACTGTTGGGGACACGACGATTCGTTCACAGACATTTCGTTCACCAACAAATCGTTCACGACTTTTCGTTCACCCGTCATTTTGTTCATCCGACAATGCGTTCACTCGACTATTCGTTCACCCGATATAGCGCTCACCGACAACTTGTTCACCAACAGCTAGTTCACGACGAATCGTTCACTGGATAGTAAAATATTGTACCAGGTGACCGAGCCTCGCTTGGAGCAATAATCTATAAACGAAAAATATTTCCCCGAACTTATTTTTTATGACGAAAATGAGCGACCTGGTCAAGGACTATCAAATCTGAAGTGTTGCTTTTGTGTTCTTTTAGTTTTAAATGACATCCTACATGCCATACATGGCGATTTGAATAGAAAGTCTCCCTGTAGTCTCGAAAAACAAATCTCACATTGAATCTTTTGCGTTAAACTATTGGCCTATTATTGGCTTGTTAGAAAGTCTTTGCAGTGGAACTTCTGAAATCATTACGTTCAGAATTTAATTTTGCAATTAATATATCAATTATGGCTTTAGTACAAAACATCAAGTAATACAAAATCTATACGTTATTGGGTAAAACACACTTTGTAACAAAATAAAATGGCGCATTTTTCCCTTAGAGATTTAAAAACATCGCGTTAGTATTGTAAAGAAGCGTTTCCCTTCGAGCACCTCTGTTAAGCCAAACACCTTTATGCTCACTAAAAAACAGCCTTTGACAGATGTTGGGGCCCCATACGGGATACGTGCCCTGCTCAGCGTGACTTTCGGGAAGTTCATACCGGCGTTTGCAAGAACATCGCTGTTTGCAGTGCGGTCTTGGCACCGTATGTCCATGATGGTGTGCAAACATCTTTGGTGAAAGCGTTTAAGAAGTCTTAGTTGCTTTCTGTCAAGTACCCATGTCTAAGATACACATAGAGAAGTAAAGAGAACCACTGCTTGGTAGACATAGATTTTTTAGGCGTCCAAAAGTATTACTGGCCCTGATCAGACGCTTATCGACCTCCCTTGAAGACTATTAATCTGAAGAGTTGCTTTTTCGTTCTGTTATTTCTGAATGTAATTGTACATGGCAATTAGAATAGAAAGTCTTTTAAGTCCCCCCAACCGTGTAGAAAAACCACAGTTCACATCGTGTCGTTTTACATTGCATCTTTTGCGTAAAACTATTGGCCTTTTATTGAATTGGAAGAAAGTTTTTGCAGTGTAGCTTCTAAACATTAAGTTCAGAATTTAATATTGCAATTAGTATATTCATTATGGCTTTAGTACAAAGCATCAAGTGATACAAAATCTCTAAGTTATAGGGTAAACGTGCACCTTGTAACAAAGTAAAATAGTTCAGCATGACGGTCGGACTATAAGGAGTTCATACCATTTCGCAAGAACATCGCTGTTTGTAGTGCGGTCTTGCCAACGTATTTCCATGATGGTGTGCAAACATCTTTGGTGAAAGCGTTTAAGAAGTCTTAGTTGCTTTCTATAAAGTACCCATGTCTAAGATCCACAAAAAGGGGTTGAGAGAACCAATGTTTGGTAGACACTGATTTTTGTAGGCAGGCGGAGCTATTTATTTCGCCACACTCTCGCTTGGAGGTGTCCAAAAGCACGACTAACCCTGATCACATATCAACCTCCCTTTAAAGCAATGCCTCATTTGATACTATGGTTCCCAGATTTGTGAAGTTGTCTACCACGTTAAGGGATGCTTATTCGCGTTGATCTTTGAGGCTGAGTAGATTTTATTGGGTGACTTCTGGAACATGACTTCCATTTTACAGAGGTCTATGGTTAAACCAAAAGAGGCGGCAGCGTAATGAAAATTCGTTGACCGCGAGCTGGATATCATCAGGGCCGGCCTTATGCCGCTGCAACCTATGCGACCGCAGTGGGCCCCGAACTTTCATAAGCTCCGCGCTAATTGTAGGTGTAAATTCTTAAATTAAACCATTGTTATTTATAACAGTGTTCCCGTGGTCTCCTTATTTTTAAGGAGCTCCCGCAAATCTCCTGACATTGCAAAATATACTAACGGTCTGGCAATCTACTGAAATTATTGAAATCACCTGAAAACTCATAAAAAATGTTTTTATAATAGACAACATTATCATTTTGGGATGTCAATCAATATGGTAAAACCAATCCTACGCGCGATAAAAAAAACGGCATTGTCAGCTTTCATTTAGTAAAAATGTAATGCAAAGACGAGTTTATTTTCTAATACAAAATTTTAATTTTTACTTATTATCCTTATCCCTACCATGACTGAGCCGCGGGCAATCCATTTCACATAGGGCCCCGCAAATATTAGGACCGGCCATGGGTATGATGTTCAGTGTGTGTAAGTAAGGAGTTGAGAAGCTGTGTTATGACCATTTCCTGTGTTTTGGTAGGGGACAGTAGACTTCGAAGTTTGAACACATTGCAATAATTCACCAGCAGAATAACAACAAAGTAAAATCTACCTACGGGTCTACGCAATTGAAGTGTAAACAATTTATAAAGCCTTTAAAACACAATAACTAATCATACATCGACATAGTTTCATGATAGATCAATCTACAATATGACGGTGTGCAAATGTTTAATTACGCCAATTGAATCATTAAACTTTTTCTTGTTTGCGAAGAAAAGTCTTAGTGTACTGCTGTGAGCCTAGTGACGTAAGCGGTGTCAAGTTTTTTCCCTTTGACGTCACAAAGAAAATTTCATTCATAAAACATTGTAACCAAAATTAATTTTTCGATGAGACATTTTCAAACTGATATAACGGTCGAACTCTTAATAGACTTAAATCATTGCATTAGTTTTCTAAAGAAACGTTTCCGTGGGGCCCCTCTGTTACGTCGAACAATATGTTCGTTCCCCATACTGGATACGTGCCGTGCCCAGCCTGACTGTCGGACTATAAGAAGTTCATACCGGCTTTTGTCATCCATCCATCCATCCCAGTCGTGCTACAGCCCGTGGAGGGATATGGCCTACTTTTACAGATCTCTCCATTCAGATCTCTCCTGGGCCTTCCGTCAACACGCCCTTACTCAAAGCTATTTACCGAGGTTTATAGTTAAATCAAAAGAGGCTGCAGCGTACGCAAATTCGTTTACCGCTAGATGGATTTTATGTTTAGTGTGAGCAAGTAAGGCGTAGAGAAGCTGTGTTATGACCAATTCCTTTGTTTTGGTACGGGACAGTAGACACCGAAGCATGAAGCATGAACACATGGTAATAATTCACCAGCAAAATAATAATAATAATAAGGCTTGTTTTCGAGTCCGAAAATTAATGAGGATTGCAGTATTTTCCGTGTCTACGCAGCCCCAGCTGTGACCTACATATTTTGCCACATCCAGGGCAAGCATAACCATTGTCCGCGATGCTCGATTAATATTTTCTTTTCGCGTCTGCGTCTGTCCTCGGCAGCAGTTTTCTTTTGGTCTTAAATGAGTATCCGCGGCCTTTGTATAGAGGGAATTCTTTAAGACCGACAGTTACGCTGGACAGAGCAGTATCCTGTATGGGAGATGAATCTCAGACGAACGCATGCCAAAGGCAGTCTTTTTTGGTGAGCTAAAAAGTGGTGGATGTAACACCGAAACGCTTAAAAGACCAGCTTAGGCGCCAACTTGCCTTAGCTGACATAGAAGAGAGCACATGGTTGCATGAGGCCTCAGAACGAGACAGCTGGAGGTCAACAGCAAAATAAACAACAAAGTAAAAGGTCTCTACACCCCTCTACGCAATTAAAGAGTAAACAATTTATTAAGCACTTAAAACACAATAACTAATCATACATAGGCACATTTAATTTCATTACTTTTCTTTCATAGTTCTATAATAAATCAATCTACAGTAAGATGGTGCGCAAATGTTTAATTAGGTCTATTGATTCTTTAAAACTTGTTCTTGTTTGCAAAGAAATATTTTAGTGTACATGTACTGCGATAAGCCTAGTGACGTAAGCAGCGTTTTTCCCGTTTACGTCATGAAAAATTTTCATTCATAAAACATTCTAGCCAAAATTAATTTTTCCATAATGAGGCATTTTCAAACCGATATAACGGTCGACCTCGATTTTTCCCGATGTGGCCAATGAGTCCAGAATTTGTTTCTCATTAATATACACATAGCTTGCAATTTTAAAGAAAATCGTTAGAGCCGTTTTTTAAAATAAAATTTATATAAATATAAATACATACAAACATACATACAAGAATTGCTAGCGCAAGAGTATAGGATATTCTCGTCGCTTGTTTAATTTGTTTACATTAAAACTTTTGTCGATTAGTCGGTGAACGAAATGTCAGTGACCATCCTTCTGATCTTATCTTATATAATACAGACTTTACTTCAAAAAAAAGAAGATGATTACGTCCTACGCGTCATGCATTTAGTCATGCATATTAACCAATGACTTAAATTCTGCCAAGTCACTGGTTTTCCTGGCTAGCTCAGGCAACCCATTCCATGTTCTAATAGCACTAGGGAAGGGAGTATTTGTACAAATTTGTCCTAGCATATGGGACGAGGAATGTGCCTTTATCTTTGTGTATCTCAGAGTATTTTATTAAATTTTGTCTTTGTATTTGAAGATTATGGTTCAGTGTTTTATGTATAATTGCTACTTTACTTTTGAGTATTCTGTCCTGAAGGCTTTCTAAATTTTGTGATTTTACTAAAGGTGTTACTCTAGTCAAATGTGAATATTCGTTTGTTATGAATCTCACTGCTCTATTTTGTGTTTGTTCCAGTTTCTTAATGTTTTCTTGAGGGGTCCCAAACGGAGGATGCATATTCTATTATTGGCCTAACCAAGGTTAAATAATTCTCTTTGTAAAATATCTGTGTCTTGTGTTGTTTTTATTGTTCTATATATTATGCAATCGTCTGCAAATAATCTGACTTTTGTTCCTGAACTAATGCAATTTGGTAAATCATTTATGTAAATTAAAAATAGTAGTGGACCCAAGACTGTTCCTTGAGGTACACCTGAGTTTACTGTTATCGGTGTTGATTTAGAGCCATTTATTATTACAGTTTGTTCTCTCCCTATCAGAAAATCTTTAATCCACTGATGCAGTGGACCATTAATGCCGAAACATTTTAATTTTTTAAGCAAACTATGGTGGTGAACTTTGTCAAAAGCCTTGGAAAAATCTAGTAAGATAGCATCTATTTGTTCACTATTATCTAAACCTTTTGAAAAATCATCAATTTGTCCTATAGTTGTGTTTCACATGATCTATATTTCCTAAAGCCATTGGTATGGTGTGAGGACATTTTGTTTGTCTAAGTGGTTTATGATGTTGCTACATATTATGTGTTCTAGGATTTTACATGTGATGCTGGTAAGTGATACTGGTCTGTAGTTTCCTGGGTCACATTTTTCTCCTTTTTTAAATAGGGGGGTGACATTAGCTTCTTTCCAGTCCTTTGGTACTCTGCCCTGGTTAAGCGATGCCTGAATGAGTATTTTGAACACTGGGACTAGCTCATTGCTTAGTTCTTTGAGTAATCTAGCTGGAGTACCATCAGGTCCAGACGCTTTATTTGGTTTGGTGTTGGCTAATAGTTTTTAAATTCCTTTTCTTGTACTACTATATCTTCTATGTTGTCTACTTGGTTCAAATTCAGTAATATGTCTTTGTCTCCTGGGGCTGAGAATGCTGATGCAAAGTATGTGTTTAGGATGTTTGCTTTAGTTTCATTATCATTATGTATTATGTTGTGTTCATCTTTTAATTGCGCTATGCCTGTTGTTTCCATTTTCTTAGACTTAATGTATGACCATAGGTTTTCATTGTTATCTTTAGATATTACATTGTTTATGTATTCACTCTGCAGCTGTCTGCTTACTTTTTGGTTTAGGTATTTAATTTTTATATACTTTTTGTAAACTCTTTCTGCCTTAGTTTCTTTAAATTTTCTATATAGGTTTTCCTTCTGTTTACAAAGCTTCTTTAGTCTATTATTAAACCAGCATTTATTTATTTTGTTTGGTGTATATTTAGTTGGTATATGATTTTCTATAATGCTTTTAAGATGGTTTTTAATGAAATTCCAGAGGTCATCGACTGGTTGGTTAATGTCTTTTTCTAATAAGAATGTTTGTTGAAAGTTTAATGCAGCTTGGTGTAGTTGTGTTAGGTTACATTTATTCCAGAGTAAGATTTTTGTTTTGGGTTTTGTATTGGCTACTGCTTTTATCTGACTATGTATTTTTATGATCTCATGGTCTGATAGACCAGGGATAATATCATAATCAACTACTAATCCAATCTGTTGATTAAGAAGAGATCTAATGTGTTGTTTAATCTAGTTGGCTTTTTTCATGATTTGATCTAAACTTAGGTTGCGTAAAGTTTCTCTGAAAAGCTCATTTATGTCCTTAAGGTTTTGGTGTTTATCTATGGTTAGTGTTTTCCAATTTATATCAGGTAGGTTGAAATCACCCATAATCCAAAAAACTGCATTTTTAATTTGTCTCTTTAAGTGTAGTAATCTGATTACATAGTTTTAGTTCCTGCATGTATTCTAAACTAGAATTCGTTGGTCTGTAAATGCTGCCTATTATTAGGGATGTTGAGGTGGTATTAATTTTACAAAATGTTGATGCTATATTTTTTGAGTTAGGTAAGGTAATTTCTTCTGCTATAAGAGTGTTTTTTAATGCTAAATGAACTCCTCGATGATTGTCTAAAAATTTCATAATTACTATTAAAAATTTCTTCATTATAAATTTCAGGATGTAGCCAAGTTTCTGTTCCTGCAATTATGTCTGGCCTCTCACATTCTAATAAAATTTCCAAGTCTGCTGTTTTGTTCGTCTTCATACAGGCGACAATCTTGGGGGGAGATAATCATGGACAAGAAAGAACATTGCTGTCCTCTTTGTGTGGAGGCATTATTGTACAACTGCTTTGTTAAGCAATAAAAATGAACCTAGTGCACTTTGGGAATTATATAATTTGGTTTGTACAGAATAAAGATAAAAGTAGAAGGTAATAGTTCTTAGCGATCATACAAAGTGATGTGTCTATTTATACATTTGACATGATTAAAGACGCTACACCATAGATAATGCCTATTTATAGACCATGAACAATTTAAATAAAACAGATTATATTCAGTAAATTAACTGCGATGAATTCAGAACCCATTTTAAAAACCTTGCTTATACATGCAATGCTAAAAGAAAGAAAATTGTAACGACTCACTTTTGTAGCTCTCTAAAATAATGAAATGTATTTTTGGGTTAATGATGACCAAAAAATGGCTTCAAATTGTATATTTTAATTAACATAGTGACACGGAGATTGATCTATACACAAACAACGTAATAGACGAGAGCTAGAAACAAAACTCTTACCACAATAAATTTTATGCACAAGTTCAACGAACGCTATAGATAACAACAGCATAACCTTCATTTTGATGTTTTGTGTCAGTCTACTGGATAGATGATAACACATATAGTCTATGGCTTCCTACTAACTAGTACTCTACAAATATCATTGGTATGAACCAAAATGCAAAGAAGAAAATTCGAGTATTTCCTTAGAGAAAAGATGTGTACATTATCCAATGAGTAATCAGACAACACAACGAAATGGCGGCACACTAAGTAGTTCAAGATAAAACAACAAAACACGCGCTGAGAGAGAGGTCATTGATAACAACCCAACATCTCCCCTTCTCTGGTCAGCTTATCGACAGACTCCCTAATCTACAATTGACACTCTGGAGAGCTAAATTTAAAATGCACTGAGATACAAACTACTTCATGCGACATGGGCCACAAGGGCGGGACAATGTGTTCACCTCTTTACACAACTTCTCAAAAGGAAATTGGCGGCATTCGTAGCGAACAACTGTCTCGGTCTTCAGCACGTTGAAGATGTCACAGGCGCCATTAATTCGATTTCACATACGAACTATATTGTTTTCAAAAGCGACTACTTTTGCCATTCTGTAAGCTAAACATTATGCTTTAAAAAATAAAAGTACCAGGGACCGAGCCTCGGGAAAGAACTCATTTGAGAAATATTTTTGTAATGACGTAACGGAGTCATCGGGAAACAACTACCAATCAGAAAAATTGATGTATGTTCTGTAAGTTCTTAATGTCGTCGTACATGACGATTTGAAAAAAAAGTCTAACTTTAGAAAAACCGCAGTTCACGTCGTGTCGATGTACATAGAGCATCTTTTCTTTCAACGTGTAGTGAGGTGGGATGTTTCTTCAGGCCGCACCGTCCACCCCTATAGGCACAGGACCTTTTCCCCCTAGATGGCGTCTTGTGTCCGCGCATGAAAAGGCAAAACGACGTGGACACTGTCCACTCTGCCGGCTTACTTGTCCCTGTAGTGACTGTACGTTACTGGACCTACTTCGTCTCCATTCCCATTTTGTGCCTTGTTCTACACCACGTGTTGTCGTATGGCTGCAGGTCTTTAGTGTACAATAAACTGATCTAAATCGTCCTACGAGTTGCATTCGTCAATTTGTTCTTCTGTGCCAAACCCAGCACATATTAGCCAATTATTGTCTTGAAAACTCTAGTTAAAGTTAAAAGAAATCAATTTAAAATTGGCTAAGTAGATCTAGATCTAAATCCAAAATAGGCTTTGAACGGACTATCGCGAAAAGTTGAAGAGCTTACACATGAGGTGGACAGACTCTGTTTTAACATTATTGGACTCTGTGAAATGAAACCACGGTGACCTGTTAACCATGGTTCCGTGACAAAATAGCGGTAGTCATTTTTCAAAGTTAAATTGTATCATTTGTATGCAATAGCACATAAAACTCCATCAGTGGCTTGTTTCCTTACATTATCAATATAGCTGCAAGACGTCTGTCAAGATGGAGGTACTTTGTCTTGCCTGCAGCTTTACTTCGTTCTCCAGCAATGTACCTCATAATCTTCTTCTCAGTGTTCTGGTCTCTGAGGAAGTTAGAGATTCACTTGTAGATCTTGGGGTAATGACTGTCACTAGACCACAGAAATGCATGGTATCATCCCTCCACTGGATTGTTTCTTCCTGGTACATTGTCCTGTACTCGGACATTCCATAATGTTAGAAATCTTGGAGTCACTCTGCGGTTTCGTCTCAGTCGACCAATAGAGTTGTCTTATTTTATCTATATATTATAGACGGTACTTCCAAAAAGAAGATAATTACGTCCTATGCATTTCATTTCTCAGTCATGCAAGTGAATGTTAATGTCTTGATTATCTGCGGCATGTCTCTTTGATCAAACCAGTTCGTCTCTAGCCACACTATTGGCAAACTTAGGTGTGTTCGGATTAGTTAAGATGGCGATCATTTATCTCCTTGTTTGATCTCCTTTGTTCCACCCGACGATGTAAATAATGAGAAGATCTAGATGATGCTTGGCCAGAAGTAGGGCATCTATAAGCTACTTAATGGACTGGGGGGAGTATTTCTTCTCCTCCCCCCCCCCGTCATATATATATATAAATACTTTTTCTGTTTGTTTTGAACTTTCAACTAAAACGAAGTTCGTATTAAAATTATTTTCAAAAACGACATTTGAATCAGTATTCCATTTCATGACTTGGTTAATAAATGAAAAATCTGTATTATAATGATCCATTACAACTTTTTCTATTGTGACCTTAGGTGCAAATTTTTTGGTACCAATGCGCGAATCTATTAATGAAGCTTGATTTATTAATGAAGAAGTCTGTGACCTTTTTAAAAGGCTTAACTTCCCTGAAGTTTTTCATTTAAATGTGGTGTATTTTCTGGAAAATCTGCTTGCATAGAAAATTTTTAAAATTAAGATGGTTCACTTTCGGAAAAGTAGCCGTTGCATCAGAACTTTGAATGATCTACAATATTATTATAGCTTTTATATAGCGCTACTTTCATGCCTATAGCATGCTCAGAGCGCTTTTGGTCCAATCTCATTTGTGGACCGGTGGGGGGGGGAGGTATCGAGGAGTTGGTTTTCCGTGCTGCCGCTCAGTAAACACAACTCTGCCAAGCCAAGCCAAGTTCAAGTGCACTTAGCCTCTCGACCACGCTTCCCACCAATATCATGATGTCCGATTTTCCTTTTCTCTTCCAGTTTCTGAGATCTAAACAGGACAGATGGACAGACAGGTTACACGGCTACGCACCTGCACCACACTCTATTCTCCAATTAAATAATAAGTAAATATAAAATGGAAGAGGGTGGTCGCTACCACATGGGACAGAGGAATAGCGATAGATGCAATCAACTTCCCCCGACAGACTAATACATTTTCTATGGAATTTTAGTGAAGAATTTACACAATTTAAAGAAAACATCAGTCACCTTTGGCGTAGCTAGGTATATGACTCCTCATGGTACCTCCCACCTCCAACAAAAAAATAAGAACGAAAACACGTTGTATCCAAAAACATGCTTATTAATTGTTAAGGTATTGCTAATTCGCAAAAAAAAAAATCTGTTTTACAAAAACAGCTCTTGATTAATGGACAAAATCGACATATTATTTGTCGGAAATGTTTTATGTTGATCAAAATTAATTTGTGTGCATTAAATTCACTCGCATACAGTCAGGCTTTCCGCAATGGTAAGAAATATGCGAACCAAGACTATATGCAAGACAGAATCATGTAATATAAAAATAAAACTTAATAACTTAAACAATCCTTGCTTCAGAAGCTAGAAAGCTTCTTAAGAAACTGCGACAGCCCGTGAAGATTCTCTCGCCCCAGACAAAATTACTTTTTGAGATTGATTTCAATTTGAGGATTCAATAGTTGAGATGGTGACAAAAATTCAAATGTATCTACCACATGATAGCCTCTCATATCTGGTAAGTATTGCTTGGACTATGACGACCAGGGAAAAATACATTGGCCCCTCCCCCAGTAGCTATTTCTTGTATGTTACTACAGAGTCTTCACCTTTTTGCGTGGCATCTTGTGGCCTTTGAGGCCACTTACACCAACTAATACTGATTTCTGAGATGTAGCCCCGGCACTACTAGTTCAGAATGTTTTTTTTAATGTTTTCCATTTTTATCTCGAATCGACAATCCTTGTTTTTGAAGGTTGACTCACGCGTCCTTTATTTCAATTAATATAGGGCCAAAAACCGAAATATGTGAGAAAATGAAAACTGCATAGCAACTTATAATCTGCCCGCTTCAGATCTAGTAGAAGAGTTTTTCCTTTGTACTCTTCAATGTCTCTATAGAGTTTCAATAATTTTAAAATATTAATCTATAACCATCTTGACTGCTTCCTTTCTAGTACTCC
This sequence comes from Biomphalaria sudanica, assembly GCA_036873155.1. NCBI lineage: Eukaryota > Metazoa > Mollusca > Gastropoda > Planorbidae > Biomphalaria > Biomphalaria sudanica. Next base: position 141,491 of record JAZGLO010006728.1, on the reverse strand, counting down.
ATTAGGTTTTAAACAAGCGTTTAAGTCTAGCTTAGATTATTGAGATGAGGACGTCCTAGCGGTGTCCTGAAGTTAAGAAAAAAGTTTGTAAACGATCCAGTACACTAAGAATATGAATGAATTTACTTACTTCCTGCCAAAATCAGAGACTAGTTCGACCAGATATAGATGAAACCAGCTTACTGATTATCGAACATATACGATGTATTTCAGAAGTTAGTGGGAGTTTAAGAGTCCGTTGTCTTCAACAGGCTAGGGTAGCTCGTCCAGATTTATTGAGAAATGTATATTTAGTTTGTATGACTCATTTCATCAGTCCGGTTTTGAACTGTATTGGTACTTACTTGAATTCGTTTAATTATATCAAGTGCAGGTTTGTTGAAAACAGTTAATAAAACTTCAAGTCAATTTTAATCTTTAGCTTGCGGTTGTAAGACGCTCATAAACCTCTTCTCTTTGCGACGTTGAAAGCGACCTGTATAGTGACTTGTGTGCATTGCGCGGAATACAGGGTTTCTGTCCAGGGCTTTTGCAAGAGAGGATTTGAGCCTCTCCATCCATGACTCCAATGGGGTTTTGATGAAGAGGATGACGTGGAAGTAAACATTTTGTTCAATGAGTGTCTCAGAGTCTGAACTTTATCTTTCATTGGCTCCAAAGTAGTTTATATCTTTTTCTATTTTATCAGAAGATCCTCCAGCTTACATGGTTTCATGGTGTCATTACTTAAAACTGTCTAGCATAAAAGGCACACATAGGCAATGTAGGAAGGAATGAAGCCAAATTTAAAATAATCAACTCTAAGCTGACTACATTTCTTTTTGGATTCGTCCATTTTAAATAATTTTTTGCTTCTATGTAGACAGCATGACGCCCTATGCGCGGAAGGACCTGAGTTTGTCTAAGTAAGTCATTTATTGAAACAAGATTTAATAATAAAAAAGTCATTCGATAAACAGGGTTGAAATTTAAAGGATTAACTAAGGTGCATAATCATATTTGTGTATTAGTTAACATAAATGGGAAATGAAATTTAAAGTCTCGACCTGCTTAAATGAGATCCAATATCGTAGACCCCAATTAGCATCTTATAGACCTCCAATTTATTTTTTACACCCGTAAATCGCTGGAAGTCGTCATAGACCCCTGGGAATCTCTATAGACCACTTTGGGAATCACTGTAGACCACTTTGGGAATCACTGTAGACCACTTTGGGAATCACTGTAGACCACTTTGGGAATCACTGTAGACCACTTTGGGAATCACTGTAGACCACTTTGGGAATCACTGTAGACCACTTTGGGAATCACTGTAGACCACTTTGGGAATCACTGTAGACCACTTTGGGAATCACTGTAGACCACTTTGGGAATCACTGTAGACCACTTTGGGAATCACTGTAGACCACTTTGGGAATCACTATAGACCACTTTGGGAATCACTGTAGACCACTTTGGGAATCACTGTAGACCACTTTGGGAATCACTGTAGACCACTTTGGGAATCACTGTAGACCACTTTGGGAATCACTGTAGACCACTTTGGGAATCACTGTAGACCACTTTGGGAATCACTATAGACCACTTTGGGAATCACTGTAGACCACTTTGGGAATCACTGTAGACCACTTTGGGAATCACTGTAGACCACTTTGGGAATCACTGCTCTACATGGGTGTAAAAAGGAATGTAAAACCTCCAGTTGGCAGGCCTATATATGTAAACAATAACAATTAGGCCTATCGTTATTTAAATGTGTCACTTGTATCAATTCATTTTTCAAATGTCAAGATAACGACAAGAACTAGTCATACATATCACCACAATTTCAAAATGAGTTTGTTCATTTCCTGGAATCCACATAGAAAATCAACTAATAAGTGGCATTCAAAGAATAAAAAGAGGAACTTTATTTGACTCGAATTATGTTATCGAGAGCAAATGTTAAAAGTCTTTAGCTATGTAGATACTGCTTTTACCAATTGAATGTTTTAATCAAGGAATCGTTTTGGGAACTTATTATAATATACGCTTAAGATGTATCCTCAATTTTAGACAAACATAATTTCCAATCACAACGGCATTGTCTTCTTTTCAGGAGATTATTTATAAGTGCTGTGTTTGACATGGTTACGCAGAGCCAGTAGTAGCCTGCATATTTTCCGGTAACTTATGCAGACAAATCCGTTGTCCGTCAGGGGCCTATTTAATAATTTTCTTTAGGTCTTCTTCAACTGTCTTCTACAAGGGCTTTCTTCCGGCCTTAAATGTGTGTCCCAGAGCCTTCGTGAGAGCTCTCTGTCTCTTTCAGAGATCATCTGCTGCCAGCTACTTTTCTCTATGCCAGTAAGGGCAAAATGGCTCCTGGGTTGATCTTTATAGCGCTTACGCTACGCGTTTAGATCTACACAATCTAAATTCCACTATAAAATGCAGACTGAATGTCTAACAGTACTTCACAAAACCTAGTAATTTCCTATCCTATTTCAATAACATACCTGCGTTCAATAAAGAATAATGAAAAAAAGCACAATTATTGTTAACATTTAGTAGGAGTTACTGAAGCTAAATAGAATCCAATCGTTAAAACATTTTTTTTTAAATATTTGAAAACATAAACCTATATCTCACTTTAAATAATCAAGATTGAGGCTTGTCCAGTAAGAAGAACGCAGACCTAAAACAATGTTCCTCATACTTTTAAAAGTGGATTTCCACCGAAGTCCCGCCACCCAAAAAAAAAAATACGTTCGCGCCTCCACCTTATCCAGCTGGTCTCGGAATCAAGCTTTTTTATGCTTCCGAAATTCATTATGCTTTGGACTTAATGCGACACCTTACTTTAAAAAAAAAAAAAGCGCAAGTCAAAGTGAAGCTTGTGACGTGTTGCTACTGAAGTGTGAGATATATTCTAGGCATTGGACCATGTACGTTCTTGATGGGGTGGGGTCGAAAGATTATATTGGTGTTCAGAAAGATCTCTTGTGGCGTACCTAAAAACAGAATGAAAGAATATTAATCAGAATATTGCACGACTTCACTTAATTTCTTTTTAAGCATTGGTAATAATATAATTCATACTCAAATCTGTATAATTACTACAACAGTTTATTTTTTCTTGATAAAAAGAATAAGAAAACCAACACCGCGCCCCTTTAGCACCACACTCTGAGTTGGTGGAAGGGGTGACACATTGTTTGAGAAACGCTGGCCTAAGAATTGGAATACCTCACAAAAAAGGAGAACTTACATATCTCTAAGCTGAAACAAAACAATTGTTGATCAAGATTTAGCAACAACAACAAAAAAAAAACTTACAAAGACAGTTTGTGTGGAACTCTAAATCGCCCCCGAAGTGGTCCAGCCTGGCAGGTAAAAAAGCAGATTTCAATATTTTCTGAAAGAACATCAGAATGAAATTCTATCAAAGACAAATGACAGAGAAGAATGGAGAAAAAGAAGGTTGACAAATCTTGTGTAGTGCCCCAGCGGTCCAGCAGACCAAATGATAGGTGAAAGAGAATGAAAGTTAGATGTGAACCTGGCCTAACTGATGTCTTAGAATGAATTGATCTAATTGTTTGTAAAGGGTCAATCTCTTATTCTAATGACTAATCCTAAGGAAAAAATTTTCCTCTAGTATGATGTTCCGTCACTATCGTATAGGTCACGCGATGATATGAAAAACTACTTATTAATTGTTGTTTAAAATTATGTCCATCTTATATGCATACTAAATAGATTTTTTTTCTTATAAAAAAAAATATTTTTTTTGTGTGCAAATGTAGTAGTTAATATGACAGAACTTACTTCACTTAGCAATACAAATGTATAAAAAAAATTCTTTAAAAAAAATCTAAAACCGTTTGCATAAACGTGTTAAAAATATGGTACATAGTGATCTCCCCTACTAAAGAGACTCCCGTGTTTGTTACTATTAATAGTGAATAGTTGTAAAAGTGGTGTATTTTTATGAAAAAACTTCTTGCATAAGTGATTTAAAAAATTAGAGTTTTCGCTTTCAGAAAAGAAAAAAGTAACCGTTGCATCAGAACTATGAATGGTCTAACACTCTAAAGTATTATGATGTTGGATTTTCACTATCTTTTCTAGTTTACGAGATCTAAACGGGACGGACAGACAGACGTTCCACACAAAACTAATAGCGTCTTTTCCCTTTTCGGAGCCGCTAAACATTCTTTTTAGTGTCTATTTATTTGAGTGAACTCTTGTATAAAAGTTTGACTCGTCTACTGAGTGTTGCGCCCCCTGTGGCGAGGAGATGGGAAGTGGTAAGAAGATTGTTCCGAGAATGAAGCAGGAAACAAAAAAAAAGGATATAAATTTATAGAGTAAAAAGTACTAACTAAATGTGTAGGAATAGTTAATTACACTTGAAGTAAACAGCCATGTTATTGAAAGGCTTAAAGGATTCTTTTAGAACTACATTTTTGTTTCCTCGAGTTGATGACATTCGTTGAATAGAAGATTGATGAAGAGCAACTGTTCGTGTTGGCTCTAGGCTACTAACTACATCGTGACATTAGGTACTTAGGCAAGTTTGGTCACGTGCAACTTGGATCGCGTGCACTCAAACATACATTCGTCAAACAGTTTATTTATAGAGAGCACCTTATGTATGTAGGAGCTTCGTGTGTTTTGCGTTTTAGTCACTGAATCAAGGCAGCAAAAATGTGGCTCTATATTCTGATTCTTTCAGTGCCTTTTGTCTACAGCCAATGGCTGGTAGGTTGTTGATTTGTTTATAACAATAATGTCTTAATGTCTTCGTGAACAGTTTAGTTTCTTCTAGAACTAGTAAGTAAAAGATTTTTAGAAACCTATGACCTGGTAGGGAGACTGCATAGACTGTTACACTGTCAAATGGTTTATTAAGACGAGCCTAGAGATAACAATTCACTTCTAGACTATGACTTACACAAAAGAAAAGGTCTAGTAGTGCAGGCTCTCATTTATTGAGCAAGCTTGTGAAGTGTTTCAAAAATATAAATTTGAAAATGTAAGAAATAAATTATTGACACACTACCTGAAATTATAAAATTCAAATCTGAACATTGTATGATCTATTTTTGTGTGACCTAATAAGTTAGTATCTATTATTGCGTTATTTAATAGTGCTAGGTTTATTATTAACATGGATGATAACAAAATTAAAAAGAAAGTTCGTATTGTCACATAAACTCAGAGGCGGCCCTATCAGGATTGAATGAGACGTACCATGAGGTCCTTTAATTTACATTACTCAGTATGCTGTCTGGAACTCAAACTATTTAAATTGCTGACAGTTATGGCACCTCCAATGATGTGTCCAGCGTCTCTCTTCATCCCTCTCTTGTCTAAAGCTTTATTGATTTCATTATTTGTATTGTTTGATAAATTATATTAACAAAAAGCGTTTAACTGTTACTTTACAATTGATTTTAGTTTGGTAATTATGTGTTATTACTAAAAGTAAGGAATATCCAATTGTTTGCTCAGAAGTAGCATCAGCATTGAAAGCACTGAAAAGGGGAAAATCCGCTTGAGTGAACAACATTCCTGGTGAACTTCAACAGGACTTTAAAAGGGACATTAGCTTTGGTAGCGAAAAGCTGACAAGTGTCAGTAGCTTTACATATCTTGGAGCTATTGTCTAAGATGAAGGCACCAAACCTGAACTATTGGCCGGAATAGGCCTACTGATGCGCTCCCTGGTCACGGCCACATTCTTATATGCATGCGAATCTTGGACGTTGACTGCAGATCTCGAGAAGAGGATCTTAGCAGTGGAACTAGGATTTTATAGAATGATCTCAGGTGTCAATTACAAAGACAGTATCACGAATGAAGAGATAGAAAACAAATTAGACGCCACGATGTCCTGCTAACCATTGTCAACAAAAGTAAGCTCAAATTCTATGGCCACATCACACTGTCCTCAGGGCTCGCAAAGACCTTCCTCCAGAGAACAATACCAGGAAGAAGATGAAGAGGAAGACAGAGAAGGCGATATGAAGTTAACATCAAAGAATGGATAGATCAACCAGTGAATGAAATTCTATCAAAGACAAAGGACAGACGAATGGAGAAAGACGGTAGACAGATCTTGTGTGGTGCCCCGACGGTCAAACAGACAAGGGACAGGTGAAGGTGAAGTTAAATGTGAACCTCGCATAAAACTTATGTTATGGAAAAATTGATCTAATTGTTTATAAAGGGCCAATCTCTCATTCAAAACCTCAACAACAGTAGTTGCAACTATTCCCTTAAAAAAACAAAAACTTTTAGCTATGATTGTATAGTGTATTGTACGCTTTCAGTTCACGTGTATAATATGAAACCCTACTAATTAAATGTTGTTCTAAATTATATTCCACTTACACGCATACTAAATAGATTTTTTCTCTTTAAAAAAAGTAAACAATTGTTTTTTAACTGTAATTAGTTGGTATGGAAGAAATAACTGTAGCAATACAATTTACAAAAAAAAATCTAAAACCATTTGCATAATTGTGTTTAAAAAATATACTAAACAGCCACCTCCCTTACTAAACAGCCACCTCCCTTACTAAACAGCCACCTCCCTTACTAAACAGTCACCTCCCTTACTAAATAATTGTTGTTTTTTTACTATTAGTTGTAAAAATGTGTATTTTTACGAAAAAAAACTGCTTGCATTGTTGATTTTAAATATTAAATTTTTCGCTTTCTGAAATGAAAAAAAAAAGTCGTTAGATCAGAAATTGAAAAGGTCTAAAATGTCATTATGTAGGATTTTCAATATGTTTTCTAGATAGACTAAACAAAACTAATAGCGGCTATTTCCCTTTCTTGGGACTCTAAAAATGGGGCAAACCTTATAACCCCAATAAGTCTGGTATTGGCCCCATTTGGAATGGTAATAGAATGGTCTAGAATAGTCTAGATATATAGTAACTGGAGTGATCGTTAAATGAACTTGTGTGTTACCCGTGCTTGTAATCGTGCTATTATTTGTAATCGTGTTCGCATTATCGTAGTCTGTGAATCGTGACCAGTCAGTACTGTGTTATTGTGTGTATCAGTCTTGTTTTATTGAAATAAAGCCTTGTTTCTAAGTTTATGAGTTGATTTAGTATATTACAATTTATTTCAATAAAACCATTCTTAAATGGACAAGTTTTTGCGTCCCAATAGACTGGATGCTGATCCTAGTTCAACTAATGCTTCAGTTACATGGAAACATTGGGTTTCTTGTTTTGACAGATTCGCAACAAAGTTAGGGGCTAGTGAAAGCAAACAGTTTGACCTGCTATGCAACTATGTGTCTCCATCCTTATATCAGTATATTTCTACCTGTTCTAAATACTCAGAAGCAAAATATATTCTTGAGAATTTATTTGTGAAGGCCCCTAATGAAACATTGGCCAGACATTTGCTTGCAACTTGCAAACTATAAATCGATCAAAGTCTTGATCAATTTGTACACAAGCTGAGAGTGTTGGCCAGAGATTGTCAGTTCCGAGCTGTTAGTGCTGACATATATGAAGAGGGCGCCATTCGCGATGCCTTCGTTAGCGGCATGCGTTCGAGTGTAATTAGACAGAGGTTACTTGAGAAAAGATCCCTTGACTTGAAAATGGCTTTAGATATTGCCAAGACACTCGACATGGCCCAAAAAGAATCCAGTTCGTTTAGTACTCCTTCTCAGTTGGTAGAGTCATCTCTTTCGTCATCGTCAATCTCAACCGAAGAAATGGTGGACTCAGAAACAATCGCAACAGTGAATACTAAATGTTTCTTTTGCGGAGGTAGTCGGCATCTCAGAGCGAAATGCCTTGCCAAAGACTGCATGTGTCATTCTTGCGGGAAAAAATGGATATTTTTCGAAGTCTACCAGTTTTGCAGAATACCCTTTGGGGTCACTAACGGTGTAGCTTGCTTCCAGAAAACCATAGACACTATTAGAGAAAAAGAAAAGTTGTCTGACACGTTTGCTCATGTCGACAATGTAACAATATGTGGTACAGATGTAGACTCTCATAACAAAAATCTGTTGCGTTTTCAGAAGGTAGCTCTGGAATACGGAATAACTTTCAACGAAAGTAAAAGTGTATTTGCTACTAAGAAGGTAAAGCTGCTTGGATATGAAATATCCAAAGGACATTTGAAGCCGGACCCTGATAGATTTCAAGCTCTCCGAGATTTGCCACCTCCAAATGATCTGAAGTCTCAGAAAAGGATTGTAGGACTTTTGGCATATTATGCTCACTGGATACCCAATTTCTCCGACAAAATGTATCCTATAATGAAAAATCAAATTTTTCATGTACCTACAGAAGTAAAAACAGCGTTGGAAGACTTGAAACAAGAATTGCAGAAAGCAGCAATTTTCACCATAAAGTATGACCATCCTCTAATTGTGGAAACAGACGCTTCTGACATCGCAGTAGCAGCCACTTTAAATCAGGATGGAAGACCTATTGCATTCTTCTCTAGAACTCTTTCATCTAGTGAAAGGCATCAATTTGCCATAGAGAAAGAAGCAACTGCAATAATTGAAGCTATACGCAAATGGAAGCATTATTTGTGTGGCAATCATTTTACCCTTATTACGGACCAGCGGTCTATTTCATACATATTTAAAGACACGTATGACAAGAAAATTAAAAACGATAAGATACAAAGGTGGAAATTGGAACTGGCAGGCTTCAAGTTTGATATACAGTATAGACCTGGGAACGCCAACACAGCAGCAGACACCTTGTCTAGAGGGCACTGTGCAACCATGACGAAACAAAGTAGCCTGAAGACGTACCATGACTACCTGTGTCATCCAGGTGTCACTAGACTTCTACATTATGTCAGGTCAAAGAACTTACCCTTCTCTGTTGAAGAGGTCAGACAATGCAGAACCTGCAATAGAATTAAACCGAAATTCTATAAGGAATTTGCAGGTACGCTCATAAAGGCCACACAGCCGTTTGAAAGAATTAGTGTTGACTTTAAAGGTCCTTTGCCATCAGCTACTCGGAACAAGTATTTATTAACAATGATTGACGAATATTCGCGGTTTCCATTCGCTTTTCCCTGTCCTGATATGACATCTAAGACAGTGATACAGTGCTTCGACCAGTTATTTTTCCTCTTTGGAACACCCAGTTACATCCACTCTGATCGTGGCACATCATTTATGTCCATAGAAACTACAGAATATCTACATTCTAAGGGCATAGCCACTAGCAGGACAACGCCCTACAATGCAAAAGGAAATGGGCAAATAGAAAAGCTGAATAAAACATTGTGGCAGGCTATTTTATTAGCATTGGACTCAGGGAAGTTGGAACTATCGCAGAGGGAATCTGTGTTGCCTCAGGCACTTCATTCAATTCAATCATTACTGTGTACTTCTACTAATGAAACTCCACACCAACGGATCTTCAAATTCAACAGAAGATTGCCAACGGGAACATCCTTGCCTACTTGGCTACAGAACCCAGAGAAAGTATTACTAAAATCACCTGTAAGATCTTCAAAATTTGACCCATTGGTACAAGAGGTTGAATTTATTAGCTGCAACCCACAGTACGCCCATATACGATTTCCAAACGGCCGGAAAGAGACAGTGTCGCTTAGGCACCTGGCGCCGAAGGAAAGTTCCACTAACGACTATTTCGAACCAGAGAACGGTATTCTGCCTCAAGAGGTCGGTGACTCTTTGGATGTCTCACCAGGGAGTCGCTACGTGCCTGAAACTATCAGTAATTCACAGAGTCCCACCCCAATGATGTACAACCAGCCAGAAGTCATCAGTGACTCACAGGGAAGCCACCCAATGCCAGAGGCCAATATTGACTCGAGTCCCGTACATGACAGTTACGACTTGCAAGGAGAAAAGTCTACGCCAGAGACACCTCCGGATCCTTCCCTTCATACGCATGGTTATAATCTAAGACCCAGAAAGAACTTGTGTGTTACCCGTGCTTGTAATCGTGCTTGTAATCGTGCTAGTATTTGTAATCGTGTTCGCATTATCGTAGTCTGTGAATCGTGACCAGTCTGTACTGTGTTATTGTGTGTATCAGTCGTGTTTTATTGAAATAAAGCCTTGTTTCTAAGGTTATGAATTGATTTAGTTTATTACAGTAACTAATAAAATTGATCTAAATTAAGAGGAATATTCATGCCATTATTTTGTTTTTACTTGAAAAAAATGTAATTATGAGATTGTCGTGTGCTGCTATCTAGATCTTTAAAAAACGCGAAATAATGCATATTAAATCTCGTTACAAATGTAGGTACAAACAATTTACATTTCTAGTGGGTTTGTTTTTTATAAAAAAATAAACCATTTCTAGTAACTGTTGGTTGTTAAAACACTAGAAAACAAATACAAAGTAATATAAATAGGTTTTACACGTTTTCATCAGTTGACAAAAACTCTAATCGATTTCTAGAAATGACTCTAGAAATGACTCTAGCAATGACTCTAGAAATGACTATATAAAAAGCTTGTCTTCGTCTCCCAAGATTAATCAAGAGTGCAGCATGTCACGTGGCTACGTAGTCCTGCCACATCATCCAGCAGCGTAGACATGACCATTTTCCACCTGTGGTCGATTTACATATAAGAATCTTTTTATCCCTAATAACACATACACAGCTATGTGATCTGCTGAGCAGCCTCCAATCTAATGCTCAGTTATAAAATAATGTGTGCGAACCGTTTGTGTTAAGGAATAGGTGTGATTTGAACCAAAAAAACAGTTACACAAACTTTGTGGACATTTTTAAAAACCATTCTATCATTAGATCTAAGCGACATTCTCTTTATCTACAGAACTAGCCTTTGATTTCCATCTGGGCTCTGGGGATTTGTAACTCTTTACATTGTCTTCACTTCATGCTTGATTTCACAAAACACATTTTATTTTAAGACTGATAGAAAAACTGTTTCTAGCATTGAATTATTAAATGTGGATGAAAATATTTTGTTTTTAATGTTTTTAGTTTTCTGTATTTCTTTTTATATAAATTTTATCAATAGCATGGTAAAACTTTTTTTATTGCCTAACAGAACCCAAAGAGATTTCCCTACACACCCAACTATTACCTAGCTGGAATGGGTTCCACTATGCCTTCAGGTCTTGGCTATTTAAACAGCTTAAGATACGCTAACAGTCTATTTTCTCCAGGTATTTATGATAGCAAAATTATAATTAGAAATAGTACAGTTGTGTCTCAACAATTTAATTGTAAAAAAAACAAAAACATTTGTAAAAATATTGTTTATACCTCCATTATACCACTCACAATACAAGTAAATAGATCTATAACTAAAACTTAATTTTAAAATGTTCAAACCGGGTGTCAAACTAGTGGTTTTGATGCCGTCAGCTTCTTGAAGAATGATTTTTCCAATTAGACCAGCGGCATGTATGTCAATACAATTATGTATTGGTACCTTCATTACACATATCTTATTAAGATCTCAAATCTAGACGTAATCTAAGTAAGATTTACGATAAAGAATAAGATTATCTAATCTATCAATAAACTTTAAGCAGCTTTAAATTTAATAAACAATTCAGTTATCGCTACACTACGCCATGTTTTTTTTTTACTCCATTTTAAAGCCAAACTTAAATTTAATTCTTTTTTACTTTGAAAAAATTATAACGGTCAAATTAAACTTTCCTTCATATGACCAACGAGCTAGTAATTCTTTTCTCAGCAATATACATCAACAGAAATATATATAGGAAAAAATTAGAGCCGTTTTTGATATAAGCATTCTAGTTTCCTGGTTCCAGATTTCATGAAGTTCAGACTTGAATAGAGGTGTCACTAAACGTTAAGCTATTGCATTAAGTTTATTTCTAGATTGAATACTTTCAAGGCCATATTTGACATGCAAATGAAGAGTTGATTTAAAATGATGACGTTTTTTTCCCATGAGCTCTAAAAATAGTTGAGATGTTACCAGAAGAGGGGCAAGAGGTACTATTTAAAGACTTTAAGAGTATTCAGTTTTTAGAGGGCGATGACTAGAGTAAATACATTTACATTGAATTGTATTGTCTATTTATGTATAGTATTAAAGTGATTTCTAGCTTTGAGTTTACACTTTAAAGTTGTTTCTCCGGCTTCACAATATTGTTTGAGAATTAAGAAACTTTTTAAATGGTGAAAACAAAACGAAATAGAACTTGCACATATTGTATGGAAACTTATTCTGAACATATCATCAAGACATTTTTCTGTCATCTAATCTTGCTCAAATTGTATCAAGAGGCACTGTAATAAGACCCTAATATGAATTAATGATTTTCCAGGAACCTTATTTTAAACAGTTTGGAAGTTGTCAAGAGAAAGTGAGTCATAATGGAAACAAAAGACACAACCAAGCAATGCACATCCTTGAGCATCACCTAATATTATATTCTTTAACGCCCTAATGCATGAATTTTAGAAATAGCTACTGATATGAATGCTTTGAAAAAAATGTGTAGATCTGCAACAGAATGCCTTAAAGTGATAATTTAGGAACTAATTATTTTGTAATCATCATTGTAACACAAGTAGCCCTCATATTTTTCACACAGATTATGTACATTTTCAAAAACTGTAACATCATAATTACTAAAACAACCAATATCTAGACGAATATTTCTGGGTGGGAGCAAACTGTGATGGGCCCTTTTTTTATCTTAGAGAATGCTAGTTCTTTCACGGCCAGTTGTAATGAACAGTTTCCTATTATTGGAGAATTGAGTCCTATTTTCATAAGACAAATACAGTCTTATCATGACAGACTTCCTAAAATAGAATTTTCAATAGCGAGATAACAGACGAGGCATTCGTTAAGGTTGGAACGGTGTCGCCCACCCAGCAATTCGGTAGCGTCTCAGATTCTGACAAGTTATAGCACTGTGTACCGCAAGGTTTGGATTCAGAGTTTTCCTATTCCCAGGTGGGTAGCCAGGCATTTGAAACGAGCTCCTCCTGTCCGAATATTACTGACAACCAGTCCAACTCCTGGCCTTCATGTGGGTTTAGATTTTTAGCCCGCAGGAACTGTTACTAACACGAGAAGTGGCAAAGGCAAGCAACTGGCAGCTAAATCAAATCTATATCAATCAAGTGTAAACAATGTATCATTGCTTGTTTTTAAGTAATACTTTGTGATATGACATTATAACATGTCAACAAGGTCAACAAATCTCTACCGTCACTTTGTGATATGACATTTTAACATGTCAACAAGGTCAACCAATCTACCCTGTCACTTTGTGATATGACATTATAACATGTCAACAAGGTCAACCAATCTCTACCATGTCACTTTGTGATATGACATTATAACATGTCAACAAGGTCAACCAATCTCTACCCTGTCAATTTGTGATATGACATTATAACATGTCAACAAGGTCACCCAATCTACCATGTCACTTTGTGATATGACATTATAATATGTCAGCAAGGTCAACCAATCTCTACATTGCACTTTGTGATATGACATTATAACATGTCAACAAGGTCAACCAATCTCTACCCTGTCACTCTGTGATATGACATTATAACATGTCCACAAGGTCAACCAATCTCTACCCTGTCAGTTTGTGATATGACATTATAACATGTCAACAAGATCAACCAATATACCCTATCACTTTGTGATATGACATTATAACATGTCAACAAGGTCAACCAATCCACCCTGTCACTTTGTGATATGCCATTATAACATGTCAACAAGGTCAACCAATCTACCATGTCACTTTGTGATATGACATTATAACATGTCAACAAGGTCAACCAATCTCTACCCTGTCAATTTGTGATATGACATTATAACATGTCAACAAGGTGAACCAATCTCTACCATGTCACTTTGTGATATGACATTATAACATGTCAACAAGGTCAAAAAATCTACCATGTCACTTTGTGATATGACATTATAACATGTCAGCAAGGTCAACCAATCTACCCTGTCACTTTGTGATATGACATTATAACATGTCAACAAGGTCAACCAATCTCTACCATGTCACTTTGTAATATGACATTATAACATGTCAACAAGGTCAACCAATCTACCATGTCACTTTGTGATATGACATTATAACATGTCAACAAGGTCAACCAATCTCTACCCTGTCACTTTGTGATATGACATTATAACATGTCAGCAAGGTCAACCAATCTCTACACTGTCACTATGTGATATGACATTATAACATGTCAACACGGTCAACCAATCTCTACACTGTTACTTTGTGATATGACATTATAACATGTCAACAAGGTCAACCAATCTCTACACTGTCACTTTGTGATATGACATTATAACATGTCAACAAGGTCAACCAATCTCTACCCTGTCAGTTTGTGATATGACATTATAACATGTCAACAAGATCAACCAATCTACCCTATCACTTTGTGATATGCCATTATAACATGTCAACAAGGTCAACCAATCTACCATGTCACTATGTGATATGACATTATAACATGTCAACAAGGTCAACCAATCTCTACCCTGTCAGTTTGTGATATGACATTATAACATGTCAACAAGGTTAACCAATGTCTACACTGTTACTTTGTGATATGACATTATAACATGTCAGCAAGGTCAACCAATCTCTACCCTGTCAGTTTGTGATATGACATTATAACATGTCAACAAGATCAACCAATCTACCCTATCACTTTGTGATATGCCATTATAACATGTCAACAAGGTCAACCAATCTACCATGTCACTATGTGATATGACATTATAACATGTCAACAAGGTCAACCAATCTCTACCCTGTCAGTTTGTGATATGACATTATAACATGTCAACAAGGTTAACCAATGTCTACACTGTTACTTTGTGATATGACATTATAACATGTCCACAAGGTCAACCAATCTCTACCCTGTCAGTTTGTGATATGACATTATAACATGTCAACAAGATCAACCAATATACCCTATCACTTTGTGATATGCCATTATAACATGTCAACAAGGTCAACCAATCTACCATGTCACTTTGTGATATGACATTATAACATGTCAACAAGGTCAACCAATCTCTACACTGTCACTTTGTGATATGACATTATAACATGTCAACAAGGTTAACCAATGTCTACACTGTCACTTTGTGATATGACATTATAACATGTCAACAAGGTCAACCATTATCATGTCACTTTGTGATATGACATTGTTAGTTATTATATTTCAACCGTAACCCCCGCACACACACAGTGACACACACAGTGACATACACATAGACAACCGCTTTCAAACTATTCGGTCCATTTATTACAAAGCTTAAATCAAGCTCTGTCTGTCTGGTAAAAAGTTTGTACACGTTATTTCTCCCACACCCAATTTAGCTGAAATGTTGCACAATTATTACTCTAAACACGACGTGAAGAAACAAGTCCTTTTAAGTATCACCTGTCTTTTATTGTGAAGCATTCAAACAGAACATATTTACAAGGCTGACATTATCTACAGATAACCAACTCCAACTTCTTCTTGTGTACAACACACTCGTGACTTCCCTCAAGTCCCATAACTCCCCGTTGACCACACATAGTAACCGTGTCACAACACACGACAACACAAAAATCAATTTTAAAAAATTTAAACAAAGAGTTAATTAACTTTTGGTAATTAATTATTTTGTCTGGTAACTTGAACAATGGAACGAAATCGTACTTGACAGATGTGGTGGTATAAGTTGCATTAGTCCACTTGAGCCCTGTGTGAAAAATATTTTTATGCAATTTAAAATCGATAATGTAAACATTGTTTGTATTGTATTTCGTCAGCGTCTAAAGAGAAGCGGAAGTGACATAACGGAAGTTTTGAAAGGTTAAGTTAGGGAACAAAATAATATACAAGAAGTTCTATTTCTATTCTCGTGCTTTTGGAAATGCTTTATAAGTAGAGTTTGAGTTTTGAGTTTTTTGGCACATCGGCACACTTTAGGCCATGTCGTGGTTTATAAGTAGAAATACCGAAAATAAAAAAAAGGTTTGATTGAAAGCTTTGCGGTTTTTCACGAATTATCAGTTTTCAGGTTGCGAACATGTCACATCTGGTTCTTATAAAGCGTCTAGAAGGTCAAATGAAACCTGTGTTCGAAATTTAATGCGATAGATCTCATGATCAATCAGTGAGTGAGTTAGTGGTGCTTACAAATATATAATACATTAATTATACCTTTAAAAATACTATAACACGAAAAACATAAAAATACCTTTTTTTAAAAAAAA
The DNA here is from genome assembly GCA_036873155.1 of Biomphalaria sudanica. Classification (NCBI taxonomy): domain Eukaryota; kingdom Metazoa; phylum Mollusca; class Gastropoda; family Planorbidae; genus Biomphalaria; species Biomphalaria sudanica. The sequence continues at coordinate 125,217 of JAZGLO010006728.1, read as the reverse complement.
AGACAATACCTCCTACTAGTAAATGTTAGATTTAAATAATTATTAAACATTTTTTACCCCGCCCCTTTCCCCACGAGAAAAAAATCCTTGCTAAGCTAATGTATAAATCTACAAGACTTTATGATAGGCATTTATATCTAGACTTACAAGACAGTGCGCTAACTGTTCCTGAATATTCATTGATTCTCTTTCTTGACTAGGACCTACATGGGGAATCGGAAATATCCCAAGACGTAAAGTTTGTTTGAGATAAATATTTCCTTAGCCAAATATAAATTAATTTCTTTTTATAATTTGAAAATTATAACTGCCAAACTAAAGTTTTTACCAAAATGTTAGTTATTCTTTTCCCACGATATACATCAACTAACAAATGTCTAGGAAAATCCCTAGAGCCGTTTTCGAGATCCCTGTTTACCAAGGTTTTTGAGTTTTGAGCCCATGTTTTAGGTTGGTAGTTTCCACAAGTTACGAGTTTAATAGAAGTATTGTAAAAAGCTTCAGTCTATCCTTCAGTGTGGAATGGTCGAATAGTATAAATGCACCACAATTTGGTCTCCTAGACACACCAACAAGGAATGAAGGAATGTTTACGTTGAACTACAATCCATTCATTAGTACATTCAAAGTCAGCCAATAAAAAGGCGTAGATAGTAAACCGTTACCCAACAAAATGACAGTTTGTGATTAGCAAGTTTGAATGTTAGCTCCATGTCTAAATAATAATAATAATAATTACTTGCCTATTAAAAAGTAAAATGTTCTGCCCATAAACTACTAGCAGAGGAACAACAATGTTGCATTGAAGAGTCGATGGGCTGTAAATTACAGCTAGCTATTGATGGTATAATATTGGACCAAGCTAATAGAAGAAAAAGAAACGCATGTGCTACATCGACTACAAACAAGTATTCGACTCAATTCCACATAATTGGATATTAAAAACGTTTGAAATTCATTTAGAATCAACCCAAACAAAATAATTAATTTCCACCCAATCTTGGATCAAGCTGACATTTAGCACACTTATTCTTTTTTAAACTGAAAAACAATCATCAATTTGTTAAAATGTTAATAAACTATTGGTAATTAATTATTTTGTTTGGTATTGAACAAGGGAAAGAAATCGTACTTGACAGACAGAATACGTTGAATTACTCCCCTTGAGGCTTTTAAGCCAAGAATGAACTAATGTTTTTTAAAGCGATATCGGCAATATTTACACGGATAGCCCCTCTCCCCTTTTCCGTACTGGTCTAGACAAGGGTTCCCCTACAAAATAGCGCGTACAAAATATATTTTCATTCAAAAACTACTTTAGATGTAAAATATTAATAGAGCCAATGTTTTTTTTTCCTTTAATGATATCATTATTTTCAGTAATTTTACAGGAAACACTTCATCATCATCATCATCAAACTCCATTAGAGTGAGGGCTTGATAGGCTCAAATCCTCTCTTGCAAAAGCCTTAGACAGAAACCCTGCTGTCTTGCGTAGTGCATAAATGTCGCCATACAGGTCAAAAATTTTGGGTTTCACAGACCTGTCGAGACGGACATCAGCAAGTCTGGGGCGGTCAAACAGAATATGAGGCACAGTTTCCTCTTCTTCCCCGCAGCGGGGGCACCGTGAATCAAAATTTGGCCATAGCCGCAAGAAATATGAGCCAACAGTACAGTGGCCTGTCCTGCACTGTGCTATAATAGCTTGTTCAGGCCTGGACAGCCTCAACCATGGGGAAGTGCGGTCAGGGCGCCTCATGCGCTCCCAGACTCCACGGGCTTTTTGGGACTTGTCAGAGCACTCAGACCACTTTTCCATTTCTGTTTTTTTGTATTATAGCCAGGGCTTGATGAAAGCTTACAGTATGTTCAGTGGGTGTAATTTGCCCTCCCTGGTGGGCCAAAGAGTCTGCAGTTGTGTTGCCAGTCACACCTATGTGACTCGGTACCCACTGCATTATTACAGGGGTGCCATAGCGTTGTTTAATGTTATGTGAAGCCATGATGAAAGTGTTGATATTGGGGGGCCATGGTCCGGGGCTTTGCAAAGTACAGATTTTGAGTCAGTGAGCACAACAATCTGTGTTGCCCTCAAATGTCCCTCGCCGAGTTGAGAGTCAATGACTTTTAAGGCTTCACAGACTGCCATGGTCTCCGCATCAAAACTGCAAACAATACCGCATGGTCCAAAGATTTTGACTGTGTAAGAGCCAAGAAAGTCGATGTAGGCTCCATAGCCTGCTCTTCCAGAATCTATTGATGCCGACCCATCAGTGTATGCAAAAATAGCACTGGGCTTGAAGGTATTAATGGTCTCCAGAGCTAGGATTTGAAGGTTGTTAGATGAACGACTTTGCTTAGTGGCATTAGGGTCTACTAATTTCAAGCCTATGTCTGGGGTCGTTGGGCGACACCAAGGTGGAAGGGGATGAAAGCGTTGAATGTTTTGTCGGTTGGTGGAGAGGCCAGCTTCATCAGATAGACTAGTGGCATGATGCATAAAAGACTGCATCTGGATACGTCTTCTGCATCTCCAACCATCCACTAGTTTTCTAGCTGGGAGGTATTCATCCAGCCTTTTATATCGCTCTTAGCAGGTCAGTACTGACCTTTCCCTCCAAAAGAGGGACCTTTATTAGCCATTATTTCAGCCGCATTTACTGACCTAAAGGTTCCACAGACAAATCTTAGTGCTTGGGACTGTATTTTATCAAGTTGTTCAAGAGCAGTCCTAGAGCCATAAATTTGCACAGGTAGGCTGTAGTCTATCTGTGATCGGACTGCTCCTAAATACAGTGATCGGAGCATGTCTGCTCGGGCTCCCGGATGCCAGCTTCCGCACAATGCAAAGTTTCCCTGAGGCCTTTCTTACATACATCCTGGATGTGCTCACACATTTTTAGTTTGCGATCTAAAGTTACACCAAGGTACTTGGGTAGCTTTTCCATGCTGAGAGCCACTCCGTTGAGGGAGAGCCAGAAAGGCTGCCCGGGAATGCCAGTCCCGAGCGTGAACAGAGAATAGACCGTCTTGGAGGTGTTTATTTCTAGCCTCCATTTTTGTGTGTATGAGCAGAGCGTATGGAGACATTCTTGTAACACTTTTTGTGTAGAGGTTGCGCTCCTTCCGGATTTCCAAATGACAATATCATCAGCATATAGCAGCTTTTGGCATATTAGCTGAGCCGGTAGGTCATTTATGAAGGCCGTGAAAAGGGCGATTGACAGGACAGAGCCCTGGGGGAGGCCGTGCTCGAGGGTCATTTTCCCTGAGACTTCTCCGTACATCCTTGTTCTTATTGTACGCTCTTGTAGAAAGTCTCTAATCCAGTAATATATCAGTCCCCGCACCCCCAGGTATCTTATCTTTAGCAAACCAGGCCGCCATACTTTATCATATGCCTGTTTTAAGTCAATGAAGACTGCGTATGTGCTTTCGGTCCTTTGGAATCCATCTGCTACGCTTTGCACAAAGATGTTGAATTGGTCTATAGCGGACATTCCAGCCCTGAAACCAGCCTGTTCTGGAGCTATAAGACGGGCACTCTCAAGGTACTAAACCAGACGCTCATTTACCATTTGTTCAGCGATCTTTCCCACACAAGATGTGAGTGAGATGGGCCTGTAGCCCTCAGCAGTGGAAGCATCTTTTCCCTTTTTTTGGTATAGGAATAATGGTTGCACGTTACCAGGTCCTGGGCAGATGACCATCTGCCCAGGTTCTATTTACGAATGCCAAGAGCACGGCCCTTCTTTTCCTCCCTACATGCATAAGCATTTCGGTGGTGATACCATCCGGCCCGGGAGCCTTTTTAAGCTGGCATTTCCTTATGTAGCATTAAGCTCGCCTATTGAGAAGGGGGAGCTCATCGTTCCCTAAGCACTTTCGGTCTGTGGTTCCTTTCGGTCTTTTTTTTTCATCAGCTTTGCGCGCTTTATCAATGGCTTTGGACATTGGGGTTTCTTGACAGCCTTGTTGATCTTAAAAAAATATTTTTTCAACAAGGTGGCAATTTTCTTCTTTGATGAAATGGTTACCCCACTGGGTGAAGATAATGGGGTTGCTGTTTTTGTACGCCCAGCATTTTCGAGAGTTCTCAGAAGCCTCCAAGCCTTAGAGCTATCCCTTAGGTTTAACCTTGCACAGGTGTTGGTCCAACGTTCTCGTTTTTCTCCTGTTAACCAACGTTTTGACTAGTAGGCTGAGTCTGTTGTATTTCTGCCTGAGTGTTGGATTGTTTGGGTTCTTTTGGACCTTTTTTTATGCCCTTTAGTGCCATAACAAGTTTGTTGATTTCAGCCGTCCAAAACTTTTTGAATTTTTTACAAGGGTAAGTTCGAGGAATAAACTTTTTAGCCATGCCCAGGATAGCTGTTGTTATTTGACGGTACACAAAGTCGACAGAGCTAGACTCTACATGGATTTTTTCAAGGGCATTGTCGACAGCTGTCTCGTATCCTTTCCAATTAGCCTTACTATAGCACCACTTTCGTGGTTCTTTAGTGGTCTTGGTGTTCATTTTAGAAAGAGTGTCAGTCAGTAATATTGGAAGATGGTCACTACCAATATCGCCTAGCACTTGATAAGTTATGACAGATTCCAAGTTAGCAGAGACTAAAGAAAAGATCTGGTCGTGTTAGTGAACCATTGCTAGCATGTAGAAGAGTAAGAGGAGAGTGTTTATTTTGCTAAAGAAAAAGGCTAGTAGAATTGCACAGGTCATGAACTTTTTTACCAGACTGATCAGTGTCATCATAGCCCCAGGAAGGTTAATGGGCATTTAGATCTCCAGCTATGATAGTGTCTACAGTTATTGTCTCTCTGACATCTAAAGCCAGCTCTTGTTTTGGTGGATTATAAACATTGATGCACTTGAAGCGTCTATTATTTTTCCAAATTTCTAATACCAAAGTGTCTGTCCTCCCCTGACTCAAGCCTGTGGGCACTTTCTTGGCGACCAGAGCATTAGCCACCAATGTAATCAGGCCTCGGCAATCCCCACAGAAGCAGGGGAAAAGAGAGTACCCGGGTATTGAGACACTTCTTTTTCACCTATCAGACATTCTTGTAGTAAGGCAACTTCCACACACTCTTTGTGGAGCAGGTTAGTTATTTCAAGTGTCTTTGGAATAAGTCATCAGACGTTACATTGAAGGACTTTGAAAGTTTTAGTATCAGATTTTGAAATTTGGGGATCATGTTGCTTTATCTTTCCACCTAAATTAGTGTGGGGGATACTTACTTTCCCAGTATGAAGTGTTGGTGTTGGGTTAATTTTTTCTGAATCTTTTGGTTTTTTAATTGTTGTGTTTGTTTGGGGGAAAAAGGATGTTATCAGGGTTTGTGTGTTGGGATGAACGGTAGCTCTTTTTTCACAACGTGGCCCGTTCTCCCTTTGTACCAACGTTGCGAGGCGATTAGTAGCACATTTTTCGATGCTAGGCCTAATGCCCTTTACCTGGCCAGCGGAGCCTGTTAGGGTCTGCTCAGACCCGCTTTTCTTTGTAATTTTACTCGACATTGGTATGGGTTCCTGCAGGGGGAGGAGATTTGGGTTGCCCCTTAGAGCGAGCAGTGAAAAACAGTCCAGACATGAACATTGGACTATGAATCGATCGAAAGATCAGTTAATTCAACCACTCGCTCGTATGGGCAGGGTTTAATCCACGAAAGTGGAGTGAGGCAGGAGACCTTTTTTTAAAGACACCAGTTTAGGGCCCGCAACTTTTGATGGCTTGACCCTCCACACTAGTCTCCAGGGCGGCGGCTGGTCAGTTCAGCATAAGCTAAAGCCCCGACAGACACAAATCCCTACACCAGACGAGCGTGCAGGAGTTATGTCGATCAGAGCTTAGCATTACCCAGACCTAACCAGCAGAACTCTGAACCAGGAGAGCATGAGAGCCTGCTAGGAAAGTTGGGGCTCCCGCAACGTTAGCCTTTATCAGACCACCCTGAGAGCAAAGGGTGGACTTACTCCAGTTACCAGGGGACACCACGACGAGGTCGGCGGGCACTGTCCCCCGCAGGAAACACTTAAGATATCTTAAAATAATTAAAATATAAATATGCAACATTATTCAAAAATTATTATAAGCTAAAATGAATAATTTGTAAATATATCATTTATTTATATTCGAAAAATGCAACTCTAAAACCCTCTAACATACTTCCATACTTGTCAGATTTACACACATACACATGCACACTTTCACAAAGTTAAATTGTATGCAATGTCACATAGAAACTCCACCAGTGGCTTGTACATTATGAATAAAGCTGCAAGACGTCTGTCAAGATGGAGTTGTACGTTGTCTTGCAGCTTGACTTCTTTCTGTAGCACTGGACCTAAGAACCTTCTTCTCAGTGTTCTGGTCTCTGAGGAAGTTAGAGATTCACTGGTAGATATTGGGTTGAACACTGTCAATAGACAGCTGAAATGCATGATACCATCTGTCACAAACCGCTGTGAGCCAACACCCGTTTGTGTGTGTGTAGCATAACACCTGGTCAGAGCCAAGGCTTTGTATCTCCAATGATGCATGTGGACGTAACCACTGAGGTGATGCGTCACTGATGATGCAAGGGGACGTAACCACTGTGTTGCTGTGTAGTCCAGATGGGAGGGATTTTGCGCTTGAAACGAAGGCACAGTGAGCGTGGGTTTTGTAGAGCGGACGGTCGCATTTCCCGCTTCTGCTTGTCTTCCTAATATTGTACGAGAAAACTTTAGTGAAATCTAACGTTCATAGTCATTAGAGATCTTAGTTTAGTCGCCAGTTTTATTGATGTGCCTGTATGTAAACGTTTTATTTGGAAGATTCTATATTGTATGTAAATAAAGTTATACGCCTACGTTTTTCTAACTATATTCAGGTGTTTAGTTTTATATCTTAATTATATAGACAAACACCAAAATCGCGACAGGGCTAAAGCCACCAAAGTTCCAGCGTCAACAGTCGGGCCTCCAGAATCACCCTAGACCACGACCAGTTAAAGCAGGCGCCAGCACACTGCTAGCGTCTTGTGACACCATCCCTCCACTGGATTGTTTGTACTCGTTCTCTAACATTCCATTATGCTATCGGAAATCTTGGAGTCACTCTTGCAGTTTCATCTCTGGCGATCAATATAGTTGTACTCCCAATAATCATAACATCTACAACATCTGTCAGAGCATCGGTAATTTCTTCGAAAGCAGTATTTACAAATAAGAAAAGTGATCGCCAGCTTAACTTATCCTGACACACCTAAAAGTTTGCCAATGTTTAGGCAAGAAACGCCTTGGTTTGATCAACGAGAGATGCCGAAGATAAGATTGCTGATTTTACTACAACACACGTGTAACACACAAATCATCATATACCTAACCCTTGAACCACATTTCAAAACATTTGTTATGCAATTTAAACATTCATGAAAAAAATTAAAATGATATAGAAATGTATTTAAAGTACTCTCTTTCTCTGCAAATGTGGCATGCTTTTAGATCTATTAATATTGAAGAAGATAGAGACTAGATACCTCAACAAAAATGCTACTCAGGACCTACACTTACTAAATTCCAGTACCTTTATACACAACATATATATGTCCGCGTTATTTTGTCGGGAAATTTCGCGCTATTTTGTCGGGAAATTTCGCGCTATTTTGTCGGGTCACTCTATACAAGTGATAGGATCATAGCCCATTGAGAAATCTAAAAGCATGAAATCGAACTAAACAAAAACAATTAGTAAAAATATTTGTAATCGCATAGATTTATTATTGTTAGTCTAGATGTATTACAAATTTAATCTCATCACTTATCTAAACTAATTGATACACTTAATATAAGCTTTGTTGTTTTTTCTTTAAGTTCTTTTTTGTTTTCTCTTAAAGGTTTTGTTAAGTAGGAAGTGATACAAAAATTGACATAAGACCCAGTGGCGTCACTAGGGGGGTACGGGCCGCACCGGGTGACACCAACCCTAGTGACGCCACTAAATGACCTATTATAGTAGTAAATACTTAAAGGAACGTAGCGTGTCTTCGGGTTAACATTGTACATCATGAAAATTCAATGAACCCCACAGACTCCTTCCTAGAAAGTGTTTCAATTATGTTTGCCTGCGATCATTAACATAACAATGCATTAGGTCCTACTTGTTGCTAGCGTCACTTTCCAGACAAATAAACAACCTTTGCCTAAGTCTAACAGCGCTTTTGGTCGACTCAACCTAGAGTATGGCGAAATAGGTCTCCTTACCTAGCAACAAACATCAATGTTGTTATAGAAGTTGTTCTCACCACACATTTGTATGGATCTGAGCGCTGGATGCTCTACCAAAGGCATTTAAGGCTCCTCAATGGGCACAAGACTACATTAAAATGACTCTATTTTGCTAGTGAGGACATTATAGAAGCACTAATTACCATTCAACAGCTGGCTGTGACACTTATCTCACACGGCGTAAGCGCTGTAAATATCAACTAAGGCGCCATTTCGCCCTCACTGCCATAGAGGAAAGTATCTGACAGCAGTTGGCCTTTGAAAGAGACAGATGTAGAGCTCCCACAAAGTCTGTAGGATACACATTTGAGACCCAAAGAAAAGCTCTTATTGAAGACAGGCGCAGAAGACGAAAAGAAAACTTAAATAGACCGCCAGCGGACAACGATTTTGTCTGCACGAAATGTAAAACAATATGCAGGTCGCAAGTGGCTTTGAAACACTGCACTCATCCTTCATCTCCGGAATCGAAACCATTGCATTATTAATAGTTTAAAAGTATTTCTCTTTCCCTCAAACATGTTAATTTCTTCTATAGTGTTACCATAATTTAGTTGTTCAATATCACTATCCTCATCACTATAATCCCTATCCTGGTTTTCATTAGTATAGTAAACTCTACTTGTTTGATTCCTATCTCTATGTTTACTACTATTTCTGTTTTGATTTCTATCTCTATATGAGTTCTATATGAGTTCCTATCATTTGTTCTATAGTATGTTGGTTTTTTGCAATGGGAAGCTGTGACCTTTCTTATGGCGATTGAAACAAGTTATTTCCTCAGAATGATTATCCCTAGATTTTGATTTTCCATTTCTATCTCTATTTCTATTTTCAAACCTATTTTCATTTTTTCTAGAATATCTATCATTACCTCTGTCTTTTTTCTCACTTGTGAATCCTATTAAATCAACCTTATTCTTATCTTTAGTAGAGAATGGATTAGTTGGATAAGTATTTTTATAAATTCTCATTATTTCTGTTACTTTATCTAAACATTTAGGATTTCTCTCTTTAATGAATGATTGAAGTTGGGAATCACACTTGTTAATAAAGTTATCTAACAGAATGACATTTGTTTAATCCCTCATAAGAATTTACCACTTTTTCTAACTTTACCCACTTATTGAACAACTCTTTCTCCATATTAAAAGTAGTTTGAGGTTCTATTTCTAATGATGGTACATTATCAAAGTATTTCTTTCTGAACGTTGTAGCATTATGACCATATGCATTCAACAACTCTCTTTTCAAAACTTGATAGCTATCATCAATATAATGGTCATGATTTTGGCATATTGTTAGAGCTTGACCATTAACGAAGTCTATCAGTATTTCAGACCATTCTTCCTCTGGCATATTAAATGTAGATATTTTTGCCCCATATCTTTTCAGAAAATCACCAATGTCATCCTTCTGTTCATCAAACCTGAATTATTTGTGTTATTTCCTTGAATTGTCTGTGCAGTTTGAGCTCTGGCTAGTGCTGCATCCAATCTCATCTTCTCCATTTTAGCCTCATGCTCTCTCTGCCTTTCTTGGTCCTCTTTTTGCTTCTCATATTCTTCCTTTCTGATCCTATTTTGTCTTTCCATTTCTTGTCTTTTTTCTTCTTTCTGTCTCTCTATCTCTTGTCTTTGACGTTCTTCTTGTCTCTCTATCTCTTCTTTTTCCCTTCTTATTTTATATTGACGTTCCATTTCTTCCCTCACAACTTGCTGTACATAAGCTGCCAAGTCCTTTCCTTTTAACTCCATGGCCTTTCCATCCTGCATAGCTGCTTCCTTAACCTCCTTAAGGTCCACATATGAGGATGTAGCCATTGTATTATATTTTCACCCAAATTTATATATATTTTTATTTAGCCTATATTGGTCATGACTATACTTTGAACTTATTTATATTTAAGTTTTTTCACAATTTTATACAGGTTTTAAGTGTTATGTCTCTATAGATTCCACCTGATTTGGTATTAATAAATCAAAACAATCGTAGATGCTACTCGATCATTAAATAATTATAGATCTAGAGTTACCAAGAGCACTATGACTATGAGCATGAATAACTATGACCAATTTCAAATTTGATATGACTGAAGTGTCTGAAGACAGTGAAGTCTTAGTCTAGATAAGTCATAAGTAGACTAGATAAATCTAGTCCAGAAATTATGCCAATTATAGTTCTATTTAACCAAATGAAATATATATGTCCATACAATATGTAGCAAATATATCTTTAACAAGATATATCTAGAATGTACTACCTTCATTCATCTTTGAAATTAATATTCAAAATTAGTCTAGATCAGTAGATGTACAAACGAAATGTACAAGACTTTGTGGATCTAAAATTAGCCAGAAGACAGTGTTTGACTACCATACCAGTTTCGGCATTATTCTCATGGCAAAATCATATTTGATTTTAACCGCTCAAACTAAAAATGTATTTTAGTCTGATTCACAATAAAAGAATCTTACCTGCACTTTCTATCATTACGTGAAAAAATAACAGATCTAATTAAATTTAAAAAAAATAATAATATAATATACACAAATGAAATAATTAAATGAGACTATCGCTATGGGTTGGGATATGACAATATGGCACACATTGATAACGTCACGAAGTAACCAAGCGACAACGGATATGACGTTTACACAAACAAAACAATCACTATCCTAAACGTATAATATAGCTTTTCATCTAAATTACGTCTTTCCCCGACAGTTTACTCAGGCTAAGGTACCAAATTTAGACAAAATCTATTTCTAAGGGCAATCTAAACATATACTAATAAGAAAAATGGCACTTAGCTTTGATAAAAAAGATTCCTATGCTCGGATTCCCGAATATGATAGATCTACAGCAAATTCCACTGCCTCTCTTCCAGTTCTGACTCTGTTCTCCGGTGCTGCCAGTGGATACAAACCGTGTTGAGTATCCCACGTAATGCAACAGATGTCTTGATATGCCACAGCAAAATGTTTCAGTTTCTTAGACGACTGTCGATGACCGTATGTAAAGTTCCGACGACTTTGTGTAAACAGTTACTGACGAATAGGTTAACGGTTCTCCTGACGACGACTTGATTTGCGAAGACGACTACTGCCAAATAACAGTGACAGTCTCCTGACGCCAACTTCATCTGGGCGACTGACGAATAACGAATTTCATGACGATGACTTGATCTGGACGGGCGAATAACGACTTTCTTGACGATGACTTGATCTGGGCTGACGAATAACGATTCTCTAAAATAGTTCACTGCTTCTGCTGCTAATCTGGTAGTACGACGAAGTTTGCTGCTGTATGCTGCTTCACAAGACCAAAATGTCCGTAATGTCCAATGTCGACTAGGTGAGACCAAGGTCACCTCCGACGACGTTCCGTTATACGATTAACGGTTTTCACAAAAATAAGAGGATGTAGCTGTTTCCACTACTTCAACACTAACAAGTCTAGATATGGTCTAGACCAACTTATAATAAATAGATCAATGTTCATCAACGACAAATACGAATTCACTAACCTTCCAAAGGTTAAACGCAGTGACCGTTATAAAAGTGGCAACCGGTTCAATGAGCAAACTGCTCTACAAGAATCTCTCAAAGGGTAAGACAGAGTTAGCTAACAAACTTGTAGTACTCACAATAGCGTCCAACAGTGGACAAATTGTCCTTCTCAAAACTGACGAGGTAAAACTTGATCTGACTATGTGGCTCCTACGACTGTTTTCGCAAGCGAAGAAAAAACATGTTCAACAGGTTTACTGAAAAACTCTCACTCTTTATGAATGAACGGTTCCTCTGGCTCCAGGTCGATTCAGCATACGAAGATCAGGCGTTGATACTATACTCGTTGAGTAGACCAGACGTTGAGATGATCACTGTCCTGACGAAGGTCACCCTGAGTTAACGGCTCGTTGAACGTACGATCGAGCAGGCGACGACTGCATGTAGAACTGACGACCTAGCCTAAACAAAGTCACTCTGCGATGATGCTGTGTTCAGCCGTACTCCGATGAAACTTTATATCTTCGAGTGCACGACCCTCACCTGAGCAAACGTTTAGCCTCGAGGTCAGGTTCAAGGTTCGACTTCGAGGTTCGGGGTCGCCACTAAGATGTACTTGTTCAGGCTGTCTTGGGGTCAACTCTAGATGACTTGAATTTCAATTAATTACTCTGCAAGCGTTTGAGTTTTATTGTTCGGGTGTATTCAGTGTAGTTGATCAACTATACAGAATAAACAAGACGATCGATTTAACGAGTAAAGAGATTTGGTCAACACTGATGAACAGTTCATACTATATTTATTCCAATAAAAGGCCACAGTAAAAGTCTCTGTAAAAAAAAACCACGTCTTTACCCTAGAGGATTCTATCGCTAACTTCTTTTCCGGTCTCTAACCCAACATATCCCAAACGTCACTAGTCCCGTTCAATATACGTCTTCTATGGTGCGTCGCTAAATAACTAATACTATAAACTATTTTCTAACAATATTCAGGCTTTGACAGATTCTCAACCTGACAACCGCAATTCGCGAAAAACCGCAAGCTTTCTATCAAACTTTTGTATTTTATTTTCCAATTTCCCCAAAAGACCGAATTCTGGAATTCTAAAGTCTCTATCTAAGTTATAAATAAAAGTAGCAGAAAGTAGGAATTCCGGTATTTTCTTTCTTTTCCTCTTAGTGAACGTGTTTTAAAAACTTGCATTACATTACACTTCCGCTTCCGTTAAGACGCGGTCTAAACACAATTCTTAGAGAATCTAAGGATAGATCTTGAGTCTCGAGATCTATCTTTAGGATTATTTTGTTTTTCGATAGATAGAGAGAGAAAAAAAAGCTAGAGAGAAATGAATATTTGCGGTGTCTAATACCGTTCATTGCTAGTCTTTTGAATGTGGGATTTTAAAAAAAAAAGTAAAACCAACCAATTTGTATTATACATAGAATTTAAAAGCTGAAAAGTGCGTGCTGAAGCTTCAGTCAATGGGAAGATGCAAAAAAAAAATTAGGCTTTGTAATTGTAATTAAAAAAAGACTATCACGCTGTAATGTGAACCAAGAGTAAACACAACTTCGAGAAGCAAAACACCAATGTGAATGTTTGCTGTAGAGTGCCAATGAGTCATCAATCCAGTTACACCCTCAGTGTGGATTAATGTCGATGCAAAAACAAATGAAAGCTATTCCTTAGTGTTCTGTAGATGTACATCTACTTTTAAACAATAGTAGAGAGCTAATTTATTTTACTTTGTAATATAGTTTCAACTATGCCTAAACCAAAAACATTTTTCCATTTTAGTAAGTATAGCAAAGTCTCAAATATACTTTTTCGCATTATCATGTAGTATATATTGACATTTTTAGACATAAATGTAAACTAAATTTGTAAAAGACAACTTGATCTCTATTGCATTCAATACTTTACAATATTTTTTTTATTATTTTAGTCTCTCGTTCTGGTCTAGCAAGTGATGTCACCAAATACTCAACTACTTTTCCAATCCAATACAAAGGTAATTATGGTGTACAGTAAACACCGCTTTTTTACTTATGCTATATTTGGATATTGTATTTCAAATTTAGTAGATATTAAAAAAACTGATTTGCTAATACCATAGATAAATCTTCTAGAGCAAGACAGTAGGGTTATAATTTATAATAGAGAACAAGAAAAATATTTTTTTTAAAATACAATTTTTTAAAGACAATACTTTCCATTATACAACTAAAAAATATAATATAAAATGAGTAAAGTTTAAATATTCTTTCAATAAACTTGAAGCAACTTTATCGTATAATCGGTACACTATGGTGACCACGTCATGTTTTTTAGCGACCCCGTAAGGGGAAAAGCCGCTTTTAAGTTTGAGCAAAATGTCCGTCTGTCACCCACAGATCTCAAACACTAGAAGAGACATGAAAACTATTATTTCCCCATGCGATGTGGCTTGAAAAGTTTAGGTGCAACATCTACATTTTGTTTTCTAAAATACATTAAATCTAAAAAGTACATAAAAAGAAGGGAGACTTGGTAACAATATGTTAACAAAGAACGACAATTTTCTGTGTATTTTCAGTATCGCTAAGTCAAATATATTTCTAAAATGTACAAATGTTCCCAACAGACACAAGTGTTAATTAACTGTTGATTTCTGGTACGCTAGCTACTAAAAGTAAAAGAAAACATTTATATTTGTTTATAAAGCTAAGAATGCCCTTTGTGACAGTCACGCACATTTCTTTTTTAATCGACTTTTATCCAGCGACTTTCGTGCAGTAGCGTGACGGTCGCGGTGACTTGGTACTAAATTAGACGTTTATTTACACTGAGACATGACAAACACAAAGGGGCATCTGCCTTGAGTACAGCGTCTCCATATTGGCTCTCTACGTGGGCGGAAATCTTTTCTCTCCCATGTCAACATCCGACTTGTTTAGCCACAGATAGTGCGCACCTTCTTTCTGCACTATCTTGGATCGCGGTGCGCATGGCAAGGTTATAACAATATATTTTGTGTGTGCCCCCATCAGGATAAAAGCTGCTTTCTTTTGTGTGTTATGTCTGTTGGACTGTCTGTCTGTCTCGGTTAGATCGGGAAAAAAAAGACTAAAAGCTATTGAAAATATGATTTAAACTTTAAGCATCGCAATAGTTTTCATTAGGTTGTTCTGGGTGTTTATATGAATGTTTGGTATTGCTCTTCTAACGTATACTTCATTTCATTGTCTTGCTTAAGACAAAAACATTCTCATGATCAATAATAAAAGTTGTTCCGGATGTTTACAATAAATAGAATTTAGCGCTAAATGAAAATCTATGTACTGACTTATATTTAATTGCCTATTAAGTTGTTCCAGATATTGTTTTATAAAAAATAAATTATGTCAAATGATTGTTTGAAATCGCAAAATTGATTAATATTTTGAAGAATACGTAACTTGTTTAGTTATCGATATCATAATGTTCCGGATTATCAAATTTTAAAAAATATGTTTAATTACTTATTTTACTAAAATATCGACAATAGGTTATTCTTGATTTTATAATGAGAAAATAATTTACTACAAACAATTGTTGAAAATCACTCTTTAAACTTATTTTACATTAAATTTTCTTGCTTAACATCACAAAAAAAAATTATTGGTAAAGAATGTTCTGATTTGTTTTAAAAAAGATATGACCTATATTACTTTATCTTACCAATCGTTAAAATTTAATTGTTCCGAATTGTTTATGAAAACTCTACTCCAAATAACTATTTAAAAATCGATCTTCTAATATAATAATAATAATGCGATTCCGAAGATTATTGAAGAATGCAGTAGTTCCCGTGGCTACTCAGCCCCAGCTGTGACCTACATATTTTGCCACATCCAGGGCAAGCATAACCATTGTCCGTCTGTGCTCGATGAAGATTTTCTTTTCGCCATCTTCGTCGGTTTTCGGCATTGGCTCACGTCCACAAAAGAGTGGGTTCGTCGGTCGAGCAAGACTCAATTAAAGATCTTTCCTGCTACTGGCAGAAGCGTAATGCCTCGATAGTTGAAGCAGTTAGACTTGTCACCCTTTTTGAATAGGGAAATGATTACGGAATCTCGAAGTTCAAGTAGGACCACGCACCTCTCCCAGCAAAAAGCGAACAAGTCTCTTAGCTGCTCGGTTAGGGCGACACCAACAATTTTAAATATTTCAGTCCATCAGAGCCAGGTGCTTTGTGAGTTTATGGATTATTGTTTCAACTTTCTCAAATATTTGTGAGTCGTCGAGCTCCTCTCTCATTATTTTCTGAGGAACATTTACCAGCGATTCCTCCAATACATACCTTTTTCACAAAATAGCAGGCTGTAGTGTTCTGTCCAGAGATTAACTATATCCGCCTTGCTAGTTAATAAAGTGGAACCATCGGAGGATCTTAGAGGCGCTGTATTCTGGTACGTTGGGCCATAAGCACATTGAAACGACTCATTTTCTTCCTAAAACGTTAAAAACTCATTATTCAAAATCGATTGTTCCGACCGGATTTTTATTAAAACCTTTTTAACTCTATTTATTTGTTAAAAATATAACTTTATTCTTTCAAATATTTAATTTTCTAATTTAAACGTTACAAAATTCTAAATATCGTTAATATTATGTTCCGGATTTTTAAAGAAAAACACTTCATAACACCAAAGTATATATATAAACTAAATCTCTCTACAAGGTTTTATTACAATTAGTTGTCATGCTAGATCATTCCAAAAATTTAATAAATGGTATTAGATTATTCCGGAATTATATATATATATATATTATACTTTAAAGTAGAATGTAAGGCGTATGTATGTATGTGCCAAATAGAAATCAAAACCGTTTGACCAATCTTGATAAAACTTGGCAGAAATGTTCCTTGGGTACTAACTTAGACCGTAGTGTATGTATTGTAGCCCTAAAACAAACTTAAGACCCTCAAAAAAAAGATCATTATAATTTCATCGATCTGGGCCATGTTTACATGAGGAAAGATCGAAAGGATCTAGATCTAATTTTAAGAACTACACTTTGCGCAGATAGTTTTTTTTACTTTAACACATGAAAATACAAAATATAGTCTATTGATTTCATTATTTAATCAAATTAATCTTCAAATTTGTGTTTCAAAAGCTTCTGTACACAAACATTCTCCGCTTGGGTAAACCATATATCTCTGTCATCTATATAGCCTTTAGATGAGATACTTGTACTAGAAATATCTAGATTATAGATCTAGAAAGTCTAGATCTACTTATTAAATTACACTTTATACATAATAATTTTTAAAAAATACATTCTTCAATTGCAGTCTACACCAAGACAAATGCACTGAGCCACAGATAAACTGGTACAAAATAAAGTCTATTAATTTCATACTGTAATCAAATATATGTAGGCCTAAAAGCAAATGTTTTTATTTGAAAAAAATCGATTTAGGTCGATTAGCTAATTTGATATGTATGTATGTTTGGTATGTATGTATGTATGTATGTATGTATGTATGTATGTATGTGCCGAATAGAAATCAAAACCGTTTGACCAATCTTGATAAAAATTGACATAAATGTTCCTTGTGTACTAACTGGGACCGTAGTGTATGTATCGTAGCCTCAAAAAAATTAAGAATCTAAAAAAAAAAAAAGTTGACCGACTCTATAAAAGTATAGTATCTTAAAAATCTAGGCCATTTTTACAATGTTGACATGAGGAAAGATCGAAAGGATTTAGATCTAGATCTAATTTTAAGAACTACACTTTGCGCAGATAGTTTTTTACTTTCACACATGAAAATACAAAATATAGTCTATTGATTTCATTTTTTAATAACATTAAACTTCAAATTTGCATTTTTACATAATTTTGTTCCTTATATCTGCGAATTTAGAATTACTGACGTACATTATTTCATTAGACATCTCTCTTTTCCTAGGTCTAAATCTTTAATTCAACTCTAAGATGATAGAACTCCTCTTCGCAAAGATAGTTTTATACTTGAACACATGAACATACTAATTATAGTCCATTAATTTCATATTTTAATCAAATTAACATTCAACTTTGAATTTTTCATACATTCGTTCGCTAAAGCTGCGAAGCCTTGTTGAGATATATTCTAATAGTCTCATTCATGAATCGCGTAATCTAATAAAAAAGGTCACGCATGCTCAAAGCGAAGCATTCACGCACGTGCAGAATGAACTCTATCCAAGATTAATCTAGATCTAGATCTATGTCTAACTCAAGATCTACTTAATACTTTAACACATGAACATACAAAATTGAGTCTATTCATTTAAAGTTTTAATCAAATATATGTAGGCCTACAAGCAAATGTTTTTATTTGAAAAATGAATTTAAGTTCAAACCCCCCCCCCCCAAAAAAATTGAAAACGGAATTTAGTGACTGATTTTTTGCTTTGATTTTGTTTATTTTAGGTGAGATGTTAATACTAAACCATCACTTGCCCCTGCACAGCCAAGGGTTTTTGAGTTTAAAACCCCTTACTAGGGGGTTTTGAATTTAAAACCCCCTACCAGGGGTTTTAGCAGTTAAATCCTCCTCTTCTATAAAACAAAAACAAAAAGAAACATGCAAACGACAATCCCCCAAATTCCAAGAGCACAGTTAAGGAAGATTTTTATTTTAAAACCCCCTTCAAAATTTACGATAAACTCCCTATTCAATATAAAAAAGTAAATTACACTCTCAAAATATTGAAGGGGTTTTCCAGTTTACCCCCCCCCCCTTTTCAGTATGGTTTGAAGCTAGAAAATACCTGTTCAATATAATATAAAGCTAATTACGCACTCAAAATGTTATGTGCGTAGCTAAATGGTTTTTGACTCAGTTTTGAGTTTAAACCCCCCTTCATCAGGGTTTGAATGTAAAAAATATCTCTTTAATATTTAAACAAAGCAAATTATACACTCAAAATTCTATGAGTGTAGTCAAAGGGGTTTTGAGTTTAAATCCCCTCCAGTGGTTTTTGAAGTTAAAAAATACCTTTTCAATACATAAAAATAAAGCAAATTACACACTCTAAAATCGTATCTAAATAGGCCCTACTTTTAATATTAAAAACAAAGCAAATTATACACTCAAAATTCTACCAGCGTAGCCATACGGGTTTTGAGTTTAACCCCCCCTCCCGCCAGCGGGGTTTGAAGCTAAAAAATACATCTTCAATGTAATAAAAAAAGCAAATTACGCACTCGAAATGCTATGAGCGTTGCCAAAAGGAGTTTTGAGTTTAAACCCCACAGCAGATGGGCTTGATGCTTAAAAAATACCTCTTCAATATAAAAAAAGCAAATTACACACTAAAATTATTTAAGCGTAGCCAAGCCAATAGGGGTTTTGAGTTTAAACTCTTCTCCTACAGATGGCTTTTTTTTTTAAAGTTTAAAACCCCTCCATATGGTTTTGAGTTTAAAATCCCCTTATAGAGCATTTTGAATTGGACAACCTCTATCTTTAATATTATTCTAAAGCAAACTACAGTTACCAAAATTTGACCGTAGCTAAATGGGTTTTCAATTTTTAAAAAATACAAACTCCGTAGATTTTTTTCTTTAAAACCCCCAATAGATGATTTTGACAATAAAAATTTCCCTTTTCGATATAAAATCTAGAGCAAACTACAGTCACCTAATTGCAAGAGAGTATTCAAGAAAGATTACACATTTCTATCAGTGGCGGGGTTCCTTTAATAAAGTGCAGTGAATAGTCATCTGCGAAATTGAAAAACACTAAATAAGTACAACTTGGCGCCACACATTTATGGAGGTCCTCAGAGCAGGTGGGAAGAGGCTTCAGTGACAGATTTTTGTGGAAACAGCTTGACGGCAAAAGCGCCGAACGGCGCGGGAGGTTCTAAGTCAGTAAGAATAGCACATTAGGTTTTTGAAATAAAACTTTTTAATAGCAGGAAAATGCACTGTAGATACCTCAGAATATGCATTTCGTTGGCTTTCAATACCAGAAATACTGCTTGGCGGCGGGGCTCCGGCCAGCGCTGGGGGAACTCCTAGCGCTCCCCCAGACCCCCTTGTTGGCAATGGCGGGGAGTCTACAATTTTTCCACTTACTTCAGAAAGAAATTCTAGGGCAGAATAAACGTCTTCCGATAGAATGAAGGGTCAGAATGTAATAGAGATTACGTACACACACACATACATGAATATAATTTTTTTGAGGGGGTGGGGCCGGGGGGAGAGAAAAAATCCCCTCAACCCCCTTCCCCTGCCGAAAAAAAATCCTGGCTACGCCCATGGTCTAGTATATATATATATATATATATATATATATATATATATATATATATATATATATATATATATATATATTGTAATAAATCTGGTGGTGACACGGGGGTAGTGATGTGTATGTAGTCAGCCCACGCAAATCGCCACAGGCCAGCGCTAGACGAGCGGTCAACCGTGACTAGTTACGACGGTCAGCCGAGACGAGTGTCAACATGATGGTTCGAGAAGGATCGGCGTCGTGAACAGAACTCAGTACATTCACGAGAGATGAGGTCGTATGATTTACCTTCAATGAAGTCCAGTAGAATACGCGCCATAGGCGCCATTATCCCGTTGATTGTTAGAAAGGCTTTTATCCAACAACCAGGCCTGGACATGGGATTCCCAATTCCGTGTCCTGTCTGAGGACTCCCAGTAGTAGCGGCCATAATGGTGACTGGGCGTAAACCGGCGTACCACGTACACGGCGCACCGTCCCCGGTACGGGTCCCACACGCTATAATTGGCCGAGGGCAGCACTTACCATGGTGAGCTTGTCTCATATTCCTATAATGTTACCGCCACAGTTCCGTGCGGGAACCGCCATTCCAGCTAATCCGGTCACTGATGACGGCCCCCTTTGTAGAACTGCATGGCGGACTTTTTGGACTGGGGTGCGGGCTATTAGTTCCATCCCTACCCCGAGTAAGAGAAAAAAAAAAGCTCACCCTGGGAATCCCTCTAGGGCCTGGTTCGCTAGTCGTACTTGGCCTATCTAGTTCCACTACTAGTCGTTTCCACCGGAGGCGCTGGAATCCTCCGGCGTATGATTTACCAGAAACTTCGAGCGATGTCCCGTCTAGAAGGCCATTAAGGACCCCATATAAAGAGCGAAGATATCAGAGTCGAGTCGGTCACGACTTCCCGATCTACGAGTCAGTTTACTACGTTACGGCAGAGTTCAACGGAAGCCAGCAGAGTTCGTCCTTCAGTACAGAGTTGATACGACGGTTCAGACATCTAGAACATTGTACAGTCTGTGTTACGTGTTGTCAATTGTACAGTGTTGGCAGTTATTTATTGGACATTACACTTTTACGTTAATTTGGAGACCTGAGTTGTCAAGTCCTTTCAGTTGGTGTAGTTTGGTGAAGTTGCAGAGAGCCTGAATATTGAGATGCGTTATAATTTATATATATATTAATAAGGCTTGTCTTGTAATCCGAAGATTAATTAGGAGTACAGTTATTCCGAGGCTACGCAGCCCCAGCTCTGACCTACATATTTTGCCACCTCAAAGCGAGCATAGCTATTGTCCGCCGGTCATCGATTAAGATTTTCTTTTCGCCATCAGCGTCAATCCTTGTCAGCGGATTTTCTTTTGGTCTCAAATGTGTATCCCGCGGCCTTCGTGAGTGACCTCTAGCTTTTTAGTTCTGAAGCTACATGCAACCAGGTGCTCTTCTATATCAGCTAAGGCCGGTTGACGCCTAAGTTGGTATTTAAAGCGTTATTGTAGGGCACCTCTGCTACGTCGACCACCTTTTAGCTCCCCAAAATATTATATAATATATATTGCTATATATATTAAAACTATTGCGATGTTTTGGAAGGAAAATTAAATTTATATCAGATTTTAACGTGACGGACGGGCAGATAAAACGCATAAAATTAAGCGCATTTATCCTGATGGGGACACTATACAATCAATAGATTTAGTCTTTTTTTTTCTCGCTCTGGCGTGACGGACAGACAAAACGCACAAAAAGCTGCTTTATCCTGACATGTATATCATATATATCTATATATTCTTTGAATATCTATGAGCCCTTATCAACTCTCTCATGTTAGAAAATAGTTTTTTAGTCTAATTAGGCCATGTGACGTATTAGATTTTTTTCCTTTGACGTTATATGGAATGAATTCTTTAAATGAAATATTATAAGACCTCGGTACATGAATATTTATTAAACATCTTCAACTTTATCATATTTAAAAAAGACATACTAGATAGATTTAGGTCTATCTAGATTTTTTAAACAAGATCTTATCTCCATTGTTTAGAATAAATTATTTATATTCTAATTAAAATCATTGTAGATTCTAGATCTAGAATTTCTAGGTCTAGTTATAGACTAGATCAATATTTTGAATTTTAATTTCTAGATCTAAATCTAAACTTAAAGTGTAGATCATGATTTCCAAATGTCAGGACCTATATTGCAATGATATAGAATATTAAAACCAATATACTTTTTTTTTTAATTTAGTGTTCCATTCAGTCTATTTTTAGATTAGTCGGGTTATAGAATATGAAAACTAATATACTTTTTAAAAAATGTAATGTTGCTTTCAGTCTATTTTTAGATTATTTAGGCTTTTTTATTAAGTAAATCTAATCTAAATTACGTCTAAATTATTCCAAATTAAGATTTTAAATCTAGATCTAGTTGATATAGATCTTAAGAGTGTAAAATCAGAAATTTAGTTTAAGTAGATCTACATCCTCATTCTAGTTCCATTCAAATGAAACTGCCAATTGCTCTGTTGGTAACTGTGGGGCTGGGACATCGAGCAGACGTTGTTGAAGTACAAGCTCTGTTGGTAACTGTGGGGCTGGGACATCGAGCAGACGTTGTTGAAGTACAAGCTCTGTTGGTAACTGTGGGGCTTGGACATCGAGCAGACGTTGTTGAAGTACAAGCTCTGTTGGTAACTGTGGGGCTGGGACATCGAGCAGACGTTGTTGAAGTACAAGCTCTGTAGGTAACTGTGGGGCTGGGACATCGAGCAGACGTTGTTGAAGTACAAGCTCTGTAGGTAACTGTGGGGCTGGGACATTGAGCAGACGTTGTTGAAGTACAAGCTCTGTTGGTAACTGTGGGGCTGGGACATCGAGCAGACGTTGTTGAAGTACAAGCTCTGTTGGTAACTGTGGGGCTGGGACATCGAGCAGACGTTGTTGAAGTACAAGCTCTGTTGGTAACTGTGGGGCTGGGACATCGAGTAGACGTTGTTGAAGTACACGCTCTGTAGGTAACTGTGGGGCTGGGACATTGAGCAGACGTTGTTGAAGTACAAGCTCTGTTGGTAACTGTGGGCTGAGACGTTGAGCAGACGTTGTTGAAGTACAAGCTCTGTTGGATTTTTTATTGCGGCCCTTCACCTTATCTTATATAATACAGACGTTACTTCAAAAAAGATGATTATGTCCTACGCGTCATACTTTTAGACGTGCATATTAACCAATGACTTAAATTCTGCCAAGTAACTGGTTTTCCTGGCTAGCTCAGGCAACCCATTCCATGCACTAGGGAAGAAGGAGTATTTGTACAAATTTGTCCTAGCATATCGGACGAGGGATGTGCCTTTATCTTTGTGTCTTTCGGAGTATTTTATTAAATGTTGTTTTTGTATTTGAAGATTATGGTTCAGTGTTTTATGTATAATTGCTACTTTACTTTTGAGTCTTCTGTCCTGAAAGCTTTCTAAATTTAGTGATTTTACTAAAGGTGTTACTCTAGTCAAATGTAAATATTTCTTTGTTATGAATCTCACTGCTCTATTTTGTGTCTGTTCCAGTTTCTTAATGTTTTCTTGAGTTGAGGGGTCCCAAACGGTGGATGCATATTCTATTATTGGCCTAACCAAGGTTAAATAACATTTTAGTTTTATGTTCTTATTTGATTTATAGAAATTTCTTTTAATAAACCCTAATGCTTTGTTTGATTTTTTTATAGTTTCATCAATATTTGGATTCCATTACATTTTTTCATTTATTATAACACCTAGGTATTTTGCGTTTTTAGTCTGTGTTACTGGTTTGCCTAGAATAAGATAAGTGGAATTAATTAGTTTTAGTTTTTTTGTTACTCTTAACAACTGACATTTTTCTGGGTGGAAAGACATGCTCCAATTTGATTCTCATTTCTGTAATTCATCTAATTCTCTTTGTAAAATATCTGTGTCTTGTATTGTTTTTATTGTTCTATATATTATGCAATCGTCTGCAAATAATCTAACTTTTGTTCCTGAACTAATGCAATTTAGTAAATCATTTATGTAAATTAAAAATGGTAGTGGACCCAAGAAGGTTCCTTGAGATACACCTGAGTTTACCTTCATTGGTGTTGATTTAGAGCCATTTATTATTACAGTTTGTTCTCTCCCTATCAGAAAATCTTTAATCCACTGATGCAGTGGACCATAAATGCCGAAATATTTTAATTTTTAAAGCAAACTATGGTGGTGAACTTTGTCAAAAGCCTTAGAAAAATCTAGTAAGATAGCATCTATTTGTTCACTATTATCTAAACCTTTTGAAAAATTATCAATTAGTCCTATTAGTTGTGTTTCACATGATCTATATTTCCTAAAGCCATGTTGGTATGGGGTGAGGACATTATGTTTGTCTAAGTGGTTTATGATGTTGCTACATATTATGTGTTCTAGGATTTTACATGTGATGCTGGTAAGTGATACTGGTCTGTAGTTTCCTGGATCAGATTTTTCTCCTTTTTTAAATAAGGGGGGGGGGGTGACATTAGCTTCTTTCCAGTCCTTTGGTACTCTGCCCAGGTTTAGCGATGCCTGAAAGAGTATTTTGAACACTGGGGCTAGCTCATTGCTTAGTTCTTTGAATAATCTAGCTGGAATACAATAAGGTCCAGAAGCTTTATTTGGTTTGGTGTTGGCTAATAGTTTTTGAATTCCATTTTCTTGTACTACTAAATCTTCTATGTTGTCTACTTGGTTCAAATTAAGAATTATATCTTTGTCTCCTGGGGCTGAGAATGCTGATGCAAAGTATTTGTTTAGGATGTTTGCTTTAGTTTCATTATCATTATGTATTATGTTATGTTCATCTTTTAATGGCGCTATGCCTGTTGTTTCCATTTTCTTAGACTTAATGTATGACCATAGGTTTTTGTTGTTATGTTTAGATATTACATTGTTTATGTATTCACTCTGCAGCTGTCTTGTTACTTTTTGGGTTAGGTGTTTAATTTGTATATACTTTTTGTAAACTCTTTCTGCCTTGGTTTCTTTAAATTTTCTATATAGGTTTTCCTTCTGTTTAGAAAGCTTCTTTAGTCTATTATTAAACCAGCATTTATTTATTTTGTTTGTTGTGTATTTAGTTGGTATATGATTTTCTATAATGCTTTTAAGATGTTTTTTAATGAAATTCCAGAGGTCATCGACTGGTTGGTTAATGTCTTTTTCTAATAAGAATGTTTGTTGAAAGTTTAATGCAGCTTGGTGTAGTTGTGTTAGGTTACATTTATTCCAGAGTAAGATTTTTCGTTTTGGGTTTATATTGGCTACTGCTTTTATCTGACTGTGTATTTTTATGATCTCATGGTCTGATAGACCAGGGATAATATCATAATCAACTGTTACTGTTGATAACTGTGGGGCTGGGACATCGAGCAGACGTTGTTGAAGTACAAGCTCTGTAGGTAACTGTGGGGCTGGGACATCGAGCAGACGTTGTTGAAGTACAAGCTCTGTTGGTAACTGTGGGCTGAGACATTCAGCAGACGTTGTTAAAGTACAAGCTCTGTTGGTAACTGTGGGGCTGGGACATCGAGCAGCGGTGTTGAAGTACAAGCTCTGTTGGTAACTGTACTGGGACATCGAGCAGACGTTGTTGAAGTACAAGCTCTGTTGGTAACTGTGGGGCTGGGACATCGAGCAGCGGTGTTGAAGTACAAGCTCTGTTGGTAACTGTGCTAAGACATTGACCAGACGTTGTTGAAGTACAAGCTCTGTTGGTAACTGTGGGCTGGGACATTGAGCAGACATTGTTGAAGTACAAGCTCTGTAGGTAACTGTGCTGGGACATCGAGCAGACGTTGTTGAAGTACAAGCTCTGTAGGTAACTGTGGGGCTGGGATATTGAGCAGACGTTGTCTAAGTACAAGCTCTGTTGGTAACTGTGGGGCTGGGACATCGAGCAGACGTTGTTGAAGTACAAGCTCTGTTGGTAACTGTGCTAAGACATTGACCAGACGTTGTTGAAGTACAAGCTCTGTTGGTAACTGTGGGCTGGGACATTGAGCAGACGTTGTTGAAGTACAAGCTCTGTTGGTAACTGTGCTGGGACATCGAGCAGACGTTGTTTGAAGTACAAGCTCTGTAGGTAACTGTGGGGCTGGGATATTGAGCAGACGTTGTCTAAGTACAAGCTCTGTTGGTAACTGTGGGGCTGGGACATTGAGCAGACGTTGTTGAAGTACAAGCTCTGTTGGTAACTGTGGGGTTGGGACATCGAGCAGACGTTGTTGAAGTACAAGCTCTGTAGGTAACTGTGGGGCTGGGACATCGAGCAGACGTTGTTGAAGTACAAGCTCTGTTGGAAACTATGGGGTTGGGACATCGAGCAGACGTTGTTGAAGTACAAGCTCTGTAGGTAACTGTGGGGTTGGGACATCGAGCAGACGTTGTTGAAGTACAAGCTCTGTAGGTAACTGTGGGGCTGGGACATCGAGCAGACGTTGTTGAAGTACAAGTTTGATGTCTGTTCTTTATTTTTTTTTCAATTACAAAACAATGCCAAACGATGATCTCAAATCACTTGTCTGACATCTACTAGGAAGTAGATTGTCTTTAACGTCGAAGGAACATCAAAAAAAATATAAACCTTTTTGAAACATTATTACTTTGGACATTCAAAACAAAATCACGTCTTGAATATTCCTTGCAAATAGGCGGATCCGATAAGGATTCATCGGGGATCTTGTTTATTATTATTATTGAATAATTGTAATGATTAGCCTTTTAATCTAGACTTAGAAGATGATGCAAAAAATTTTCCTGGTTAGGGTATAAATTATTATACTCTTGAATCAATAATGTCTTACATTCGGAAAAGCCAAAACGCGATAGTCCTTTCAAGAACGCGATAGTTATTTCAAACCGATGTTGGATCTAGACCTAGATTTAGTCACTATCGAAATTTAAATTTATTTATATTTCACTTTGAAAAATTATAACGGTTCTTCTCGAGTGACCAACGAGCTAGTAATTCTCTTCTCAGCGATGTACATAAACTGTTACATTTCTAGGAAAATCGTTAGAGCCGTTTTTGAGATCAGCTGTCCAAGTTTTCGGCTCCAGGCTCCATAAAATTCTTACTGGAATAGAGGCATTGAAAAAAGACTAGAATGCTTTCATTATATATAAAACGATTTCCTAATATTTATGTTGCATTTGCTACATAAAAATGAAACACTAATACACTACAACGTTACTAGCATGAATGAGTTGACACAGTCTAAATGTGTCTAAATGTCTGATAGATTCAATACCTTGATATTTATTTCAAATCTAGAAAAAGAAAAGCTATCAGGAGTTTCTGTTTTTGATGCACCTTATACCACTAGTGGTTCCAAAAGGTCAAGTGCCTTAGCAGTTACAATAACAAAGGTAAAGGGTTTTGTTTTATTTAAAACACCATATTGTTTAAAACACACACACATACATACAAACACACACATATATATACAGAGCGGCCCGCATTTCCCTGATCTAGGTTATAAGTAATGAGAGTGCGAGAATCTACAATGTTAAGAAAAAAAAATAATTTTCAAAGTAGATCTAGATATAGAAGGTAAGGGATATGATGCCCACCTAAAGATTTTTTAATTATATTCAGAATCCTTCGAAGTCTTGTAAAATTGTTTGCTTGCACAAATAAATACACTATTTACAAATAGTATACAAATAGCCATTTTTGAAAGTAATAAAATAGTATGAAATTATTTTTGTTGTTGTTCTAAAGTATATAGATGTAGATCTAGAAAGTAAGGAACAGTTAAAAAATGCATTGTCCTTAAGAAAACATGAAACAATCACAAAATTAAACAATAATTAAAATTAATGAACTAATTTTTGTATATCTGTGAGCAGGTAAGGGTGGCACTACTGAGTGAGGCCTTTTTGTTATCTGCTGCTCAACATTTATTCATTTATAACAGTAGGCAGGTGGTAGCTTTACTAGGTGGGCCCAATCTGTGCACCTCGGTCTGTGACCAAGGGGCTAGAGTCGCCTAAGCAACCAGACAACACAATCAAACTAAACTAAACTAAACTAGCTAACTAAAAATAAAAAAACAAACTGAAATTATAAAAGGAACTTATATATACTTTATTTACATGAAACCAAAACAACAGTAATAAAACTAAATATACACACTACTAAACGATTGATCAACCCTACTTAACTGAACCTAACAAATAAAGCAGCTATTTGGCAAAACTACAACAGTAAGCTACTTGCAGCAGCAATAATTACTACGGCAGCTATAGGGCAACAGCTATAAGGCAACAGCTATAGGGCAACAGTAATAACTGCGGAAGACAGTTAGGCAGGAATTATAGCCTGCAATTACAAATACATAAAACATAAGACATAATTATTCATAATATAACAAAATAATAATGAACTAGACCTAGTCTAGCACATACACATACCTAAATGCATGAGGTAAATACTATTACCTTCATTTAGCTAATAAAAAGCCATAAATTATTATTATGATAACTACTTAAAAGCTTACGCCACAACACATGTTGAGCCAGATAATAATAAACATAAATCTAGATTTGGCTTAACAAAGCCGCCATCATAGAGCGTTGAGCAGGACGCAGCCATCTTCTACATTAAAAATTAAAATCGGCAACATGCCAACTTGATAGAACCGTTATTCTAACAATATAATATTAATAAAAATACTTTTAGAAGACATAAAATAATAAAATATTTACAAATAGACAAACAATAGAAAATAAGGGGATCATTAAGGATGGCTAAAAGGGGTAACGCTACCCAAGTCTACGGAACATCCGGTTCCATCAGAGGTAATCATGGCTAATTAACTAGCCAGTGATGCCACTACACTAATCAGTCTGCATCTAAACTATAGCAATAGATGTAGAAACAATTAATACTAATACGTACTAAAGAAAGTTAAAATAAAAACATTTTCCAACTTATATGCGGTACCAGCTGAAATTATACAACACACAATTAGCTACCACTGTCAGCACTGACCACTGGTTAAGACAAAAGAGAGCTCAACGTGGTTCCGGGGCTAGCTATAACTGGTCAGCGCGAACATACCGGAGAGCATGACGTCACGCTAATTATCTAAAACTAAACTGGACTACCGATTTCCCTAATTTGTACCTAGCCGTACACAACAATAAAATCTAGCAAATTACTAAAGACACGGACTACACAACATTATATACCAAATTAAACAGCATTAAAAAGAGAATCTTAAAAGTTAAATCCTACAAAAATACAATAAGGAAGATAAAAAGTTATTTCTATTCTAAACTCATGTGGGGGCTCTATACCGTTTACAGACCTGCACATAAACTGATATTTAAAAAAAACAACCAATCCAACGCTAATGCCAAAGACAAAAATAAGCAGAACTAACCAGGGACAAAAGATAGGAAATAACATCCACAGCTCTAAGGCTAGTTAACTATTTTAAAAACCCATTTTCCTCTACGAGTAAAACACAAATAACAGAAAAAGACTAAAACTAGTAGAAAGTTATAAATAGCGGAAACTACAATATACTCAGCACTGAACTATAAAAATTAAAAAGAATACTAAATTACAAACATCATAGCCCTAGCCTATATAAATAATATAAATGAGATAAAATTAGGTCAAAAATTAGATCTAGGAGCGCCAGCTCACATATAGAAAAAGGAAAATAAATGGAAATAAATTATACAGAAATCCCATATATGGCTGTAAAAGCAGTTCTTCAATTTGAATACGTTTTTTTTAAGTATTGTTACAAAAAGTTTATATCAACTCACTCTGTCTATATGTCTGTCTGTCTGGGAACAAATTTGTATGTGTTATTTCTCCCATACTTAATCTGAGAGCAAGCTGAAATTTTGAACAATTATTTCTTTTACCTGACAACACAAGATTCCGAATCAATTTGTAAAATTTGACCAATTATTAAATTTACTATTGGTAATTAATCATTATGTTTGATATATCGAGCAAGGGAACGAAAGTGTACTTGACTGAAGTTGTGGTATAAACTAAATTAGTCCCCTTTATAGGTCGTTGTCTGAGGCTAAGTGAACACAAAAATGAAATAGAAACAATAAATAACTATGCAACCTTCCATGTTCATAAGCTCTTCAATAGCATAGTGTTTGGTTTGACAATCCTGAGAAGGCTTTAGTCTACGAGTTCAAATTCAGGTCGTTCCCGTTTTTTAAAAAATAAATACATTTAACAAGCGATAATTTGGATAGCCCGTTCTTTCTCCCCCTACCCCTTTCCAACTGATCCAGTCAAGTGATTGGGTAGTGAGAAAGCTAAAGAAACAAACACAAAAATTCTAATTCCACAAATTTCTTATTGTTAGTCTAGATCTATTACTAATTTATTACATGATTGATCCAAACTAATCGATACACTAAATTTAAGCTGTGTCTTTTAACAAGATTTTTTTGTAATTTTGCTTGTTTATATGCTTGTCTTGTCTAGAATCAAGCAAATTTTGGTGGACTTTTTGGTGACAATGTCAAAAGTTTAGATGAAACTCAAGGATTGTCAATGACTATTCAAGCAAAGAGCCCAGAATCAGGTGTTTATCATGTTGTATTTACAACTTTGGCCAGAGTGCAAGATGGGTGTAATTTAAAGTCATTGGGAGATATTCTGGACAGGTAGGTTGATACGGAAATCAGTAAATATGATGGACGGCTGCCTGGTCGTGCGGTTTGCGCGCTGGACTGTCGTTCAGATTTATCGATGGTCCAGATTTCAAACCCTGCCCGCTCCCATCTCCCGTCGTCCTGCGGGAGGTTTGGACTAGGAAGTAATTATCTTCAACTCTGAAGGAAGATCCGAAACATGTAAAACAAACATTTTACAACAATAATTTATTATATTAAAATCATTTGTTAGTCATTGATCCAATGCATTATTCAACGAAAATAGCTTATCTTTGATGCAATATCTAGATAATACATTTATTATCCAACGAAAAAAGCTTATCTTTGATGCTAGATCTAGATAATACATTTCTTGATAAGTAATGAGAGGAAGAGCTAGCTACATTTTCCAAAGCTTCTAGAACTCTCGAGACAAAATCTGTAGAGCGCGTTCTATTGACTGGAAGTTTAGAAAAAAAGAGCATTGTCTTCAATGACGATACAAACTACTAGATAGTGTCAAGGAATGTAGTGGTCAAAGCTATTGATTGTTCATGGTAGAAACGTATCACTTCAATCATGTCAATCGGATCTTACTAATCCTATCATTGAAAGGGCAGATGGTGAACATTTTCCTAAACTCTTACTTAATATTCTGAGATCCTTCACCTTCCCCTATCCCTTAGTCTGTTGAGGCACCACGCAAGATTTGTCGACCGTCCTTCTCCATTCCTCTCTGGCATTAGCCTTGGATAGAACCTCGTTCAATGGCAGGCCCGTACATTTTTTATGTTGTCTTCCCATCGCTTTCTCTGTCTGCCTTCTTCTTTTTCCTGGTACTGTTCCCTAAAGGAATATCTTTGCGAACCAAGACCTAGTTTTAATATGGCCCTAGAGTTTTAGTTTACGTTTTTTAGCGGCCCCCGTAAGGGGAAAAGGCCGCTATTAGGTTTGTGCTAAATGTCCGTCTGTCCGCATGTCCGTCTGTCACACTCAGATCTCGAAAACTAGAAGAGAAATGAAAAATATTATTTCACCATGCGATGCGGCTTGAAAAGTTTAGGTGCAACGGCTACTTTTGGTTTTCTAAAAGCAAACTAAGTTGGACAATTTTTGTGTACTTTCAGTATCACTAAATCAAATATATTTATAAAATGTACAGGAAATGTTTACAACAAATATAAATAATAGTTAAAGATGTTTTTTGTGGTCAAATTTTTTAGCTGCTAAAATTAAAAGATAACATTTCTGTTTGTTTATAAAGGCTAATAATGCATTTTGTAATTAAATATCACGCACATTTTTTTAATGGACTTTTTATGCAGCGACTTTCTAGCAGTAGCGTAACGTCGCAACATGATGCAGTGCTAAACCTATTCCTTAAACTTTTTTTAAAAAATCAGATTTTATTTACTTTTTGTTTATTGCCCCCATCCGAATAAAATAAGCTTATTTTGTGCGTTTTGTCTGTTGGTCGGTTTGTTCGTCACGATTAGATTAACAGATAACACTAAAGGCTATTGTAAATCTGATTTAAACTTTAATGTTTCATTCAGAAATATTGCAATAGTTTTAAGTATCTAAAATAGATTGTTCCGGATGTTTTGTGAAAAACAAATCAATGCCAATGAATTTTTGTTTGCTCTTCTAACTTATATTAGATTTTATTTCCATGCTTAAATGTTGCAAGAAACACATGATCTTTAATATATTGTTCCGTTTTCTAATGTAAATAGCATATAAATGCTAAATAAAAATATCTATACTGATTTATATTTCATGAACTATAAAATTGTTCTCGATATTGTTTTATAAAATGTCATATGATTGTTTGAAATCGCATAATTGACTTACATTACACTTGTATTCTTTGACACTACGTTACTATTTTTTTTTTTTGGTGTTTTTTTTCAAAAGTATCGACAATAGGTTATTCAGGATTTTCAAATAAGAAAGTAATTTACTAGAAACGATTATTGAAAATCACGCTTTAGACTTATTTTACTGTTAATTTTCTTGCCGAAACATAATAAAAGTTGTATAATCGGTAAAGAATGTTCCGGATTTTGTTTCGAAAAAGAAATCGACCTACATTACCTTAATTTTCTTACAAATCGTCGCCAAAAATGATCCGAATTTTATATGAAAAATCTAATAACGCTAATAAATGTTTGAAATCCCTCTACTAATAAATAAAACAAATAATTTTCTCATTTAAGAAAATTGGTTGTTCCGAATTTTTTATGAAAAATATTTTAACTCTATTTATGTAAAATCGCACTTCTATCTTACACTACGTTTAACTTTCTAGCTAAAACGTTAGAAAATCTAATTATCGTTAATATTATGCTTCCTTTTTTTAGGAAAACAACTTCCTAACACCAAAGTATGGTTTGAAAATCTCTCCCTAAGGCTATGGTACATCCAATCCCTCAAATTAAATTTAAGGTATTTAATTAATCTGGAATTCTTATTTTCTCACACTATAAATATTTAAACATCCGGAACAATCTATTATAGAAACTTAAAACTAATGTGATGTTTTGGAAGGGAAAAAAAATTTTAATCAGATGTTCAATAGCTTTTACTCTTTTTTTTTTCTCGCTACTAACATTACGGACAGACAGACCGACAGACAAAACCAAAAAAAAAGCGTCTTTAATCCTTATATATATATATAGTCTAACTAGCCCATCAAATAAATTCTGCTAAAAGAACAAATTCGGTGCACCAATGTCTATGATCCCTCGAGAAGCTGCTCGTATAGAAGACATTTTTTAGTCTAACTAGGACGTGTGACGTAATGGATTTTTTTCCTTTGACGTCATAGGGAGTTAATTCTTTAAATGAAATGCTAAAATAAATCACTCGGTGCACCAATGTCAATGAACACTCGACAAACTGCTCGTATAGATGATACTTTTTAGTCTAACTAGGCCGTGTGACGTAGTGGATTTTTTTTCATTTGACGTCATATGGAATAAATTCTTTAAATGCTAAAACAACTCGGTATAGTAATGTTTATTAAACCTCGTAATGTGACTCAAATTTTAAAAAGACATGAAAGCTAGATTTAAATCTAATCTAGATTTTTTTACACTAGATCTAGATTTATTTTCTTACACTAGAGCTAGATTTTTAAAACTAGATTTATATTTAAGTTCTAATCTAGATCTAGAATTTCTTGGTCTAGTTTAGAATGTTTGTTGTTTTTTACATGTTTCGGATGTTCCTTCAGAGTTGTAGTCCAAAATCCTGCAGGACGACGGGGGATGGGAGCGGGCAGGGTTTGAACATGGGACCATCGATGAATCCAAACGACAGTCCAGCGCGCAAACCGCACTACCAGACAGCCATAATTTAGACTAGATCAAGATCTATAATTTTAATTTTTAGACTTAAAGTGTAGATTTTTATTTCTAAAGTCTAGATTGTCAATATGTCAATATTGCAATGTTATAAAATACTAAAACTAATCTACTATTTTAATATTTCATATTGCAATTAGTCTATTAATTGATTATCTAGTTTTTTTAAATATAAATTTTATCTAAATTACATCTACATTATATTTTATATCTAGATCTAGTAGATATAGATATTGAGAGTTCTAATTGGTAATTAATTTAGGTAGATCTACATCCTCATTTTAGTTCTTATCTTATCTTATATAATACAGACGTTACTTCAAAAAAGAAGATGATTACGTCCTACACGTCATGCATTTAGTCATGCATATTAACCAATGACTTAAATTCTGCCAAGTCATTGGTTTTCCTGGCTAGCGCAGGCAACCCATTCCATGCTCTAATAGCACTAGGGAAGAAGGAGTATTTGTACAAATTTGTCCTAGCATATGGGACGAGAAATGTGCCTTTATCTTTGTGTCTTTCAGATTCTTTTATTAAATTTTGTTTTTGTCTTTGAAGATTACTTTTGAGTCTTCTGTCCTGAAGGCTTTCTAAATTTAGTGATTTTACTAAAGGTGTTACTCTAGTCAAATGTGAATATTCGTTTGTTATGAATCTCACTGCTCTATTTTGTGTCTGTTCCAGTTTCTTAATGTTTTCTTGAGGGGTCCCAAACGGAGGATGCATATTCTATTATTGGCCTAACCAAGGTTAAATAACATTTTAGTTTTATGTTCTTATTTGATTTATAGATATTTCTTTTAATAAATCCTAATGCTTTGTTGGATTTTTTTTATAGTTTCATTAATATGTGGATTCCATGACAGTTTTTCATTTATTATAACACCTAGGTATTTTGCGTTTTTAGTCTGTGTTACTGGTTTGCCATGAATAAGATAAGTGGAATTAATTAGTTTTAGTTTTTTTGTTACTCTTAACAACTGACATTTTTTTGGGTGGAAAGACATGCTCCAATTTGATTCTCATTTCTGTAATTCATCTAATTCTCTTTGTAAAATATCTGTGTCTTGTGTTGTTTTTATTGTTTTATATATTATGCATTCGTCTGCTAATAATCTGACTTTTGTTTCTGAACTAATGCAATTTGGTAAATCATTTATGTAAATTAAAAATAGTAGTGGACCCAAGACTGTTCCTTGAGGTACACCTGAGTTTACTGTTATCGGTGTTGATTTAGAGCCATTTATTATTACAGTTTGTTCTCTCCCTATCAGAAAATCTTTAATCCACTGATGCAGTGGACCATAAATGCCGAAATATTTTAATTTTTAAAGCAAACTATGGTGGTGAACTTTGTCAAAAGCCTTAGAAAAATCTAGTAAGATAGCATCTATTTGTTCACTATTATCTAAACCTTTTGAAAAATTATCAATTAGTCCTATTAGTTTGTGTGATACTGGTCTGTAGTTTCCTGGATCAGATTTTTTTAATAGGGGGGTGACATTAGCTTCTTTCCAGTCCTTTGGTACTCTGCCCTGGTTAAGCGATGCCTGAAAGAGTATTTTGAACACTGGGGCTAGCTCATTGCTTAGTTCTTTGAGTAATCTAGCTGGAATAACATCAGGTCCAGACGCTTTATTTGGTTTGGTGTTGGCTAATAGTTTTTGAATTCCATTTTCTTGTACTACTATATCTTCTATGTTGTCTACTTGGTTCAAATTAAGAAATATGTCTTTGTCTCCTGGGGCTGAGAATGCTGATGCAAAGTATTTGTTTAGGATGTTTGCTTTAGTTTCATTATCATTATGTATTATGTTATGTTCATCTTTTAATGGTGCTTTGCCTGTTGTTTTCATTTTCTTAGACTTAATGAATGACCATAGGTTTTTGTTGTTATCTTTAGATATTACATTGTTTATGTATTCACTCTGCAGCTGTCTGCTTACTTTTTGGGTTAGGTGTTTAATTTTTATATACTTTAAAGGGTAACTAAGCATAAGTTTCGTTCAACAAAATGTGAGTCGATGTACTTCCGGTATAAACTTATTTTACGACCATAGACATAAATAAATATAGACTGGCCGAATAAAGAGTTTTATGAAAAGATAATTTGTGACTTGCAATTTTGTGTACTTTATTATACAACATTTATGAGCAGTAAAAAAGTTAAGTATTCATATCTATTTCAGCAACACACCTATATATATTGTAAATAAGGAGGCAGTGTAGTTATGTTTAATCTCTGAGAATGAAGATCATGCAATTATTCATAATTCGGAAATCCGACTACAATAGATATACATGTTTTCAAGTTACATGAAGTTACTTCCTTCGGCCAGTCTATATTTATTAATGTCTATGTTTACGACATTCACGATGTTTGAATGCTGATGCCAGCTTGGATAATATTTTTTTTCTCTTTTCATCACAATTGACAATTACTTTTTACATTGTATAGGTACTAATTAGTATGAGTTGAATAAGCGATAAATGGAAGAGTTAATACATTTTTGAGAGTGTCATTTTTTACCTATATACTTTACCAAATTTTTCTTTACATCTATACCTATTTTTACAATTTATTTAGAGTTTTGTTTCCAGATAGTATGCATTATATATATATATATATATATATATATATATATATATATATATATATATATATATATATATATATATATATATATATATTATATATATATATATATATATATATATATATATATATTAATGGAGAATTAACCATTAAAAATGAAAAGCAATAATATATTTATGACTAAATAAAAAATATGCCTAAAACTTTTAGCTCTGCAAATTATTATTTTTTAACTAAATAAAATACCAAATAACATCCAATTCTTCTAAACATAAATTAGCCAATGTTGTGGTTATGTGTGAATATAGAAAATTATTATGGAGTTTATGATTGTGTGTATTGAATCATTTTGAAAGGATTGGTGGCATGAGCTATGCGTATAAAGGGACTTAGAAAACAGATTTGAAAAGGAAGTGAATAGAAGTGATTTGAAAATTGAAAAATCTATCTTATCTTATCTTATCTTTTATAATAATAATTTTAATTTATCAGGAGACCAAAAGCATGTAGATATTTGTTCATTTCAATATGGTTTATGTTGCTTTTAAAAGGATATTCAAATTAGGGCCTACTTCATAATATTAATAAAAGTGTAAAAGTGATGGTTTCTTTATATTGTAAATTAATTCACCGGAAGTCATTCTACTAACACTACCCTGCAACTAATGACGCCTCGGTGTACGGGTCTTATTTAATTGAAAAATATAGGCGTGATACGCACAGTTGGCAGTCCTGTATATATATAGTCTATGATAAATATAGACTGGCCGATTAAAGAGTTTTATGAAACGAAAATTTGTGACTTACAATTTTGTGTACTTTATTATACAGCATTTATGAGCAGTATAAAAGTTAAGTATTCATATCTATTTCAGCCACACACCTGTATATATATACATTTTTCTGGCTAGCTCAGGCAACCCATTCCATGCTCTAATAGCACTAGGGAAGAAGGAGTATTTGTACAAATTTGTCCTAGCATATGGGACGAGGAATGTGCCTTTATTTTTGTGTCTTTCAGAGTATTTTATTAAATTTTGTTTTTGTATTTGAAGATTATGGTTCAGTGTTTTATGTATAATTGCTACTTTACTTTTGAGTCTTCTGTCCTGAAGGCTTTCTAAATTTAGTGATTTTACTAATGGTGTTACCCTAGTCAAATGTGAATATTCGTTTGTTATGAATCTCACTGCTCTATTTTGTGTTTGTTCCAGTTTCTTAATGTTTTCTTGAGTTGAGGGGTCCCACACGGTGGATGTATATTCTATTATTGGCCTAACCAAGGTTAAATAACATTTTAGTAATATTTATTGACAGTGTAATATCCTTTGTTAGCACGTTATGTTTTCTCATTCTGGCTTAAAAATGGTCAATGTCTATCAATACATTGGGTGTCAAGGACCAAATAAATAAAATAAAGAGTAGGGGGTGTTCAGCTCTCCATTTAAAGATAGCCCTGGTCGTGTCTTCTACAAAATAATTAGTTACATGCTTACTGGGCTATATAATCTCGCGGTTTGTGTTCTGTGTAGCTAAAGGTCACTCGTTTAGGTGCGTGTGATCTTTAGTCTAGCTTACTGAGATTTATGTTCAAGTAACTCGGCACACTTGAAAAGGTGTGGCCTCTAGCCCAACCACGTGATTAAGATTTTTCTCCAAAGAAGCAAACTCTTTGTCCGGATGCCCGTGTAGATGTTTGGCTTGAAGTCCAGTCCAGCCCCCCCCCAATTAGGATTAACTACTAAGTAAACAAACATAGTTCCCTCGTGTGACCTCTAGAGAGTGCTTACGTCCATCGTATTTGACTTGGGGTCACCTGTCAATCAATGAACGCAATGTGATGGACTAAACAAATAAAAGGGGGAGGGTGTTGTTCATCTGGAAATATACCTAGTTACCTTAGAGGTGTGGCTCTTGTAGTCCAGCCCCCCCCCCCTAATAAAGATTAACTACTAAATAAACAAACTCAGTTCCCTCGAGAGGTGTGAGAGTGTCAATACGCTGACATTAAACCTACCTCCATCGTATTTAACTTGTGGTCACCTGCCTATAAAAAAACTCAATGTGATGGAATAAACAAATAAAAGGGGTGGGAGTTGTTCATCTCTACCTCTGGAGATATACCCACAAAGCTAGACAGACGTCTGGTCAGCATGACGTAGTCAAGAAATGTAGCATTTTAACATGTTAACTAACCTACTCAAAGGTCAAAATAAATTGAAAAAAGTGTCAGCCATTGCTGCTCTGTATGTAAAGCGCATTTATGATGTAAAGTTTCATTTCTATTTATATTAAGTTATTAACACGCCTTGTCTTTATAATAAACGATGTTTGGTGCATATTCATAATGGTTCTATTTTTTTTTTTTAATATAAACATTAATACATTCTACAACAGACATTAATGGAACGAGGTCCACTTTATGCATATTAAATAGGTGTATTTTTTACTATCCGGTTTACTATCCGATAGTGATATCCGACCGGAGCCGAATAGCACCGGATAGTAAAAAATGCCGGATATTCGGCAGAAGCCGGAGCCGGAGCGACTATCCAGTGCACCCCTAATATATAAATATAT
Source organism: Biomphalaria sudanica (assembly GCA_036873155.1). Classification (NCBI taxonomy): domain Eukaryota; kingdom Metazoa; phylum Mollusca; class Gastropoda; family Planorbidae; genus Biomphalaria; species Biomphalaria sudanica. Next base: position 85,920 of record JAZGLO010006728.1, on the reverse strand, counting down.
ATATAAATGGCACGTATATATATATATATATATACGCCAAGTGTATTCTTGCATTCTTCACCGCAGAAGCACACTGGCCTCATATCTAAAGCTCATTATTCCTCCTATTAAAAAAGGCAGATCAAATTTAATAAAATAAAGCAACCTAGAGCAAGGGCCGACACTGAAGTCTGACTGACAATCGAGACACAAGTAGCGTAATTATATCTTTACTAGGCGTATGATCGCTGATCGGGTCTACCCAGAATCACAATGCGGCTTCCGCTCAGGGAGATCCACGATTGACATGATTTTCTCCATCCGCCAACTCCAGGAAAAGTGCAGAGAACAAAGGATGCCTTTATACATTGCGTTTATTGAACTGACAAAGGCCTTCGATCTAGTTAGCAGAGATGGCCTTTTTAAAATTTTACAGTTAATAGGCTGCCCACCCAAGCTACTAAATGTAATCATATCTTTCCACCAAAATATGATGGGCACAGTGCAATTCAACGGTGCCAGCTCTGAAAGTTTCAGTATAAACAGCGGAGTTAAACAAGGATGTGTCCTGGCCCCATCCTCTTTGGAATACTATTTTCACTGCTAATCCACAACGCGTTTGACAAATCCACTGAAGGCATCTATCTCCATTCCAGATTTGATGGCAAACTCCTAAATATTGCCAGACTGAGGGCCAAAACTAAAATCAGAGCCACCCTCGTAAGAGATATGCTATTCGCGGATGACGCAGCGGTAGTGGCACACACACAAGAGGAACTTCAGTCACTAATGTCCCGCTTCTCTCAGGCCTGTAAAGAATATGGCTTGACTATTAGCACGAAGAAAACAAATGTTATGGGACCACCTACTACAGCACCACCCTCCATCCTCATTGACGATAACAAGCTGGACGCCGTAAACGAATTCTGCTATCTGGGATCCACAATTACAGATGACCTGTCCCTAGAAGAGGAGATGAAAAAACGCATAGGGAAGGCTGCCTCGACATTCGCTAGACTCAGACTAAGAGTTTGGGAAAACCATAAGCTAACCACGGTGACCAAAATGGAAGTCTACAAGGCATGCGTTATGAGTACACTGCTATATGGCAGTGAATCATGGACCACCTACGCAAAGCAAGAGAGAAAACTAAACTCATTCCATTTGAGATGTCTCCGTAGGATCTTGAATGTCACATGGAAAGAAAAAGTGTGCAATACTGAGATCCTTGCGCGATCAGGTATTCCCAGCATTTTTACAGCCCTCAGACAACGCCGTTTGCGCTGGCTTGGACATGTTCGCCGGATGGAGGACAAGCGCATCCCGAAAGTCATCCTCTATGGTCAACTCGCGACTGGCACAAGAAAAACTGGTCGCCCCCATCTCCGTTACATAGATGTAATAAAACGCGACCTCAAATCAGAGAACATCAATACTGACAATTGGGAAGACATAGCTCTAGACCGCAACAGGTGGAGAGAGACAGTGACAAAGAAAGCTATAGACAGTGAAAGTACATGGGTCTCAGCCCAGGAAGAAAAACGCACAAACCGAAAAACGGCCAGCTCCTCTACCACCGAAGCAAAAGCCAAGGGGACCCTAACTTGCGCTATCTGTGGACGGGAGTGTCTCTCCAAAATAGGGCTCCACAGCCACATGAGGAATGTGCTCTGAGATGAACCATAGTCGTCCTACGACTGAAGGAGGCCAATGATGACTAGGCGTATTTATAGGCGCTCGCAGGATTTTTTACAAGGGGGTGCCAGCTGCTAACTATGGCTTCAAGTCGTAGCCTTAACTTTCTAGTTACGGACCATTTGAAACAAAAGAACTGGTACCCCCTCACCCCCTATATCTATGCACTGTAAATACTTGTTTTATGAAATTAAAAAAAAAAAAATAAACATGTGAACAAATTATTTACTATACAAGTTGTAAAGTTTATATTTGCGGACGTATCTCCCAACGGTCGATCAAACAATAAAACTGTAAACGTTGACTGTGGCTGCCGAAGCTGTCATGATAGACAAGCTGGCGAAGAACGCGTATCGTGCAGTTTTGGTGTTCTTCTTCGCGTTGCAGATTTTGTCGGCAAATTCTCGGCAGAATTAACTTAATACCCTGTAGCAAGTTTTTCTGCCAGCAGTTTCGCCTTTCTGAAGATGCCATCTCTGAAGTGTTCCTTAGCATGGTTAAAATGACTTTTATTATGTCATTAATTTGCTGCTGATGTGCTGTTGAACGCCCACAATTTAAGTTGGATGCAACATCGGGGAGACTGGTTCAAGAACAGATGATAATTGACGACAATTACAGAACAAATCAGAAACACACGAGAAGCAGGTACTGATTACACATGTGCAGTTTGACTGATTTCATTTGCTGGCGTTATATTAAGATACGCCTAACAGTCAAAGATCTTCTCAAAGTTGTGACTGTCGCCCAAATTTTACTATTCTGTTTTAACAGTCTTTTTTTGTCGGAAAAGGGGAGAGGACAGTAGAATGAAAACGATTAAAATCATGTACGAGTCCTCTCCTTTTTATAATTATTGTTAATGATTGCATTTGGCATTAAAGAAAAGTATGTGGGCTAAATCGATATAAGAATTTAATTTATAGCATATATAACGTAGAGATTGAGATGAGAGTGTGCTGGGACAATATACTAATGGGTTCAACTATCAATAAGTAGCTGATATTGATATTCAACTAATTCTGTTCACACACTATGATTTGTGCTTTAAAAAAAAATGACATCTCCCCCACATAAAGGGCTAGAGTGGGAGGGCTGTAGATGCCTCCCCCCCCCCTATTACACACACAGACACCGAATCGGCCAAGGTACCAGAGAAGAGTAAAATAATATAAAAATTATATAGATATTCAACTAATTTTATTCTAAACTTTGATTTCTCCTTAAAAATTGGACTTCCTCCCACTCAAAAGGCTTAGGTGGGGAGGGCAATATAATCCCTCAACCCCACCAAATCAGCCAACATACTAGACGTGGGCAACATAATCTAAAAATAGGTTAAAATATGAATATTTAGTTTATATTATTAACATAGGTAAAGAATTTGTATACAAATTGTGTGAGTTCTCTACTAAGTTTGCCAAGTGGGGGGGGGGGGGCTGGATCCGCCAGTGGGCTTATTTTACTTATTTCAGGGATTTCACTTATGTTTGATACTGCCGGCACATTTAGTATCTCTGTATCTCCTGAGATTTCAAAGTTATATATCTCTGAACAGTATATTCCATCCATCTTCTAATCCCTCCCTTTTCCTCAGTGAAATATCTATTTGTTTTTGTCTTCTATTGTGTCATTTCTTTCATGCTTTGAGATAGTGAGGTCCTTTACCTGTCGTTACACTTTTTTAGTGTCGTTCCTGTTTAGTTCCTGCTCAGTTTCTAGACACTTTAACTCTATCCACGTCTTCTTTGCTTCTTTCATTTGTGTCTTCATCCCTATTCTGAGATAGTTCTTGGAAATTAAAACTTAATTTCTTACTAACAAATTAATAGCAATAGAATCCATTTGATTATTTGTTATTGTATTGTCTTTGTGTGTTAACTACGCTTGTATTATCTAGTCAAGCAGAGCCTTACTCTACTCCGTACTTCACATCAGACTACGGAGTCATTGCTACTATTGACCTCTACAGCAACGCCATGAAATCTGTTAGTCTTGCACGTATACCAATATTTGACCAACTAGAGGAATTAGCTGGCAGGGGTCTAGCGGTGAGTTACTAGAGAAATGAAAATAATGTGCCTTAGTTTTTTGTTGAAAGAGTCTATAACACTTTCAATTATTTTGCAGTTGTGTTTAGACAATGACTCTGGAAGTAGACCATGTCGTGGTTACATTGCTGCATGTGTTGGTCTACATTACAGTCAACATGACGCTCTTCTTAGCGTAAGTCACAATAGAAACAAAACCTGTCAACAACAACATTCAAACCCGTTCTTCTCTACTATGATAATAGTAATCTGAAAATATTAATCTAACACGTATAGTATGTCACTTTTAATTAGCTTAAGAAAGTGTAAGGCATGACTTTAAGAATTGATAAATTTACTAGTACTAGGTGTTTACAGTTTGACTTAATTGACTCCAGTACATTTACTAGGACTTGGTGGTTACAGTTTTTAGTTAATCGACTCCATTTATTTTACTACATGGATCAAATGTATGTTTTACTTGCTGTAGACGTTTATGATAAGAGATGGCCCTTGCTGGGTTCCATACTATTGAGGTAGTGCGATGCTAGAAATGGGACACACACACCAGAGTTATGCTGAACAACATTGTCTAGGAAAAAGACTATTGTTTTGGACAAGAAACTAAACATGACCGACTCTAAGCGATGCTCAATGTTGAGCTAAGACTCAGGACGATGTTCCAGTCAGTGACTGACATGAGAACCAACTTTTTTAACGCAAAAAAACTACAACAACAACAACTGCCATTGCTTTGTTCTGATATCCCAAATAGCACACTACAACTACAACCAGATCTGTCTACAAAGCTTTTTGTCACATTCTGCAGAAAAACGTCTAAGTAATTAAAATGGTGGCATGCAGAGATGCAGCCTCTTTCTATGAGTGACTTCTGTTTGCCTGAAGCAAACATTCGACAGAAAAATGTAAGAATGGAATTAAATAACTCACCGACAAAGAACCGTGGCTCTGGTAACTTCCGACTGTGAAGAAAATGCGCTATTACACCAGACCTTCGCGATGCAGTTACTATATCAAAAAGGCGACAAATCTAAAAAGGGGGCAAGAATAAAAATGGCGACAAGACTAACTGCTCAACTTTGAGTTATTACTCATCTGTCAAGAGCATGAAAGATCTTTGCACGAGTCATATTTGATGGACTGATCAATGCTAGAGTGCATACCGTTCTGGTAGATTTAGATCTGATTTTAGTCATGTGAAAAGTGCAAGATAAATGCAGGGAGTAGCAGAACTTGGATCTATACGTAGACTTTGTGGATCTTACTAAAGGTATTGAGCAATGAGTCGCGATAGTTTGTGGAGGATTTAATCAATATTCATATGCCCTGCATTGTTCTTACCCAGCAGATTCATCACTTTCAAAAGCCAAAATGACATGGTGACCTATCTGCTGACTGCTGACAGAGAGAATAGCTTAAAGCGGGGGGGGGGGGGGGTGTTCTTGCTACCAAGTTTGCTATGTTTTTTAGTGTAATTCTGAGTCATATTAAGCGGCGATAGCACGAAGGCATCTACATACTAAAACAAAAGAGAAGGTCGTCTCAAAGTCAACGATTGCGCCTTACATTAAACATTAGCTCACACTAAACATTAGCTCACACTAAACATTAGCTCCTATTTGCTGCGTACACTGCTGTTTCTTTTGGTTTAACAATCAAACTCAGAAAATCAGAAATCGTGTTACCGAATTTTCCCAATAAAACATAATCAGCCCACAGTGAATGGCCTTTGACCGATCTTTTAAGCTTCTACAAGGCAGGTCAACATTACTATAAATAGCACAGTGACATAGCATTCTCTAGTAAGATGTGTTTTGAAATATATTTGTGTTCTTGTATAGCAAACATACCAAGACGGAAGTGACGGAAATATACCAAGTTTGGAAACGAAAGATTTCAACTATACAAACAGGTAGGCCTTCAAAAAGAAGTCGCTTATACATAGAATGATCAAACGTACATAAAACGATCATGTAGGAATGGTATATATATTATAGTGTTAGTTTTTTCCTATACATCTCTAGCACAGTGTATAAAGAAATATTGTTATAAACCTGGTAGTGGCACAGATAGGGGTGGTGGTGTGTGTGTAGTCAGCCGACGCAAATCGCCCCAGGCCAGCGCTAGACGAGCGGTCAACCGTAACGAGCTACCACGGTCAGCCGAGTCGAGTGTCAACAGGACGGTTCGGGAAGGATCGCCGTCGTGAACAGAGCTCAGGAGCGTCACGAGAGTTGTAGTCATCTGACCACCTAGAAACGTCCAGTTCGAGAAGGCCAGTAGGGATCCTATATAAGAGCGGAGGTGTCGCAGTCAAGGGCGTTCACGAAAGGAGGTTCACGACAAGAGTTCAGAACACGGTCGACTACAGCACAGTTTAGCGGTGTGGTTCTATACGGAGCATTACGACGGTTCAGTGCGGAGTACTGTCAAGTACAGTTGAGACGAACGGCGTCTTGATCTTGGTCTTTGATCGAGTCCGACACAACGAGCCTAGTGTGTGAAGTCAGTCCTGAACTGTTGAACCCAGTGCAAGCCTGGAACGAGACGGAGAGGCCAGTGCAAGAGTTCATACGGCGGTACGGTGTTATCGGAGAGATATTTGTACAGTGTACGTGTTGCTAATTGTACAGTATTGGCTGTTATTTATTCAACTATTAAAGTGTTACGTTACTTTGGAGCCCTGAGTTGTCAAGTTCTTTAATTTGGTGGTGTATGGTGCAGTTTGCAGAGAGCCTGGATAGGGAGATTCGTAACAATATAGTAGGAAATCTTTGTCATTCAATTTTAGTTTACCAATGGAAATCTTAAAGAAGCACCAACTCAAATCCTAAATCCACATGTCTTGCACTCAAAGTCGGCTTAAAAGAACTGATTTTATTCAGGAATCTTTGAACCGGACAAAATACAAATAAGAAAATATAACTATTGAAACATAGTCTCAGATTGATTGCTACGGTATATATCTTATTCTAAAAGAAAAAGTATCGAAAACAACAATCTGACCAATATGAAACAGAGCTCAAAGAATTACTGAACTTTTTTTTTGTTCAAGTACCCAACAACCAATGGGTCATAGGGACGGAGCAATCCAACCCTTCATTGAATAGCACAATGGAGAAAGACTAGCAAGATGCTTTTGGCGATCTCAACGGACAACCATAGAGCAGAAAAGGAGAGCACTAGAGCAGCTACCACCCTAGTAAACTACACTAGTAAACTACCCAAGTAAACTACCCAAGTAAACTACCCAAGTAAACTACCCTAGTAAACTACCCTAGTAAACTACCCTAGTAAACTACCCTAGTAAACTACCCTAGTAAACCACCAAGAACGCCGAATCGCTAGATCTTCCCTTACAATGCAAAAACAGTCTTCCAAAGAATGAAAAAAAACCTCTGATGCTTACTAAATAAAACAGGACCATTCTTGTAAACAATAGCAAGGAAACTCTTTTCTGGTGAATCTCGGCACAGATTGAAATAGAAGGAAATGAAAAAGCAGAAATTGATCAAAGATGGTAGAATTAATTAACAATCTAAAATTCCTATCTACCCCAAAGAAAAGGATGTGGCTATCAACGAAAAATGGTCCAAGCTCTCACTTAAATTTCAAGAAAAACGATGACTTTTATAAGCTTTCACAACTCAACCAAAATATAATTTCTCACCTCAGAACTGAAATATAAAAATTTGGACTAGTGAAATTAGCCCTTGCAGATAATGCGTACTACGTCTTTCACAGCTGCATATCGAGAGGCCCGAGCAAGACGCTGGCCCCCAAAGCCCCCTATAGAATAAAAACTTTTGAGAAAGGTGAGACCACCGAGCAGTTCATCTCAGATATAAGATTAATCTTTTGAAACCTCCAACATAAAAATGAGAATGAAGAAGATAATAAACAATATTATAGGATTTCTAAATATCTATAGATCTGGATCGTTTTTAGACACTTCATTCTTTACACCTAATTTTTTTTAATGCGCAGGTTCCATGTGGTATTTATTACCTATAAATATTCTCAAATAGCATCTGACAATCCAACTCTGTGTGGCTCAGATATTGGGTTTGGTGGAACTGTTACTACTAACAGGAAAAGAGGCAAAGGCGAGCAACTAGTGCCTAAGCCTTCAATGAAGTCCAGTAGGGAATCAGTTCTGTAGGCGTCATTATCCTGATTGACCGTTGGAAAGGATTTTGTCCCCTAGACAGGCATGGACCAAGGGCTCTTCCTCCCCAGCCCTGTCTGAAGGATCCACCATGTCATCGATCATAAGACGGTCGTGACATGGCTCAGAAGCCCTCGGCCGCGCGCTAGAGTTGAATACGGGAAATTCTCCTCCTATTCTAATTTGTTACCGCCACTAGATCCGTCAAGGACCGTCAATCCAATCTCCTATGCTACCACGTATCCCGTAGAGGCCTGGTTTGCTGCCCTTCTTAACTTATTTAGTCCCACTACTAGACGTTTCCACCGGAGGCGCCACGCTGAGGCGACGGGAGCGGAATTCTCCGGAGTGCCTAAACCATTACGTTTTGGACGGGGGAGGGGGTCGTTAGCGTTGGCCATGTAGGAAAAAGAAAACTCCGAATCCTAACTTGTGTTACTTTGCGGTTATATCCATACATGGGAAAGGCTTAGGGAGTCAACCATGAGGAAAAAATCAGGTGCTAGTGACCCTAAGGCAGCTTGGAGAACACAGTGCTACACCATGGCAGAGCCTGCGACGCCTCTGATCCCTAAATATATCGGCACCTGCTAGTGTTTCGGACATATTAACTTCATAGAGAAGGGCAACGGCCATGTCTGTGTACCCAACTGCAACGGCTTGGTCTATGTACCCGACTGCAACGGCTTGGTCTGTGTACCCAACTGCAACGGCTTGGTCTGTGTAGCCGACTGCAACGGCTTGGTCTGTGTACCCAACTGCAACGGCTTGGTCTGTGTACCCAACTGCAAATATTGCAAGCTGCATTCCTAGAGTCTTGTTACTAATTATACCAGTAACGTGAATACGGACTAACGACAGCTCCAGGTCCGCACTACAGTCTTCAGAAAGCACAGAAGACGGCTCCTTAGTTTCCAACAATTCAGAATCACTTGATACACTGTTCTTTCCTCTATCCTAGTGTCTTCCTGTTCTGGTTCAATTGTGCGCTCGTACGCACCACAAGCACTGGTGCAGGGGAGGGTTACAGAAATATATTTGTATTTCAAGATTGAGTTGAGTTGAGCTAAGCTCTGTTTGTTGTGTGCCAAAGAAGGAACAAAATAAACACCTTAAAAAAATAAACTAATGGAAGTGTAACTAAAAAAAAAACTAATGGAAGTGTAAGTAAAAAAGAAACTAATGGAAGTGTAAGTAAAAAAGAAACTAATGGAAGTGTAACTAAAAAAGAAACTAATGAAAGTGTCACTAAAAAAACAACTAATGGAAGTGTCACTAAAAAAGAAACTAATGGAAGTGTCACTAAAAAAGAAACTAATGGAAGTGTCACTAAAAAAGAAACTAATGGAAGTGTCACTAAAAAGTTACTAGTATCGGTAGTCAGAATTTTTGGTAACAACTATTTGAAACTTTAAAAAAAATTGAAATTAGGAAGAAATGATAAGATGAAAATAAGTAGGCCAAGAATGGTTTAGTTTCAAAGTCCCACTTCACGTTGCTAGATGGTAGATATTGTTTGAAATTCACCATTGTATACATGTCAATGTACCTTACAATTAGTGCATTTTATATATAACTTTACGTTTGTTTTAAAAAAATGTAATATCAAATGATATGTTGTTTGTTCCAGGTAAAGATTTCATTTTGTATGTATTTATTACAAAAATAAATGTCGGTACGCATTCATTCCTAATGATCTGTTTTACATCCTGTTTGATTCTTGAATACATAAGCTCTAAATCAATGTTTGCAATCTACAAGAAGTCAAGAACAACCAAGTCCTCTTATACTGGAGAATCCAAAAGTAAAGTCTAATGTGCTGAGTGATTAGAAAATTCTGCAATGAAGTCTTGAATTTACTCTTAGTAAGGAGAACAAAATATGTCTCTCAGTATTCGTGAATGATTAGAATCTAGCTGCTATTTAAACTTACCAGTAGTTCAGAAACTAACAATCATTGAATGTTTAAAATCTAGTTGTTATTTAAATTTCAAACCACTGTGCATTTTGATGTCACCAAATTAACCTAAGTTTGGTCTAAACCTAAGGAAAACACTTCCAATGTAAATACTATTATTAATAATTTCTGAAACAATTCGAAATTAACTTAAGTTTGTGGTATCAAACTAAAAAAATCTCTTCTTCTTTCACAAGTATGTATTAGTATAGAAAACAATGTCATTTTGTATTACGTCTAAATACTACATCGAAAAATTGGAGATTGATTTTTGTGTACTCTAAATCAAAGAGCACAGACCGACTTTTACATGTCCAATCATCCAATCGAAATGTAGTCTCTAGTTTTTTTTGTTTAAAGAGGAACCTAAAACTAATTATATGTCTTGTTTTCTTTTTTGTATTTCTTGCTGTCCAAGTGCAAACGAAGACAGGAACAGACATCAAACATTGGACAATGAGGATTTAGATACTTATGAACCACCTGTGTCACCGCCTCCATACACGTATGAACCAAATTTACACCTCAGACCAAAAGCCTATACTGGAGCAGTAAATTACATGTGAAACACATCATAATAGTTCTACTTTAGCTTTTAAAAGATAAACATTAAACTTGGAAAGAATGTCATAGTACCCGTCCTTAAGAAACGCAATTAAATAAAAAGAAGTTTGTTTATGTATTGTTGACAATGATAATGACGAAAGGAAATGATATATATACATATATATTTATCATGGGCGTAGCCAGGATTTATTTTCGGGGAGCGGGGTTTTGGGGGATTTTTTCTTCCCCTGTCCCCCCCCCCCCACCGCGGAAAAAATATTTATATCTATGTATGTGTGTGTGTTTGCAAAATTAATCTTTATTACATTCTGACCCTTCATTCTTTCGGAAGACCTTTATTTGTTCTTCCTGGAGTTAGTGGAAAAATTGTAGACTCCCCGCCATTGCCAGCAAGGGGGACTAGGGAGCGCAAGGAGCTTCCCCAGCACGGGGCGGAGCCCCGCCGCCAAGCACTATTTCTGGTATTGAAAGCCAAGAAAAATACATTTTCCTGGTATTAAAAAGTTTTATTTCAAAATTCGAATGTGCTATTCTTACTGACTTAGATCCTCCCACACCGTTAGGCGCATTTGCCGTCAAGCTGTTTCCACATAAATCTGTCACTCGTAATGCCTGAAACCTATTCCCATCTGCTCTGAGGACCTCCATGAAAGTGTGGCGCCAAGTTGTACTAGGATGTCATCGCAACTCTTATTATGCGTAATTCATTTTGTCGGAGAACATGTCCCGCAAACCTCATGCGAGGCTCTGTTACAACCTTGCTAAGGGGTCGACTCCCAGTTCGACATAGGATTTTCATGATTCAGACCCGATCTCAATAACTCCTAAAATCTGTCTTAGCTATCTTTGTTGAGCCACATTTAATGTTTTTCAATTTCGGCAGATGACTATGCACTGCACTTTATTAATGGAGCCCAACCACTGGTAGAAATATGTAACCTCTCTTGACTACGCTCTTGGAATTGGTTTGCTTTAGATTTTATATCGAAAAGGGAAGTTTTATCGTCAAAATCTTCTGTTGGGGGTTCTAAACTAAAAAATCTCTGGAGTTATGTTTTTTTTTAAATTCAAAACCCCACTTGGCTAGGGTTGTACAACTTGGTAACTGTAGTTTGCTTTAGAATAATATTGAAAAGAGAGGTGGGGATTTTAAACCTACTGGAGGGGTTTTAAACTTTTAAAAAAGCCATCTGGAGGAGAGGGGTTTAAACTCACCCCCCCCAACGGCTTGGCTACGCTCAAATAATTTTAGTGTGTAATTTGCTTTTTTTATATTGAAGAGGTAAATGTTAGCATCAAAACCATCTGAAAGGGGGTTTTAACTTAAAACCCCTTTTGGCAACGCTCATAGCATTTTGAGTGTGTAATTTGCATTTTTTTTATTATGAGGATTTATTTTTTAGCTTGAAACCCCGCTGGCGGGGGGTTTAAACTCAAAACCCCCTTGGCTACGCTCATAGATTTTAGAGTGTGTAAGTTGCTTTTTTTTATATTGAAAAGGTATTTTTTAGCTTCAAATTTCACTGAAGGGGGGTTTTAACTCGAAACCCATTTGGCTCTGCTCATAGCATTTTGAGTGCGTAATTCGCTTTTTTTATATTCAACGGTCCAGCAGATCAAAGGATAGGTGAAAGTGAATGTTAAGTTAGATGTGAACCTGGCCTAACTAGTTCCCCTTTCAGACCATGTGGTCTATAGGGCAGATGATGTAAAGTTCAGAACTTTGAATGGTCTAAAACAGGGCCCACAGACACCTACAGAAATCAGGCTTACCAACAGATAATATATACATATAAAAATGCAAATATATTAAAAATAACTATTTTAAATATCTATATATGATATTGGGATTTCCCTTTCCTATCACTTAGGATAAAGATGCGAAAGAAACATTGTCTCTACATGTCATTCTAAAAAGCTTAAAAAAACTTTGATTATTCCTATTGGCAATATTTCGAACTATTCAGTTTAATTTTCAAACTCAGGCCACTATTTATTCAATGCTTTGAAGAACTGTGTTGAAAGTCTTGGGTTAGCTTGGAAGAAATGACAAGGGTTAACAGCTGATGGAGCCTGTGTTTTAGCTGAGAATAATAGTAATTTTTTATAAATTAAAGAAGAGCAAGCTGCATTTAATATCAAACGTGATCAAACTTATCAGTGCCAGGGGTCTTCAACCACAGGCAGTTCCGAGAAGTACTTAAGATTTGGTACCACAGCAGTATTCTCTAGCTTGTTACAAATATTTCCATTGAAGGGTGAGAGATAGACTTTATGATTTTCATAGACACAGTTATACACGAAAAGTATGTAACTGTTAAATCTTTTCAAACAAAGCTATCCCATTTCTCCAGACAAGCACGTGAAAACATGTTTGTCATTTTGTTTCGCTAAAAGTAAAATGGTTGAAAAGTACAAGACCATAGACATATATATACAAGACTTATTTCAATTCTTTGTTGTGGAATTGGAATCAAATTTTAAGACGCCAAGAACTGGCAATATGTTTTCAATAACTTAGCTCACCATTTATTGCAGGAGCTGATTAAGCTCTAAAGGAAATACCTCCAAGCAAATTATTACCTGAAAGAAAAGTTCCATTCAGTTATTCCACGGGAGTTTTATGGGTGCCAAAGCTGTTTTTACACACTTTAGAAAACTTTGATGCTAAACTTTTACATTATTATACATGTGTGAACAAACGTTTACTTGTTTGAAAATAAACAAGAATAAGAACAGATGGGAAGCGTGGTCGAGAGGCCAAATACACTTGAACTTGGCTTGGCTACCTAGAAGGGGGCTCGAGGTTCAACACCCGTTTCGGGCAGAGTTGTGTTTACTGAGCGCCCAAAGGCAGCACGGAAAACCAACTCCTAGATACCCCCTTCCCCCCCCCCCCCCACTAGTCCACAAATGAGATTGTACCAAAAGCGCTCTGAACATGCTATAAGCATGAAAGTAGCGCTATATAAAAGCTATACTAATAATGCTGACTGTCTGTACTTTGAAAGCAGTCACGAGGATAACAAATAGTAAGCTAGTTCCACAGTTCCCGAACATTATGCACGAGTGTAATTAGTTAAAAACTTTAAATTAAGTACAACTGTCCATTTGTGGTGAAATGTGACATGTAAACAGACGATAACAAATTTAAAAAAAAAATTCGAAATTTGGTTTCAGAAATTGCTAACTCTTGTTGTAATTCCTCAACTGGGAGTGCCAAAAAAAATGAAGTCTAAATGTATAATACAGTATAAATGTGAATTGAAAGACAGTATGCACAGCTAGCTAGCGCATTTTTGTAAAGTTGTATATATATATATATATATATATATATTTATTTATTTATTCAGCCCCCCCCCTCCATCTAAACGGAACAGACGGACAGACATTTCACACAAAACTTATAGCGTCTTTTCCCCTTTCGGGGGCCGCTAAAAATGAACTCTGAAGATACTTATCAGTGGCATAATCATAATTATTCTAATCATTATCATCTCTCAAAAGATTTCCACTACTTCCACCACACATTGGTCTTTGATCATTACATCATGCGCGAGATAATATTGACATCCCCAACATCAAATAGAAACAATAGAACTAAATACAAACCCCGCTGTACAATAGATCTACTTATTGACATCAATTATTTCATTTCTCAACAAGTATGAAGAGAGGAGGGGAAATACTAAATAACAAAATCAAAACTATCAAAAAACATTCTATATAAACCTATTTAGAGTAAAGTGCGAAGTTCGAGCGCATTAAGCCTGCTGGCAGCAATTTTCAAGTTTGGATTTTTATAGCACCGTAACGGTCTGACCTAGGAAAAAACTGATAGTATCTCTGAATTCCTCGTCCTTTTTTCTATGAAAATAGATTGGATTTAATGTATCACTAGGCTTAGTTAAAATTAAATACGAAGTCAAAGAGGTGTAGGGTAAGTATCGCCAAGCGTACTTTTCCTCGAGCGGATTTTTCCCCAGTTAGTAACCTCGATCGGGTTGGTGGAAGGTTCGAACAGATCAAAGGAAATATATCTAAAAACATGTTTTAAAATTTAATTTTTACTAGAAAGTCATTTTCTTTTTACTCCAGCGCAAGAACACCATCCATTGCACCATTTCCCACCCTCCACAATTTCAAATAGTCTCTTTAAGCTGATGAGCAATCAGACTTAAAAATACCCTTAAGCCCATTGCCCATTTCCTTCACTACCGGGTAGTAAAAAAGAATAACTCCACACCTCCTGAGTTTGACCTCACCATGAACTTAGCCTTTACAAGGAAAAGAAAATAGTATGTGTCGGAAGTAAAGAAAAAAGGTGCATACGCAGTAGCAATATAGTGGTAATTTGGTAAACATTCAAATAAAAAAGTTATAGCAATAAAAAGTGAACTGTTCGAACCTCCTGACAAATCGGGGCTGCTCGAACTTCGCACTTTCCTATATATCTTAGATAGATTCATTGCCTAAAGGCAAAACCTTAACAACAGAATTACACAATGACTAAGAAAATATATTGAATTGGGGATGAAATGACCGGTCACCATTATCACAATTTGAGGCTAGGCTTTAGTCCTCACTAAAAAGGTAAGGTAAAAAGTAAAATGACAGGCAATGATTGAGTGCCATTATGCCAAATGGTTATCTTTGATCCTGTACTGGTTAGGAATGTTTGAAATTTAGGAAAGTGAGAAAGTGATACTAGAATTCTCGGGCAAAATATATATATGTCATTGTATGAGTTTGGGGGTATTATAAAGTAGCCGTTCCAATAGAAGTCAAGTGTGTAAAAATAATGGTGTTCAAGAGAAGGAGAGAAAGAGAGAACAAAAGGGAGAAAGAGATAGAGATTCACCTTAGCAAATACTAGAATTCACGGGCTAAATATAAGAATGTGAGTGGAATCGTTACAATACAGTTGTATTGGAAATACAATCAAAAGGGTGGTGTTTCTGTCAAAATAAATATCTTACTATTGTAGGTAAAGCTTTGTTTGTATAACTAACTGAGACAAACAATTTGTAATGGCACGATTAGGAATTAGTTATTTGTTTCATTGAAAGAGAAAGTTTTGACGTAGAGACGATGACGCGACTAGTAAAAAAAAAAGACACGGCTTTGAGGAAGCAAAACGAAATGTAAACAAACTACTTCTGAAGGCTTTAGAGAGAGAGACAGTTTGTATGGAGGCAGACATTTTGTTGGATGGTTCCCTTCGCTAGTATTCAACTCTTGTTCGACATTCGCGTTTCGCCCCGAACTCCACTGAGGAATAATGAGCTGTAGTTGTCAGGAGAATGCGTTTCTGTGGTGAAGAATGCAAGAAAACACTTATGTCGTCGAGGCTTAGCCCCGAACTCCACTGATGAATAATGAGCTGTAGATGTCAGGAAAATGGGTTTCTGCAGTGAAGATTGCAAGAAAACGCTTTTGGAGTCGGGGCTTCGCCCCGAACTCCATTGATTAATAATGTGCTGTAGATGTCAGGAGAATACTTTTCTTCATTGAAGAATGCAAGAAAACGATTTTGTTCGCCCCGAACCTCACTGGAGAAGCATACAGCGTTCCCCCAGACCCCCAAGCTTGCAAGAGAAGCCTCAATATGACTGGGTTTTTTTTTCGCCGAAGGTTGAGAAACACTGCTTTTAAAAAAGAATTCTTATATATATATATATATATATATATATATATATATATATATATATATATATATATATATATATATATATATATATATATATATATATATATATATATATATATATATATATATATATATATGCTGTACGCACGTTTGTGCATAGGGTTAGGGTTTACTGGGCGCTAGGGTTAGGGTTTACTGGGCGCTAGGGTTAAGGTTTACTGGGCGCTAGGGTTAGGGTTTGAAAAAAAATCGCCCCCCCCCCCCTCACTCCAAAGTTCTGGATCCACTTGTGCTCGTAGAAGGTAACGAGATAAAAATTTTCTAGACGCTTGTACGTTGGTGTATTGCATGGGGAAGAAGGAAAGAGAAACAGAGCGCTTGGGGAAGAAGGAAAGAGAAACAGAGCGCTTGGGGAAGAAGGAAAGAGAAACAGAGCGCTTGGGGAAGAAGGAAAGAGAAACAGAGCGCTTGGGGGAGAAGCAGAAAGGGTCAGAGACAGAAAAAGAAGAAGCAGAGCGGGGACGAGTTAGAGAAGTGGAACGTGTAAAGAGAGAAAAGAGGAAGATAGTACAATAACATGTGGAGAAGATGAGGATAAAGGTGGGTGTAAGTGTACCCAATAATAGCGCCAACATGGAGACTAGAAGTAGTGCTGCAGCCTTCATGGATTAAAAGGAAGATGCAAACCGTTTGCGTGTAGGACAAGGACGACATCAGTGACTACTTCACACGTTTTGAAATTAAGCTTACGAAGTTTCATGTCCGAGAGAAGAAGTGGTCTTCGTGCATGGGCAAGCTCTTACGATTTGCTAAGACCACGATTACTCGATTCATAATAGATGCCAAGTGTTGAAGAAGGAACTGTTAAATGCATACGGACACAATGCTTCAACAATTCGTAAAAACTATGTAAAAAACTTTAGTTCTATACTTCCAATACTATGAAATTCAAGATTCACACCAATGATATACGAGGTATAGATGGACCCCCGAAATGTAGTGTGCATTATTACAATATAGCTCGTGTAGGAGTATGATTCAATTAGTGGGGTATAACTTCATGAATTAAATAAAATATTACCTAGGATGATCATTTTATTGTAGTCTAGTATGAACAAAGTAGATACTACAAAGCAGCAATGAGTAAGTAGGTCATAGGATTTATTTACAAGACTATTTATCATGTGCAATATAAAATATTCTCAATAATAGTGCTAATATATTTAAATGCACCAAAGCATAGAACTAGATGACATATATCTAAATCATATGTAAATGGTCAACAAAGCTTAGACATTACCCAAATAGAAGACATGAGAATACATACCCATCATACAGTACAGTACAGGACCCGTGATAAAAACAACTCACAAGTAATGAAATAAACAAACACACACACAAGCTCACATCTTACACAATCCTGCTCTTGACAATCTACTAACAAAACAGGCCATCCAACCGGGTAGAGCTCAGACGACAATCAAATGGACTTCTTGTTGGAGAACGTAGAGTCTGAAAGTCGAACGAATGTTGTCCTACAGAGAACTTCACCAATAGGTCATTGAAGAGTCATTGGTAGACATCATGAATACTTTTAAAAACGCCTATCTTAATAACCCATCTTCTAATATGGACCAAACAAAAATCATTGATCTAATAGGTTATAGTTATGTTATAGGAAATGAAGTTAGAGTTAGGGAAAGTTATGGAGGTAAGAAATGATAGGTCTAGGGAAAATGAAGACACTGGTAAAGAAAGCTATGATACAAGAAATGATAGCCCCAAAGCGGGTGATAGGAACGTATCAGTGTAGAAAACACAAAGGCAAAAGATCAGAGAATAGGTACACACGAGGTCATCATGATACCAATGAAAGGGGAAATCGTAGACAGAGAGGGGGGAACCAGATGAAGAAATTAACTTCCTTGAAATTGTGTACAATACATTTAAACTGCATCCAGGCAAGGTAAATAATAAACAAGTGAATGTGATTCGTGACACAGCTAGCAGTACCCCCACGGTTAGATGGGGGCTAGTTAAGGCAAGAGATTATCTAGGCTATGCTAAAACAGATTAGAAGACGGAAAAGTCAAGAGATTCCAAGCTTGCAAAGTCTTTATTAAATCTGCTTTGTATACTGGGTACTGTGAGTGTCTATTGTACCTATAATGAAGTTATCTGAAGATGTTTGCTACGTCTTATTATATTGTTATAACTCAGCCATGCGCACCACCATCCAGGCTAGTGCTAGAAGGTGCGCACTGTGATAGACTAGACCTAAAAGGATGTCAACATTAGAAGAGACAAACGATTTCCACCCAAGTTGAGAGCCAATATGGAGATACTGTGCCTAAGATAGATGTTTTGTGTATCTGTAATGTCGTGTAAAAAAACGTCTATGACTCGATGAATTGCCTCACTTAAGTTATTACAATATAATGAGACTCTTTAGCGATTTACTAACACCAAAACGACAAGATCATAGTTTATAAATACTTAAATCTTAATTAACACTGTAAACCAGTGGCGTAGCTAGACAGACAGCTGGAGGTCACTCACAAAGGCCATAGGCGGACAATGGTTATGCTTTCCCTGGTTGTCGGGAAATATGTAAGTTACAGCTGGGGCTCCGTATCGATGTGAAATATTGCATTCGAGATTTTCATGAATATTCGGACTCGATGACAAGCCTTATTATTATTATATTGTGGCGTTGAAAAGTAGATCTATAAGTAGAAGTATATTCAATATTGTATAGGCCGTAGATCTACTGAGTCTGATCTAGACTAGCTATAGAATTATTCTAGATCTAGATACAGACTATATATAAAATAATCTATAATGTAGGCATATCCTAATTAATAGACATTAGTCAGGTAGAGCTAGATCTAGACTAGTGACAATCTAGATTCGATCTAAAATGTAGATCTAGATATAGAATCTACTTAAATGTCAGTGATTCCGAAAATTAATGATGCGTGCAATGTTTACTATGTACTTTAATGTTTTACGAATCATATGTGCCCATGTGGTGATATGACTACGCCTACATTATACGCAGAACCGTGAATGGCGTGAACTGTATACATATACGCAGAACCTATTGCGACTTGACGGCTTTTGTAAATTTGTCTGCTGTGCTGTACGAGATGCCAAATAATATGTAGATTCTAAAATTCTAGAACAATAGATCTATTCCACTTAATTTATTAACATAAATCTACTAATGTCATTTATAATAAGTAGCTCTAGATCTACTATTTTACCAATGCATTCATACAGAATTTAATATATAGATTTAATTATACTAATTAAGAGTTGTAATTTGGGATAGGATGCCAGGGCCGGTGTCAAAAAAAAATCATTGGCCTAACAAATAGCTTTCTCGAAGAGGACTTTTGGGATGGGTTTCAGGTTCACTGGAGGGGAAATTATGGGACTTGTATGGAGGCCATGTTTGTGGAGCAGGTTGGTAACACTCCACGTGCACATTGCCTTCATCTTTTGCATCAGGCTTCAGTTGACTTCCTTCTTTTGTCTGGGCAGCTGGACAAACGTCTGCTGGGTGCAGACCTTGTCGATGACTTTCTACTTGCATGAGTCTCTCTACTACGTCATCAAGTTTCGGTGGGTGTTCCTGATCACCACTAGGGCTTATCTCACTGGTCGTGACCTCTAGAAATACATCTGCAGGTTCCAAACCTCGCCGGTAGCTTTCATCATGCAAATGTTCTTTAACAGCTTCATCAGGTTTGTACTCGTTGAGGAAATCGCAGCAATCACCACATTTCTTCTCATGTTAGCTACTTTCGCACGGCTTGCTATTAGAGTCACTGGAAGCACCATCTTGACTAGCATGGCCATTGTAGTTGTAGCACGGAGTGTCTAGCCCCCCCCCCCCTCGTTCAACGTTCTCAGCCCGGGGCTCGTCACTTCTTTCACTGAGGTGTACATCTGTTCTACTCTGGCAAAGGTCTCTTTTGGTAAGTCACCCTTCAACACCTTTGGAAAGTCAGCCAACACCTGTTCTTTAAAGGTGATCAACAGTTTCATCGGGTTCTAACTCGAACAGGTAGGTGTCCGGATCCCGGAGGATATTCCAGCTACCCGTCGCCTCAGCGTGGCCCTCCGGTGGAAACGTCCAGGTGTGGAACTGGATAGGCAAAGAACGAGTAGCGAACCAGGTTTTCTAGCAGGTCTCCCTGGGTGAGCTTTTGTTTTTTTTATCTCACTCGGGGTGGGGATGTGTTTGTCCAAGACATTGGAGGTGTTTATAAGTGGAATGAAGTCTTGTGTTTGTCCAAGACATTGGAGCTGTTTATAAGTGGAATGAAGTCTTGGGTTTTTCCAAGACATTGGAGGAGTTTATGAGTGGAATGAAGTATTGTGTTTGTCCAAGACATTGGAGGTGTTTATAAGTGGAATGAAGTCTTGTGTTTGTCCAAGACATAGGGGGTGTTTAAAAGTGGAATGAAGTCTTGTGTTTGTCCAAGACATTGGAACTGTTTATAAGTGGAATGAAGTCTTGTGTTTGTCCAAGACATTGGAGGTGTTTATAAGTGGAATGAAGTCTTGTGTTTGTCCAAGACATTGGAGGTGTTTATAAGTGTAATGAAGTCTTGTGTTTGTCCAAGACATTGAAGGTGTTTATAAGTGGAATGAATTCTTGTGTTTGTCCAAGACATTGGAGCTGTTTATAAGTGGAATGAAGTCTTGTGTTTGTCCAAGACATTGGCGGTGTTTATAAGTGGAATGAAGTCTTGTGTTTGTCCAAGACATTGGAGGTGTTTATAAGTGGAATGAAGTCTTGTGTTTGTCCAAGACATTGGAGGTGTTTATAAGTGGAATAAAGTCTTGTGTTTGTCCAAGACATTGGAGGTGTTTATAAGTGGAATGAAGTCTTGTGTTTGTCCAAGACATTGGAGGTGTTTATAAGTGGAATGAAGTCTTGTGTTTGTCCAAGACATTGGAGGTGTTTATAAGTGGAATGAAGTCTTGTGTTTGTCCAAGACATTGGAGGTGTTTATAAGTGGAATGAAGTCTTGTGTTTGTTCAAGACATTGGAGGTGTTTATAAGTGGAATGAAGTCTTGTGTTTGTCCAAGACATTGGAGGTGTTTATAAGTGGAATGAAGTCTTGTGTTTGTCCAAGACATTGGAGGTGTTTATAAGTGGAATGAATTCTTGTGTTTGTCAAGACATTGGAGGTGTTTATAAGTGGAATGAAGTCTTGTGTTTGTCCAAGACATTGGAGGTGTTTATAAGTGGAATGAAGTCTTGTGTTTGTCCAAGACATTGGAGGTGTTTATAAGTGGAATGAAGTCTTGTGTTTGTCCAAGACATTGGAGGTGTTTATAAGTGGAATGAAGTCTTGTGTTTGTCCAAGACATTGGAGGTGTTTATAAGTGGAATGAAGTCTTGTGTTTGTCCAAGACATTGGAGGTGTTTATAAGTGGAATGAAGTCATGTGTTTGTCCAAGACATTGGAGGTGTTTATAAGTGGAATGAAGTCTTGTGTTTGTCCAAAACATTGGAGGTGTTTATAAGTGGAATGAAGTCTTGTGTTTGTCCAAGACATTGGAGGTGTTTATAAGTGGAATGGAGTATTGTGTTTGTCCAAGACATTTAAGGTGTTTATAAGTGGAATGAAGTCTTGTGTTTCTCCAAGACATTGGAGCTGTTTATAAGTGGAATGAAGTCTTGTGTTTGTCCAAGACATTGGAGGTGTTTATAAGTGGAATGAAGTCTTGTGTTTGTCCAAGACATTGGAGGTGTTTATAAGTGGAATGAAGTCTTGTGTTTGTCCAAGACATTGGAGGTGTTTATAAGTGGAATGAAGTCTTGTGTTTGTCCAAGACATTGGAGGTGTTTATAAGTGGAATGAAGTCTTGTGTTTGTCCAAGACAATGGAGGTGTTTATAAGTGGAATGAAATCTAATGTTTGTCAAAGACATTGGAGGTGTTTATAAGTGGAATGAAGTCGTGTGTTTGTCCAAGACATTGGAGGTGTTTATAAGTGGAATGAAGTCTTGTGTTTGTCCAAGACATTGGAGGTGTCTATAAGTGGAATGAAGTCTTGTGTTTGTCCAAGACATTGGAGGTGTTTATAAGTGGAATGAAGTCTTGTGTTTGTCCAACACATTGGAGGTGTTTATAAGTGGAATGAAGTCTTGTGTTTGTCCAACACATTGGAGGTGTTTATAAGTGGAATGAAGTCTTGTGTTTGTTCAGAACATTGGAGGTGTTTATAAGTGGTATGAAGTCTTGTGTTTTTCCAAGATATTGGAGGGGTTTATAAGTGGAATGAAGTCTTGTGTTTGTCCAAGACATTGGAGGTGTTTATAAGTGGAATGAAGTCTTGTGTTTGTCCAAGACATTGGAGGTGTTTATAAGTAGAATGAAGTCTTGTGTTTGTCCAAGACATTTGAGGTGTTTATAAGTGGAATGAAGTCTTGTGTTTGTCCAAGACATTGGAGGTGTTTATAAGTGGAATGAAGTCTTGTGTTTGTCCAAGACATTGGAGGTGTTTAAAACTGGAATGAAGTCTTGTGTTTGTCCAAGACATTGGAGGTGTTTATAAGTGGAATGAAGTCTTGTGTTTTTCCAAGACATTGGAGGTGTTTATAAGTGGAATGAAGTCTTGTGTTTGTCCAAGACATTGGAGGTGTTTA
The DNA here is from genome assembly GCA_036873155.1 of Biomphalaria sudanica. Lineage (NCBI taxonomy): Eukaryota > Metazoa > Mollusca > Gastropoda > Planorbidae > Biomphalaria > Biomphalaria sudanica. Next base: position 63,183 of record JAZGLO010006728.1, on the reverse strand, counting down.
TAAGTGGAATGAAGTCTTGTGTTTGTCCAAGACATTGGAGGTGTTTATAAGTGGAATGAAGTCTTGTGTTTGTCCAAGACATTGGAGGTGTTTATTAGTGGAATGAAGTCTTCTGTTTGTCCAAGACATTGGAGGTGTTTATAAGTGGAATAAAGTCTTGTGTTTGTCCAAGACATTGGAGGTGTTTATAAGTGGAATGAAGTCTTGTGTTTGTCCAAGACATTGGAGGTGTTTATAAGTGGAATGAAGTCTTGTGTTTGTCCAAGACATTTAAGGTGTTTATAAGTGGAATGAAATCTTGTGTTTCTCCAAGACATTGGAGCTGTTTATAAGTGGAATGAAGTCTTGTGTTTGTCCAAGACATTGGAGGTGTTTATAAGTGGAATGAAGTCTTGTGTTTGTCCAAGACATTGGAGGTGTTTATAAGTGGAATGAAGTCTTGTGTTTGTCCAAGACATTGGAGGTGTTTATAAGTGGAATGAAGTCTTGTGTTTGTCCAAGACATTGGAGGTGTTTATAAGTGGAATGAAGTCTTGTGTTTGTCCAAGACATTGGAGGTGTTTATAAGTGGAATGAAATCTAATGTTTGTCAAAGACATTGGAGGTGTTTATAAGTGGAATGAAGTCGTGTGTTTGTCCAAGACATTGGAGGTGTTTATAAGTGGAATGAAGTCTTGTGTTTGTCCAAGACATTGGAGGTGTCTATAAGTGGAATGAAGTCTTGTGTTTGTCCAAGACATTGGAGGTGTTTATAAGTGGAATGAAGTCTTGTGTTTGTCCAACACATTGGAGGTGTTTATAAGTGGAATGAAGTCTTGTGTTTGTTCAGAACATTGGAGGTGTTTATAAGTGGTATGAAGTCTTGTGTTTTTCCAAGACATTGGAGGGGTTTATAAGTGGAATGAAGTCTTGTGTTTGTCCAAGACATTGGAGGTGTTTATAAGTAGAATGAAGTCTTGTGTTTGTCCAAGACATTTGAGGTGTTTATAAGTGGAATGAAGTCTTGTGTTTGTCCAAGACATTGGAGGTGTTTATAAGTAAAATGAAGTCTTGTGTTTGTCCAAGACATTGGAGGTGTTTAAAACTGGAATGAAGTCTTGTGTTTGTCCAAGACATTGGAGGTGTTTATAAGTGGAATGAAGTCTTGTGTTTGTCCAAGACATTGGAGGTGTTTATAAGTGGAATGAAGTCTTGTGTTTGTCCAAGACATTGGAGGTGTTTATAAGTGGAATGAAGTCTTGTGTTTGTCCAAGACATTGGAGGTGTTTATAAGTGGAATGAAGTCTTGTGTTTGTCCAAGACATTGGAGGTGTTTATAAGTGGAATGAAGTCTTGTGTTTGTCCAAGACATTGGAAGTGTTTATAAGTGGAATGAAGTCTTGTGTTTGTCCAAGACATTGGAGGTGTTTATAAGTGGAATGAAGTCTTGTGTTTGTCCAAGACATTGGAGGTGTTTATAAGTGGAATGAAGTCATGTGTTTGTCCAAGACATTGGAGGTGTTTATAAGTGGAATGAAGTCATGTGTTTGTCCAAAACATTGGAGGTGTTTATAAGTGGAATGAAGTCTTGTGTTTGTCCAAGACATTGGAGGTGTTTATAAGTGGAATGAAGTCTTGTGTTTGTCCAAGACATTGGAGGTGTTTATAAGTGGAATGAAGTCTTGTGTTTGTCCAAGACAATGGAGGTGTTTATAAGTGGAATAAAGTCTTGTGTTTGTCCAAGACATTGGAGGTGTTTATAAGTGGAATGAAGTCTTGTGTTTGTCCAAGACATTGGAGGTGTTTATAAGTGGAATGAAGTCTTGTGTTTGTCCAAGACATTGGAGGTGTTTATAAGTGGAATGAAGTCTTGTGTTTGTCCAAGACATTGGAGGTGTTTATAAGTGGATGAAGTCTTGTGTTTGTTCAAGACATTGGAGGTGTTTATAAGTGGAATGAAGTCTTGTGTTTGTCCAAGACATTGGAGGTGTTTATAAGTGGAATGAAGTCTTGTGTTTGTCCAAGACATTGGAGGTGTTTATAAGTGGAATAAAGTCTTGTGTTTGTCCAAGACATTGGAGGTGTTTATAAGTGGAATGAAATCTAATGTTTGTCAAAGACATTGGAGGTGTTTATAAGTGGAATGAAGTCGTGTGTTTGTCCAAGACATTGGAGGTGTTTATAAGTGGAATGAAGTCTTGTGTTTGTCCAAGACATTGGAGGTGTTTATAAGTGGAATGAAGTCTTGTGTTTGTCCAAGACATTGGAGGTGTTTATAAGTGGAATGAAGTCTTGTGTTTGTCCAACACATTGGAGGTGTTTATAAGTGGAATGAAGTCTTGTGTTTGTTCAGAACATTGGAGGTGTTTATAAGTGGTATGAAGTCTTGTGTTTTTCCAAGACATTGGAGGGGTTTATAAGTGGAATGAAGTCTTGTGTTTGTCCAAGACATTGGAGGTGTTTATAAGTGGAATGAAGTCTTGTGTTTGTCCAAGACATTGGAGGTGTTTATAAGTGGAATGAAGTCTTGTGTTTGTCCAAGACATTGGAGGTGTTTATAAGTGGAATGAAGTCTTGTGTTTGTCCAAGACATTGGAGGTGTTTATAAGTGGAATGAAGTCTTGTGTTTGTCCAAGACATTGGAGGTGTTTATAAGTGGAATGAAGTCTTGTGTTTGTCCAAGACATTGGAGGTGTTTATAAGTGGAATGAAGTCTTGTGTTTGTCCAAGACATTGGAGGTGTTTATAAGTGGAATGAAGTCTTGTGTTTGTTCAAGACATTGGAGGTGTTTATAAGTGGAATGAAGTCTTGTGTTTGTCCAAGACATTGGAGGTGTTTATAAGTGGAATGAAGTCTTGTGTTTGTTCAAGACATTGGAGGTGTTTATAAGTGGAATGAAGTTTTGTGTTTGTCCAAGACATTGGAGGTGTTTATAAGTGGAATGAAGTCTTGTGTTTGTCCAAGACATTGGAGGTGTTTATAAGTGGAATGAAGTCTTGTGTTTGTCCAAGACATTGGAGGTGTTTATAAGTGGAATGAAGTCTTGTGTTTGTCCAAGACATTGGAGGTGTTTATAAGTGGAATGAAGTCTTGTGTTTGTCCAACACATTGGAGGTGTTTATAAGTGGAATGAAGTCTTGTGTTTGTTCAGAACATTGGAGGTGTTTATAAGTGGTATGAAGTCTTGTGTTTTTCCAAGACATTGGAGGGGTTTATAAGTGGAATGAAGTCTTGTGTTTGTCCAAGACATTGGAGGTGTTTATAAGTGGAATGAAGTCTTGTGTTTGTCCAAGACATTGGAGGTGTTTATAAGTGGAATGAAGTCTTGTGTTTGTCCAAGACATTGGAGGTGTTTATAAGTGGAATGAAGTCTTGTGTTTGTCCAAGACATTGGAGGTGTTTATAAGTGGAATGAAGTCTTGTGTTTGTCCAAGACATTGGAGGTGTTTATAAGTGGAATGAAGTCTTGTGTTTGTCCAAGACATTGGAGCTGTTTATAAGTGGAATGAAGTCTTGTGTTTGTCCAAGACATTGGAGGTGTTTATAAGTGGAATGAAGTCTTGTGTTTGTTCAAGACATTGGAGGTGTTTATAAGTGGAATGAAGTCTTGTGTTTGTCCAAGACATTGGAGGTGTTTATAAGTGGAATGAAGTCTTGTGTTTGTTCAAGACATTGGAGGTGTTTATAAGTGGAATGAAGTTTTGTGTTTGTCCAAGACATTGGAGGTGTTTATAAGTGGAATGAAGTCTTGTGTTTGTCCAAGACATTGGAGGTGTTTATAAGTGGAATGAAGTCTTGTGTTTGTCCAAGACATTGGAGGTGTTTATAAGTGGAATCAAGTGCTCAGCATGGTTAAATCATGGATTGTTTTCTTTGACATTTGCTACTGACTGCAACATAAAAAGTTATGGTATTCTTTAAACATTGTGGTAAACATTGCAAAGGTCAAATAGAAACAGTATACAAGAAATGAAAACAAAGCATGTGGTAAATTTTACAACTTTATACAAGGAAAATTAATTTCCTCCTTACATTGTCACGAGGGGAATGGTTTCTTAGTGATGAAGTGCTTTACTTCAGAGGTGGAATGGATGACATATTCAGCCCTAGCATTATTGGATGGCTGCCTGGCCGTGCGGGTTGCGCGCTGGACTGTCGTTCGGATTTATCGACGGTTCAAACCCTGAAGGAACATCCGAAACATGTAAAACATTTCCAAAACATATCATATGATCTGGGAACCAGTCCACAAGTAACATGTGATAGAACATTAAGAAGATATTAATTTCACCTCAAACAAACTCTTTATTACCACAACCCAGCCTAACCCACTCTGTAGTGCTGTGTCAAACTGTTATCAAGAATAACAAGCTGCTTATTCTTAGAGAGACTCCAAAACAGCTTTTAGCTGCTAAGCAGCAAAAAATTGACTAGATGAAGAAAAAAAAACCCATAACAGTAACACTAAAGCGTTTTTTTTTTAAAGTAGATAGCCTGGAGCTAAGTTTACACCTACTGAATTTAATCCAATGCCTGGGGAGATATGTTTAGTAAAGATAAAAAGTATTGTTTGATCATTAGCCTTGAGAAAACAAAGCCTTATCCTGCAAGATGCCTCCAGCTTTAAAGTAGCCTATGGTGATCACACTGGACTTAGTTACTTACTGTCCAGACGTTTGAATTGCTCTTAGTGAAGCGAGTTATTCGTTAGTCCAGTTCCTCTCTTAGTTAATGACGAAACGTTAAGTAAAAGTCTGTGCTTCCAATTTACTTTAGTGATTCTTTTCATGTGACAAGGTGGTCATTTAGAAAAATGACCACCTGGTACCGTGGTATGTGTTCTGGACTGTCCGGGGTTCGAACCCTGCCTGCCACATCTGCCGTAGTTCATTTAGAGGTTTGGGCCAGGATAAAATCATCTTCGATTCTGAAAGGGACATTCGAAATTTGTTCAACACATTAATGCAAAATAAATTCTAGGGAAGGCGTGTGGCTGAGCGGTAAAGCGCTTGGCTTCCGAACCGGGGGTTCGAATCCTGGCGAAGACTGGGATATTTAATTTCGGGATCTTTGGGCTCCCCTGAGTCCACCCAGCTCTAATGGGTATCTGACATTAGTTAGGAAAGAGTTAAGGCGATCGGTCGTTGTGATAGCCCTCGTTAACCGCTGGTCACAGAAACAGATGGTCTGCCCTATAAATCGCAAAGTCTCAAAAGAGACCTTTACTTTTCTACAAATTCTAGATTTATATCCAAACAATTTGAGCGCCCTTAGACTTTTAGGACACAATAGATATTTTTAGTTCGATTGCATGATTTTAGTAGAATCTCGAAAAAAAAAAAAAAAAATCAACAATAAAAAATAAAAAAATAACACGAATACGTGACGCATCTTATTGGACACAAAACATTAACAAAGCACAGGTAGGATGTTTTTTTTATATTTTTAATTACATTGACAGCCCAATTGCAGTTATATATAAAAAACTTTTGAGGTAAAACTTGACGCAACCTACCATCCTGTAAACCTCACTAACAGTGTATGAGCCCAATTAAAAACACACACACCAAACTCTCAACAATAAACATGGTAAAGGGCAATAAAGATTAAAAGACGTAACAACAACACAAGAACAATAAACACATCCAAACATCAGACCTGCATCTGTAATAACAACACGAGAACAATAAACACATCCAAACATCAGACCTGCATCTGTAATAACAACACGAGAACAATAAACACATCCAAACATCAGACCTGCATCTGTAATAACAACACGAGAACAATAAATATATCCAAACATCAGACCTGAATCTGTAATAACAACACGAGAAGAATAAACACATCCAAACATCAGACCTGCATCTGTAACAACTATGCCGTTAGACTGAACATATGGGATGAAAACAATTCATCGGTTGAGTGCACTGATTGAACGTAACGTCGAAATGGCCCATTTATCATCTTAACGATTCCAAGTAATAGATCGTCGCTGTTCGATACCCGTAGGAATGAAAACTTCAATTTACACTTGATTGATTTTCTTTGCAATTAAAAAAAAATTATACATGATTCCACTCAGGTCCGTCTTAGGCCACTGCAACCTATGCGGTCGCTTTCAAAGGCCCCGCGCTAATTCTGATGTGTAATTATTAATTGCAAAATATATACAAAAAAAATTCCTGGAAATGTCCTACACTTATTAAAATCTCCTGAAAACTCATAAAAATCTCCTCAAAAATTGAGAAAATTGTCAATTGTGGGTGTCATTCATTACGGAAAACACCAATCCTACGCGCGATAAAAAAAAGGCATTATCAGCTTTCCTGTAATAAAATGTAATAATTGGAGTTTTCCCCTTAACTAGAAATTCCAATACCTTAGTTAGTTTTATAGTCACTGGCATATAAATATGCCATAGGATGCAAAATTCGTAAAGTAAAGTTAACTTGATCGCATGAACAAAATGCAAAGCCGAATTTATTTTCTAAAACAAAATCTCAATTTTCACTTATTATCCTTATTCCCACCCAGACTAGGCCCCGCGCAATCAGTTTTGCATAGGGCCCCGCAATCGCTAGAACCGGCCCTGCGGGGCCCTATGCAAAATGACAATTTTGTCTATTTTTCAGGAGATTTTAATCATTTCAGATTTCAAGGACTTTAAGGATATATTTCGCAATTACATGAGATTTCCGGGATGCCCTGGAAAATCAGGAGAACGTGGAAACCCTGTTTTTATATATCAGTTATAAGTCCGGCCCTGCATAACGCCTATTCTATTTTTAAAAAGTTACAGAGTTCATTGTATGCATACAATTATCAATTATCGATACATTATCAAGCTTAACAAGAGAATGATTCTGAGAACAGGTAGAACTAGATATGGTTGTACATCATGAGATTTTAAACTTTGTATAGAAATGCCCGGGCCTTTTTTAACACCCAGTCCGCCCCTGGTTGTGTATTGTTTACTGTGGACTGTCTTTATGCTAATAACAATTACATACACAATTAGGATATAAAAAGACAACATACCATGCTGTACCAAACGTTTAGAATTCATGTCTCGCAATTTGGGAACTGATATTTGTTCACGATTTTGTCGTGTGGTCAGTCCATTACCAACTGTTTTTCTTAAATCAGCTAGTAACCATTCGAACTCCTCACCTATCGGAACGAAACACAATTCCCTACTTAAGGTCAGAATGTAGACCTTGTTTTATTTCGGTTCACGGAACATTAAATTATGCAAAAGTAAACTCGCTTACAAAAAGCAAGGGAAGTCACTCAGTAAATACTAATTGGGAATCTATATGACATAGTATTACCTCCCTTTCTAATGTCTACTATGATATAATTTTTTAAAATTTAGGTGGAGAGGTGGCTGAGCGGTTAAGCGCTTGGCCCTCGAACCTGAGGTCGTGATTAAGAATGTTACGTTTCTAGCATCCTCGGAATAAGTAAATACAACTCTGTATTTACGGTAAAGCGTCTACCCTCCACAAACTCATAAATATACCTTTTTTAAAACTAAAATATGCATGTTAAATATTTTTTGTCAAGGAAATAGCATACTGGCGTATGGACCACAGTATAATTTCCCTCATCTAAAATATAGCATGCTTAATATAGCATGCTTTTAGATACTAGAATTATTATGAAAGTTTTCGAACAGTTTTAGGGGCCTCCATATACTTAAATCCAACCTACTGAGTAGAAAGTCAATAATGATCTCGAGCACAAATTCCAATGGAAAAATGTCTAAAAAAAATAATAATTATACTACTATTTTGTATTTAACTTAAGAAGGAGTTATTGTTCCCGAACTAGCATCACTCAGTAATTGTAACAATTTGGGTGGCTGTGTATTGGCCATTGTAAAATTAATTGATTCTCCAGTGAAAGATGTGCACTCTTCAACTTAAAAGTTTGATTCAGCTGATTAGGTTATGATATAGAATAAATATAATTGAGTTATAGCATCATTTCATCTAAATAAATCTATAAATAAATGAAAAATACGATAAAGTTCCCCTTTCAGACCTTGCGATCTAAAGAGTAGATAATGTTAAGGTCATCTGTTTCTGTGGCCAGCAATACAATACAGCACTTAATCCCGAATATAAAAATCATAGTCCTCACCAGGATTCACCTCAGCTTCAGATCTAGTATGGCTCTATTTTCATTGACAATCAGCTTTCCCAAGGAGATCCAAACGTCTGAACTCGATACTACCTTGCTATGATCATTTATAGAGTTGTGGCATTTTTACTTAATAGGACTGACTATTGACTAAACCCCGTTGGGCTGACAGTTATTCATATTAAAATGTATTATTTTCAATCATTAAATAATGCAATTAGATAATTTCATATTCAAATTAAAAGGGAGGTAACCAAACTCTAAATATATGGCTGTTTAAAATAGAAGTATTATTTCCCTTAGGAAATATAAAGAATATATTTATTTATGCTACAGTAGTGAGGTAGATATCAACTTAGAGACCTTTCCATTCTTATTGAGTTCTCTAAATCACTCATCAATAGATTGACAGTGTCTTCTCAGTTCATAATGGCTGAATTATCAATAGCCTATTGGTTTTGTGCTGTCTGTCCGTCTGTCAAGTGTGAATGAAAAGAAATATTAAAATTCGATTTCACATTCACCAGTCTCGTGATCACAATAGATGTATCGATAATCTATTACTTATTAGTCTTTTAATCAATTACTTGTTAACAGTGGCGTAACAAGGGATTTGAGTCCAGGGAGGATTGACCTTTTTAATGGCCTCTGTATGTTAAAAATGTACTTAATAATATAGTTGTCGAAATTCCAATTCTCAAAGTATATAAGTAAAATAAAGAACAAAATCGTGAAGAATCGTATAATGAACAATACTGTTTGCAAGTGATATATCTCAATTCGTAGCTCCTCACTTCGTGCGTTCTGTGCAGCAAAGGCATCTATAAAACATCATCTAGATTCTAGATCAATGTTGTTGTTTTTTCGAATCCACATGAATAGCAAAAGTACATGGCAGTGGCGTAATATTAAGCATTTAATTAAAAAAAATAGGACATTCGATTGGTGGGGGTGGGGGGTGGGTGGGAGGGACTTTTGAATTGGACCCCCACCCCACCCTAGCTTCGCCAATGTCTTCAACCATGTGTTTGTAGACCATTTTCCGGTAACGAATGGCCTTTGAAGAAGTCTGTGAACCAATTCTCTAAATTTGTTGTAGGCCTACGGTTCACACATAAACAGAGATTTGAAATCAGAAACTCGCTAGGACGTCCAACTGCAGATGTTATCGATTGATGTAATGTTGACTCAAGTGAGTTCGTTAAGTCGATCTACTATACAAGTTAGAAAAAAAATGCTACTACTTATAATACTATTGTAATTATAAAAAGGTTTGGTGAAAGTTTCGTTACATCGGCTCGTTGGTCTAGGGGTATGATTCTCGCTTTGGGTGCGAGAGGTCCCGGGCTCAAATCCCGGACGAGCCCGATTTGATTTTGTTTTAATTCTCTGGTTTTATTGTTTGTCGTAGCTAGAACCAAACAGCAGTAAATATAAATATATAAAAGAAAATAGTTCTATATTTAGTTCATTGCGATATGTAAAGCAGAATGTAATTAGTGTGTATGTCCGAATAGAAATTAAAACCGTTTGACCAATCTTAATAAATTTTGGCACAAATGTTCCTTAGGTCATAACTGAGACCGTAGTTATGTTCTATGTCCCTCCCACAACATGAGGACCCTAAATATATATAGAAGATACCTGCGAGCCCTGTTGACCTTGTGAGATGGCCATAAAGTTTGAGTTTCCATTTTTATTTTTTTTACAGTCACAGCGGTCAGCAGATCGTGGGGTCCAATCGCTTGTATGTAATCTCTTCGTCTGTGATGCCGTCTTTAAATTTGATACCAAGGATAATTTTATTAGTCCGACGCATTGGTTATTCAGTTTGACAACAATTATCGACCTCAGCATTACTGCTATACCAATAGTCGGAGCTCACATGGACTAAGGAACATGGAGCTTTTTGAACAAAAGTGCCTAAGAAAAATCGAAAAAATCTTGGAAGACAACGGCCACCCGCTCCATCAGAACTACGACAGGTCGTCGCGAAGTGGGCGACTGCTGTCAATCAAAACAAGAACAGAGCGGTACAAAAACTCGTTCGTACCTCACTCGCCACTCATTGATCAGGGAACATGAAATGCACCAAGATACCTGTCTGTAGTCGCTGAATGAACTCTTTATGTTGTCTGTTGTATTTGTGTGTATTTTTCTGTTGTGTTGTCTTTATATGAGAAAAGAGTCCTTGTAATCACAACAAATTTCCGTATGGATCAATAAAGCAGTCTTAGTCTTACATCTTCAGATATTAAAATCTCATTTCGTAAATACATCTAGGAGAAAATGTTTCTTTTAAATTTTACTTGCGAAAAAAGAAGTAATAAATAAACTTCATAAGAAATCAATTAATACTTTTCATTCAGAAAAAGTTAAACTTACATATTGCTATAACCCTAGTGGCGGACTGAAAGGGTTAATGTTTGTGCGGCCTACTGACACACGTGATTCAGGCTATCACACAGGTCAAGGGCTGTTGAACAAGGGACATTACTGCTAATGCACGCAATATGACCAATGTTTTGGTCACGTGACCAAAAAGCCGTTACAGATGAGAGACAGTGTGTTAGAAAGTCCAGGACAGCAAGCAGTAGGGACTGTGTGCTACGAAGTGAGTCCCCGAAAATGTAGCTCTACGAGCTAGAGAGACTTGTAGTGATTAGTAAGGCAGTTCTGTTGTGTAGCAAAGCATTTGAAGTTAGTGTAGCCAATTATGTTTATTGGCTGATGTTGATGTATTTGTAAATAAACCGCCACCTTGTTTATTGAAGCTCTTGTTGTCAAGTTGATGTTTTAGATGTGTTGTGTTGTTCCTTCAGAGTTGAAGATAGTTTACTTTCTAGTCCAAACATCCCGCAGGACGACGGGGGATGGAAGCGGGCAGGGTTTGAGCCCTCGACCGTCGATAAATCCGAACGACAGTCCAGCGCGCAAACCGCACGACCAGGCAGCCATCCAGTCTTGTTGGGCAGTGTTTGCGGAAGTCCTGATTAGCAGAGAACGTAACAATATCATTTTTTTTAATAATTTCGGAACAAAAAAAAATGAGTAAATATTTATTGGCCGGTATGGGGATCGAACCCACGACATTCGCGTTATTAGCACGACGCTCTAACCAACTGAGATAACCGGCCATATTTGTTGGGGAACAGTATACAGACAAGTTGGATAGCACAGACAAAACCAATGACATTTCCCAATCAATTCAAAGTCTCCTACAACATTTTATGTTAGTTTGCTAAAAAGTTAGAACATGTTTTATTCTCCTATTGATCGGATCAAGTTAAAACGTTTGCACAAATATTCATTGTATCGGAGGAAAGAAGAATACATTTTAAAAAATTACCCAAAAAGTTTATTAGCCTTATGAAGTCTTAGGCGTAGGCAAACTTGCTAGCCGCAATGGCCTCCGATTGTTGGGGTCCTCTCATGGGATTAAATATTTTGTTTGATATCGAAATAAGGGATATAAATGCTACTTAATGAGACATGATCTGTCAAATGGCTGTGTGAAGCGTCTAGTGTGGTAGCTTGACTTGTTGCCACCGCTGGCTAGCATCTGTGAAAGGGGAGCAGTTTTGTAAGTCTCTCTTGCCAGTACATAGCCTCTCCACAGCAAGTCCTATGCAGTACCTCCTCGTGGTGGCAGATGGAAACTGAGGCTGCGAAGCCTAAGGCTAAACTGCAAGGGTCTCGGAGGAGGTTTGGCCCCAAGATGTGAGGCAGGCATGGCCCGTCGGCGTGCGGACACGCCCTGTTGCCCACAAACCAAACCCCTAGCTATAGGTCAATAGCCTCACTGCCTTGTGTGTGTGTCCCTGTAAGGTCTAAGGCTAAGGGAGTAAACCCTAACAGAAAATCCGGTCCTGGAGCCCCGTAGGCGGGGGGACAGTAGTAAGACTACTGCTCTCTGGCAAACTCCTGCAGCCACCTGTCCCCAAATTGTGATGGCTCGCCATCCCTTTGGACCCGGTCAGTATGGAAGAGAGGCGTGTGCTGACGTGTGGGCAGCCCAGCACTCGCAAATTTACCGCCCAGGCTTTCCCCCAGCAATGGAGAGGTCACTCCATCTCTGACAGTAATGTCTTTGGAAAAACACGGAGAGTGGTAGTTACCGGTTATAAGGTCCTAGCTGATTGGCGTAAGCTGGAACGCCAGGGACCACTCTTGACGGTAGGAGGGGCTTTTTAGCCTCACTGGATAGCTACTGCCTGCCTTAAGCCGAGCAGCCCTCGGACAGTAAAGTGCTATCCCGCCACAGCTTGCCGCACCACTGGGTGCTTGGTGCTAAGACAAAATCAAAAAGCAAGCTGCTCACCCGCACCTGCAAATACAATCAAAAGAAAACCCTCAAAATTAATGCGTTTAGCAAGCTGGAACATACGGACAATGTGTCCTGGCTTCAATACTGACCCTGAACTAGTCACAGACATGCGTCAAACAGCTATCATCGACAGAGAACTCAGCAGACTAAACATTGATGTGGCCTGCCTGCAAGAAACCAGACTGGCAGACAGCGGATCTCTCACAGAAAGCAACTATACATTCTACTGGCAAGGAAAACCAGAACAAAGCCCTAGAATACATGGCGTCGGCTTCGCAATAAGAAACAGTCTCGTCCCCTGCATCGCGATGTTTCCCATTGGCAATGAAAGAGTATCACACATGAAATTTGCATCACCGCAAGGCAAAGTTAATATAATCTGTGCTTACTCACCAACCCTTGCTGCACCGGAAGAGGACAAAGACAGATTCTATCAAGCTCTAGAGGACGTAATTAAAAGTATTCCAAAATCCGAGCACCTCTATATAAATGGAGACTTTAATGCCCGTGTTGGTGGTGGAAATGATGCATGGCCACAATGCTTGGGACCTCATGGTGTTGGCAAAATCAATGACAATGGCCAAAGGCTACTCGAGTTTTGTAGCTCTCATGAACTGTGTGTAACAAATACATTCTTCTCTGGCAAGGAACGCCATAAAGTCTCTTGGCAGCACCCACGCTCAAAAAGGTGGCACCAGCTTGACCTCTGCATCACCCGAAGGATGGATCTGAAAAGTGTCATCCACACCCGTTCATACCATAGTGCGGACTGCAACTCAGACCATTCACTAGTGCTAAGCAAAATCAAACTACTTCTCAAGAAGGCTTATACTTCCACTCAACCCAGAACTAGGCGAATTAACGTCAACCATGTAGGTGACCCAGAGAAGTGTGCACTCTTTGGCAAGCTTTTGAACAGTTCAATCCCCTCGTTAAGTAATGAAGAAGACATCTCTATCAGATGGGAGAAATTAAGAGATGTAATCTACAGTTCGGCAATCACCGCCTTTGGGCCTCAAAAACACAAAAATGTAGACTGGTTTGAGGCAAATCTAGCACAAATGGAACCTTGCATCGAGAAAAAGCGATCTGCACAACTCGCTCTCAAGACAAAGCCAAGTCCAAGATCTTTGGAGGCCTTCAAAAGTGCTAATAAAGAGGCGAAACAAATGGCTAGAAAATGTGCTAACACCTTTTGGAGGGATACCTGCAACAGAATCCAAGACAGTCTCCACGCAGGAAATAGCAAAGCTCTATTTGATGGCATTAAAGCGGCCCTGGGTCCAACAGTGTCTAAGCCTGCCCCCCTTCTATCCAAATCAGGAGAAAAAATTACTGATCAAACCAAGCAGCTAGAACGTTGGACAGAACACTACCTCGAAGTCTATGCCACACAGAACACAGTAGACGATGTCGCCCTGGCTTCTCTACCAGATCTTCCAGTACTGGAATGCCTAGATGATCTTCCGAGCCGCAGTGACCTTAAAAAAGCAATTAACTGCATAAAAAATAGAAAATCTCCTGGGAGTGATGGTATCCCAGTGGAAGTAGTGAAAGTCAACGAATCACTCCTGCTCCCTGAACTCTATATTCTCCTCTGCCGCTGTTGGGAAACAGGTCATGTCCCACAGGACATGCGTGACGCAACTATAGTCACAATATACAAGAACAAAGGGGATCGGAGTGACTGCAACAATTACAGGGGTATCTCTCTCCTCAGTATAGTGGGCAAGATCTTTGCTAGAGTGGCACTATCCAGGCTGCAAGTGATAGCTTCTAGAGTCTACCCAGAGTCTCAGTGTGGATTCAGAAGTGGTAGATCCACTGTAGACATGATATCTTCTCTACGACTACTGCAGGAGAAATTCAGAGAGAGAGACAGACCCCTTTACATCGTTTTTGTTGATCTGACTAAAGCTTTTGACATGGTCAGCAGAAGTGGCCTTTTCAAACTCTTGAGGAAAATAGGTTGCCCTCCCAAACTACTGCAGTTCATTGAGTGTTTTCACGAGGAAACTAAATGCACTGTCAAATTCAATGGAGCCCAATCAGCACCTTTTGAGGTTTGCAGTGGTGTCAAGCAGGGATGTGTGCTCGCACCTACTCTGTTTGGCATATTCTTCTCCTGTCTACTGCATTATGCATACAACGACATAAACGAAGGTGTGTTTCTCCATACAAGATCCTCTGGAAAACTATTTAATGTTTCAAGGCTGCGGGCAAAAACCAAGGTTAGGAAGCTACTCGTCAGGGAACTCCTGTATGCTGATGATGCAGCTATTGTGGCTGATTCTGATATTCAGCTACAGTGCCTGGTTGACAAATTATCTGCTGCTTGTCAGAAGTTCGGCTTAAACATCAGTCAAAGCAAGACTAAGATACTTGTCCAAAACACAAACACTGCACCTCAAGTAAGCATTAATGGCCAACCACTAGAAATTGTTGATCACTTTTGTTACCTTGGCTCCATCATATCCAACAACACTCTACTGGATAAAGACATAAACAACAGGATAGCCAAGGCAATGGCCACCATGTCACGGCTGCAGAAGAGAGTCTGGGACAACATATTGCTGACTAACAGTACTAAAGCCCTAGTCTACCGGACCTGTGTTTTGAGCACCTTGCTGTACGGAAGTGAAACATGGTCAACCTACTCATGGCAGGAAAAAAAGCTGAATGTTTTCCACCTCCGATGCCTAAGGCGGATCTTTAAAATAAGGTGGCAAGATAAGATAACCAATGAGGAAGTGCTACAAAGAGCAGGGTGCCAGGACATCCGCTCTGTTATCAGCAGCAGACGCCTTGGCTGGCTTGGCCACGTTCGTAGAATGCCAGAAGGTCGACTTCCACAGGACATCCTGTATGGCGATCTGATAGAAGGCAGGAGAGCCGCTGGTCGCCCACTTTTACGTTATACGGATGTATGCAAACGCGACATGAAGCTCTTCAAAATCGACACTGGCAACTGGGAAGAGGTGGCAATGGACAGATCCTCATGGAGAGAGAGCATAAAGGAAGGGTCAAAGATTGCAGATGCCATACACAACAGAAGCAGAAAGAAGGGTGAAAATGCAACGGCGTCTGGTGATTATATATGCCCAACCTGCGATCGCAGCTGTGTATCAAGGATTGGCCTCTTTAGTCACACAAGAAGTTGCAAAGGGAAAAGATCGTCTCTCGAGACGTAAAATGCCACAGAATGAGACATGATGTACTAGACTCTATTTAACGTCGACATTCTCACCAAAAAGGTCTTCTAACATCTAACCAGTAAATCTAAGATCTCGTTAATAAATCGAGTCAAGGTAAAACATTAGAGCTAGTCTACTAGACAGAAAGCAACCGAGATTTGATATGTTTGAGATTCGATCCCAGTTTTTTTGTTTTGTTTTCTCTAAACGCATTTTAGTCCCATGAGAGGACCCCAACAATCGGAGGCCATTGCGGCTACCAAGTTTGCCTACTCCTAAGGCCGGCCCTGCCGTGAATTAGTGTTTTCTGGCCCCTCGAGCCTTCGGCCCTCAGTACATAATGAAGCCTCAGAGGCTTAAAGTCCATTGGTCTCGACGATTTAAGGTAACCGGTTATACTCCTTTACTCTTTTAGTGATTCTGTATGCTGCAAGAAAACATTGGTTTACTGATTTGCTGGCATTCTTCAAAGATTAAAAAAAAAAGAAACTCCCATCAGAAACTATTTTAATACGGTACTTGATTTAGTAAATAAATGTTTCTTTTTTAATTTTGGTTTAAAAAAAAAAAAAAAAAGTAGGGCTCGTCCGGGATTTGAACCCGGGACCTCTCGCACCCTAAGCGAGAATCATACCCCTAGACCAACGAGCCGCCGCACGCCAAGAACAGTCATCAAATTTTCATGGTGCGGAATCTGTCTGTGTACGTGTTTTTGTTTTTGATATTGAAGACTATTGAGGAAGCAAAGACAGAAGGAGAGAAAGTAATGTTAACGGACAGGGGAAGAACAAAAAAGTAAGAAAAGAGAATGAAAGAAAGAGAAAGAGTGAGAGAGGAAGAGAGACAGAAAACAACAAGAACAAGAGAAGTTGTTAAATCTACTGTCTCTACTAAGATTTATCTTATCTTATATTGCTTCAAACGTTACTCAAAATAATATTAAAAAAAACAGGTGAAAATGACGTACTACGCTTCATTACATTCTAATGAGTTCAACTCTGCTAAGTTGTTGGTTTTCCTGGCTCTGATTCAGGCCATTCTCTAAAGCTCTAGAGAAAACGGAGCATTGGTACGAATTTTTTTTTTTTAGCGTATGGAATAATAAATGTGCCTCTATCTTTCTGAGTATTTCACTAGGTTTTGTTTTTCTATTTGTAAATTATGGTTCAATGTTTTATCTATTTTAACTACTTTGAATTTTATTCTTCATCTTCTATCTTATCTTCTTATCTTATATAATACAGACGTTACTTCAAAAAAGAAGATGATTACATCCTACGCGTCATGCATTTAGTCATGCATATTAACCAATGACTTAAATTCTGCCAAGTCACTGGTTTTCCTGGCTAGCTACCCTATCCTGAACCTTTCTCTAAGTTTAGTGATTTTACTAATGGTGTTTCTCTAATCAAATTTAAATGTTCATTTCTTGCAAATCTTGCTGGTCTATTATCTATTAGTGTTATGTTCTTTATGTTTTCTTTAGTTGAGGTATACCAGAGGATGTATATTCTACTATGGGTTGCCTGAATCTGCCAGGAAAACCAACACCTTAGCAAAGTTTAGTCCATTAATTAACATGCATGACTAGATTAACAAGTAAAAGGCGTAGGACGTAACTATCTTCTTTTTTTAAGTAACTTCTGTACTGTAACATATAAGATAAGATAATATTGGCCTTACCATGGCATTTCAGTTTTATGCTCTTGATTTGTAAAAAAAAAAATTCTACTCAATAACAAACAAGTGCTCTATCACCTGGACCACCTCACTATTCCTATATAAAGACGTGTTGGGAATGGAGCTATCGATGAGGAAACATAAAAAAGCTCGTCTTCAACACTTTCTGAATTGCAGAACAATTAGTAATAGAATAAGTAGTGGAACAAGGAAGCTATAAAAGCAATCCAAGGGAAACGACTGCACGCGAATTTCTATTTGAGTTATCTCTCTTTGCAATTTAAATAACCTTAACCTTTTGGTCCCCCAACCCCAGTGTAATTCTGAATAATGAGCATTCATACAGCCCTTCTCTTCCCGCCCTACTTGTAATGTAGTGGCCTATCACTTCTAGTTCGAACATGTATTTTCATAGTCCCCCCCCCACCCCCACTCCCTTAGCGACCTCCTTTCTCCTCACCATTGAACCAGTGTACCCTAACTTTGTCAACCACTTGAAAGCTGAAACACCGCAGTCTATTAAAAGGACCTCCAAACAAATCTAGGAGGGAAAGGCGATGGTAGTTCTAAAACTATTTCAAACGACACACTCCCTGATGCAATTCTATGTAACCGATTTCAACAGTATTTCTCGAACGCCTTGGATATCGTATGCATCGAGAGTATAGTCTTTTTGTAAATAGCAGGAAGTGTGTCTAAAGTCTAAAAAAAGATAATCTTGCATAATAATTAATGCATGCCAATGAGTGTGAAGATTAAGGAATGAGTGTAAAGATTATGGAATGAGTGTAAAAAAAATAATTATACAATCAACTTGACAAAACTATTTACAACCGTAAATATGTTTCAAATGAAATACCTACAATCAGATCAACAAAACTATTTACAACAGTTCATATATATAGTTCTTAAACATAGTCTCCATATCTTGAAGGTTTCAGGAGATTGGCCCTAGGTCGCAGAGAGTACTGGTGAGTGTTTTCGGCGTTGGGCGGATTGTTCATACACTCATTCTCTGCGTCCGGGAAAATGTCCGTACAATTACTTTCTCTATCAGGAGAAAAGTCTATGTTGTTAGTGGTGTCAGGTCGTAGGTGTCTTCTATTTCTTTGGTACATGAAACCATTGTCCCCTTCTATAATGTAGGCACGTTCGTTCACTTTCCGACATACTCTGCCTTGTCTCCAGGTAGTATCGTTTGGCGATTGATAGAAGACTTTCTGTCCGACGTTTATAAGCTTCATGTCACGAGCTGTTTTGTTGTAGTGTTTTCTGATACTTTGCTGTCGCTTCTCTCGTCTGGCTGTGGCTTCTTGTTGTGACATTCATGCAGGATGCTCTCTTCTTGGCAATAACGTTCTTGTCGCCCTTCCAAAGAGCATCTGAGCCGGACTTAAGTTGGTATCTTGCCTGGGTGTATTTCTAAACTCTAATAGGGCTTCAAAGGCATCTGATTTACTTTCTTTGGATTTTTTCATCAGATTCTTTAATATTTTCACTGCTGCCTCTGCCTTGCCGTTTGACTGATGGTGTCCTGGTGAAGATTTTAAATGGTGGACACCCCATGCTTTCATGAATGCGGTGAATTCAGCAGATGAAAACTGAGGTCCAAAATCACTGATACAAACTTTGGGGACACCATATCTGGCAAACAAGTTTTTTAGTTTTCTTATAACAACTTGACTTGTTGTGTGCAAATTTTCTACTTCAATAAAATTTGAATAGTAGTCAACTATGGCAAGGTATTGTTGGTCAAATATTTGGAACAAATCTATTCCAACTTTGTCCCAGGAATTTGAACCCTCATTATGCTGTATTAAGCTTTCTTTCTGGTTTGCAGGTTTACTTTGCTGACAAGGTTGGCATGCATTAGCTATTTCTTTTATTCTTGCCGCTATTCCCGGCCAGAAAACTGCGTCCCTTGCTCTTCTCATCATGGCATCATACCCTAAATGTGCTGCATGTAGTTTGGTCTCAACTTCTTTTCTTAATGCTCTTGGGATAATTATTCTCTCCCCTTTCATTAGAAGGCCATCCTCATAGGTCAGTACATCTGCAAGTGACCAATACTGTTTGAGTTCTGGTACAATATGATGCTTGTCTGGCCAACCGTTCAGTATGTACTGTTTCAACATCTGCATCTCATTGTCCACTTTGACTGCATCTTTAACTTTATCTAACATTATATCTGGGAGGGCCAGTCCTACAGTGTTGATAGAAGTGTCAGGAAAATCTTCCTGTTCTGGCAAAGGGTCTCTGCTTAGCGTGTCAGCAATCTGTAATCTGTTTCCTTTGGTATACTGGTACTGAACATCGTATTGGTACAAGCGCATCATTAAGCTTTGAAGCCTTTTACGTGCACAACTGAGGGGTTTATTGAGTATATTTTCCAAAGGTTTATGATCATTCTGTATTATTATTGTTCTGCCGTACGTGTACTGGTCGAATTTTTCTAGAGCTACTACTACAGCCAAGAGTTCCTTTTCGATTTGAGCCCACTTTTTCTGAGGCTCTGTGAGTGATCTTGATGTGTATGCTATGGGTTTATCATCTTGTAGTAGTACAGCTCCTAGGCCATTTTGACTGCTGTCCGCCTGAATAGTTACTTTCTTCTCCGGGTCGAAATAACTTAGGGTTCCATGATTGGATATCTTCTGTTTGACACTATTACATGCTTTCTCGCAGTCATTCGACCACACAAATAGCTTGTGTTTCTTTGTCAGTTCTGTTATTGGTTGTAGATCTGCTGAGAGACTTGGGATGAATCTTGATAGATATTGTATCATTCCACAAAATCTACGAACCGATGTAATGTCTTCAGGGGTTTTTAGATTTGTTATGGCTCTCACCTTGTTTGGGTCTGGTTTTATTCCTGACTGGGAAATAATGTGTCCCAAAAACACAATTTCTGATTTTCGGAATGCTGATTTCTTTTCATTTAGTCTGATGTTCTTTTCCTTTAGCCTATTGAGTAATTTTGAAAGGTTTTCCTCGTGATTTTTGCGAGCCTCTTCTACTGTGTCCCCCTTTCCAATTACCATTATATCATCCACCACGTTAAAACATCCTGTTAGTCCCTCCAACGCATCATTCAAATGTCTTTGAAAGACTTCCGAGCTTACTTTGAGACCAAAAGGAAGTCTATTCCATTTGTATCTACCGAATGGGGTCGCCATTGCAGTGAGACCTGATGAGTCCGGGTCTAGTTTGATATGCCAAAAAGCTTCCTGGATGTCGACTTTGCAAAATATCTTGGCGTTACCCATTTCAGCCAAAATGTCTTCTAGTGTTGTTAGGTTGTAGTGCTCCCTCAGTAGTGCCTTGTTCAAGGGTTGAGGATCAATACAGATTCTGATACTGCCGTCTGATTTCTCTACCAATGCCATTTGACTAACCCACTCTGTGGGCTAAGTTATTCTTTCCAGAATTCCTCGTTGAACTAATGAGTTTAGTTCGGCTCTGACTTTCTCTTTTAATGCTATGGGAATTCTTCTACATGGTAGGACTTTGGGCTTCACTGTCTTGTCTATTTTCAATGTAGCCACGCCCAAGTCACCAAGTGCGTCAATGTTTTGATGTTTGTTTCCTGTGGCTTCCACTTTAGCAATAAATCGGTCTTCATTAATGTGAATGAGCTCCATCTTTCTCAGTGTTGATAATCCTAGCAGGCATGTTAGATCATTTGGTACTACCACATACTCTACATTGAATTTCTCATTGGTCTTTAGATTGGTGGTTACCAACGTAGCTTTTCCTTTTGGCTCCATTATTGTCTTATTCCACATTGTTAATCTCTGGGGCGTCGGTACTATCTGGTCTGGGCACACATATTTTTCGTTTATGGTATTGACGTCGGCGGCACTGTCCACTTGAAATCTGACTCTTTGGTTGTTGATCATCATGACGGCCGTCATCCTATGCTTTTTGGGGCCATTCATTGCCATTACCCATTCAGTTTGGAGTGTAACTTCTTCTTCTTCTGTGTCTGAGTCTATGTTGCTCTGTGTCTTTGTTTGAGTAATGCTGTATATTTTCTTTTTGCAGACTGAGGCGAAATGATTCCTGCCTCCACAAATATGACATGATTTTCCCCAGGCCGGACATTTTTCCTTTACGTATTCATGGTTGCCCTTGCAAAATTTACAAGTTTTACTTTGTCTTGGCCCCTTGTCACTCTGTTGATATTCCTTTCTGTATTTTGGACCTGACTTAGATGTTGAGATTCTTTCAACTATTGGTTTGTCCAAAGGTTCATTTCTTCCTTCTCTGATATCTTTCATTTGCCTTTGTGATCTTTCATATATCCTACACACATCTATGCATTTCTGTAGGGTTAGTTTATCATCTTGCAACAGTTTCATCTTTAAGTGTTCACTTCTAACCCCTAAGATAATTCGGTCCCTAATCAGACTCTCTTCTAGTTTATCAAAATTGCAGCTGCTTGCCAGTTTCTTCAGGGCAGTTATGTATGAGTCAATGTTCTCGTCCTCTTCTTGTCTTCTCGTATTGAAGACATATCTCTCATATGTTTCGTTGGTTCTCCCAACATAGAACTCTTCAAAACTCTTTAAAATTTCATTTATTTTTGTCTCATGCCCTTTTCCAAATGAATCAAACACGTCTGCAGCCTCACTTCCAATTATGGTCATTAGTGTTGCTACACGTATGTCTTCTGTCTCTGTTGTGAGTTTCGTGGCCTTTTCATAGTTATCCCAGTCTCTTCTGAATCGTTTCCAATTGGCCGCCATATTGCCTGTTTGCAATAGCGGTTGCGGTACTGGGAAATATCTGTTAGCAGTTGCCATTTTAGCTACTGCTTTCTTATATTTTCCTCAAGATATTCTAGGTTATCGTTTACCTTTATTAGATGTGTAAACCGCTGCCACCATGTTACGATGGACACTCAAATATAAATACACTTGACATAAGAACAATCTCCGTTGAACAACAAACACGTTTAATCAGCCATCTTGATTACTAGAGTAGTTTCCCCTGTACATGGGCACAACTCTTCATACAAATATAACATTCCATCAACACACATTATACTAGTAGCCCTAATAAGCGGCCTAATGTTGACATGGTATTGCGTTGGTCATACACCTACTCCCTTCTTCTAGCAACATTTAAAAGTATCGTTGATTTTTTGTATATTTTCTTTAAACTTTGTCGGAATTACCTTCAGGGAAACAACAATAATATGGAATTACCTTCAGGGAAACAACAATAATATGGAATTACTTTCAGGGAAACAACAATAATAATTCACTATGTTTTGTGAATATTTCTTGATGGCTGGACTTGCCAATATCTGTTATTAAATTATATTGTGTGTAATAAAAACCATGTCTGCTACAAGTGAGTTTATTACTTATTATATATATTGTGATCAAAGAGTTCAGTATATTAGTGTTCTCACGCACTAGTAAATCTAGTGCACGAGTGAAAGTATTTAATTAAGAAGTCAAAGAATATTATAGTAGTACCAGTACAACACAGAGACATTCGCGTCATCACGCCTACAACAAGAACTAGGCTGTGACATATGGTGGCCAGTATGTCTTAAATGACAGAACGAACCTACACTCTTTAACAAGTAAATCGTCGATCGTCTACATATAATCTGGCGTAGAAGTACAAAGGACTATTTTTCCAGTATGGCGGCAAAAACAATTGAACGGAACTTAGAAGCCTAACAAAAGTTTCTGCAACAACAAGAAATTAACTCAGGTGCCCTGGCTCCAGCAGGATCTCAAATCGATTCCTAGATCTAATTACGTTACCATAGATCTAAAATATAACCAACTAGACTCATAATACAATATCAAGTTGAAGGTAACTTAGCTAGAAACTTCAGCTTACAGACTCATTTTGAACCAAGATTTGATGCAGATTGATGATAAACACTAGGCTCATGCATCTTAACTTTTAGAGATCTACTACTTCAACATCATCATACACATAATAGACCATTTAATTAATGTGTATGACACTGAATACAGTTATGCCTGATGAGCCGCAATCTGGGTGAAAAATTACTGTAGCAATCTCAGAATCTGTCTGTGCTACAACCTGATGAGCCGCAATCTGGGTGAAAATTACTGAAGAAAATCCGAAGCAACCTGTCTGTACTAATCAAGTCCGACGTCATTCAAGTCGACTATTCATCGTGGTGTACGTCATTTGAGACTCACCTAATTATTTGTTCACTGTTCCAGTAACAAATAGTGGTACACTTGGGCACGTGATACCACCATATCGTCTTAACTGACTCCTATCAACATTTTCTGTGAAGAACTCTTCCTAGCTTATACTGCTATTTGAGTCAGTCATTCACTGTTGGATTATCTTCTAGAAGCTCAAGCACTTTGGAGTATATATATATACTATTTCTCATTCTAGTCATTGTTGCCCATATGATTTGTACTAAGCCTTTATTGGATTACTAGTTACCAGTGTAATTAATAATGTTTGGATTATTGAGCTCACTATTGGATATATTACCTTACTTATTTCAATGATTTATTCGATGATTGGAGTATCACTGGACAATGGATCTACACTAAGAGGATTGAACTTATCTACATCAGACTACACTAGAAAGCCCCTGTAAGTTTGAATGATAATTGTATGTACTGGTTATACATTGACATAATTTAAAAGTATCCAATAAATTGATGTTGACTATTGAAGATAGTCACTAGTGAGTAACCATTTACATTTTTCATTTTTCTAAGTATTTGTAAGGGTGGCTGGAGAGGGACTATTTTATGACTTATCATAATAATAGGATCTATTAGGGAATATCCTATCTGTTCTTTTACCTTCAATAAGACCCAACGCGTTTGAGGTCATTCTTGTTGGTAGGGAGGTACTAGATCATATTGGGAAATATTTATTACCTGTTTTAGTCTTGTTTGTGTATTTTGTCAGAGTATTCTGTTTGTATTTATATTGTTGTTTGTGTAAATCTTTGTATCTACATATCTGTAATTCTCCTGTCCTATTTCTTCTTTTTATTGATTTCTTTTTATAGCAGACTGTGTCGTCATTCATATTGTTTCTGTGTTTGTTTTTCTTTATACATTGTACATATATTTTTTACTTCTTATTAATTTAAATTTTTTTTTCTATTATAACTGGCATAAACAATAGCCATACATACTTCATATTGAGAAATATTTGAGCTATTGCATTTGTGAATATAATTGATTTGATACATATAATTATTTGAATATATGACTATTAAGAAAGTTCATTGATCTTAAAGAAATTTTTTTTTTTTTTTTGTAAAAATATATTGCATCATAACACACACATTCTACCAGTGTAATATTTGTAACACATCTCATTTTTTTTGTACCTATATAATTTGATTAATTTACTTCCTTAACTTCTCATTAATCATAAATTAATACATTAACAAATAACCATGGCATCATATGATAAAATTTTAGAACTTGTAAAAGTAATGGAGCTAGAAGGTGATAAAAAGAGACAATTTATAGAAAAAGAATTAGAAAAAGCAGAAAAGAAAGAAAGGGAAGAAAAGAGACAAAAAGAAAAAGAGGAAAGAGATAGGGCTGAAAAGGATAAAGATAGGGAAGAAAGAGCTGCAGAAAGAGCTCATCAAAAAGAACTAAAAGAACTAGAGACAAAACAAAAAGAAAGTCAGGACAAAGTAGAGTTAGCTAAATTAGAAGCAGCAAAAATTAATCCCAACATTATTACCCAGCAAACAACTAACAAACCATTCATCTCTAAATTTCATAAATTCAACATTAAGGAGGAGACATTAGAAAATTATCTAGTTCAGTTTGAACATATTTCATCCACTTACAACTTAAATAATGAGGATATGGCAAAACATCTGCTGGCTAATTTATCTGGAGAACCCCTAAACATAATAAGCACACTTACAACTGAACAAAAAAAAGACTACCTTGCTGTTAAAACTAGACTTTTGGAACATTTTGGAAAAAGTGAAGACTATTATAGAAAACTCTTTAAAAAAATTAAACTAAATAAAGATGGAGACTTCAATAGAATTATATTTGACATGAAAGCAAATATGCTTAAGTGGTTAGAACTAACTAAATGTGACATTAAAGATCCAATTCAAATTTTAGACATGATCCTAATTGACAATGTACTATCTAATGTAACAGACTTAGTGTTTACTTTTCTTAAAGAAAAGAAGGTAAAAACAGAAACTGATCTCATTACTAATTTAAACCTTTTTAAAGATAGCCATCCTGGTCATACCATGGATAAAAGAGACCTACATCAATTAGCCGCAACAGTCAGTACATCAAACAGTAATACTAATGATAGATATGATAGATTTAAATTCTCTAACTCAAAAACTTGCTTTAATTGTGGCAAGAAGGGCCATGTTAAAAGCCAATGCAGACAAACTAATACTAGCAACTTTAGATATAAAAGTTACACTAATTACCATAACCCTAGCAACTACAATCAAAATAATTATAACAATCCTAGTAACAATAACAACCAATATACAAACTACAGATCAAACCAGAGTGCAAGCCCTAGAGAAAGAAGGAGCCTTATAAATAACAACTTCTATTACAATAATTATAATACTAACAGACAATCAAGGAGAGATA
Source organism: Biomphalaria sudanica (assembly GCA_036873155.1). Taxonomy (NCBI): domain Eukaryota; kingdom Metazoa; phylum Mollusca; class Gastropoda; family Planorbidae; genus Biomphalaria; species Biomphalaria sudanica. Next base: position 37,224 of record JAZGLO010006728.1, on the reverse strand, counting down.
TATACAACCATCAGTCTAACTACAATACTAACCAGCAAAACAGAAATAGAAATGATAGAGGCAATCACAGTCCAAATAATAACAATAGTAATAGTCAGGGCAATAGAGAAGAATTAACAGCCTACATGCAGTACAATAAGCCAAATTTAAACCTATACCCCTCATATGTAAATGGAATTAAAGTAGAAGCCATCAGAGATACAGGAAGCAGTGCCATATTAATAAATTCAAAACTAGTAAAACCAAATCAAAAACTGCCAGAACAGATCAAACTTACATATGCCAATCAAAAGAAATTTGATATTTGTGATGCAGCCAGAGTACACTTAAATACCCCATGGATAACTGGAGAAGTAGATGTTATTATTTTAGATACACCAGCCCAAGATTTAATAATTGGTAATGTTGATGGCGTAAATGATATAAGTAAAAAAGAAATTATGAAATGGGCAGCAAAGAAGGGTGAAATTTGTAAACTATCTGTTGCACAAGATACAAGTCCCACTACAAACATTTCAAGTAATGCTGACAACATTATTAGAGTAGAAAATTTATCAGGATACACTAGATGGCAAACTATCATGAGAGAATTTAGCAATGTTGCACATGTTAAATGGGTAGATATAAGAACTCAAGATAGATCAAATAAAATTGCATTTGTACACTTAAACACAGTAGAAGATTGTTATAGACTTATTAAAGCATTCAATAACAAGTTATTTAGAGGAAGATACATTACTGTTAGCTATGAAAATGTTTAACTTCATAATACAATTAGAAACAACTTGACATTTTTCAATCAGGTCAAACTGACATTTTTTTCTAGTTATCATGTAACTAGGTCATGACATATTTTTGTTACACTTGTATCATTTTATTGGGTCATGATGACATTTTTCCTTTCATTGATGCTATTGTACTATCATTTTTTATTAACTGTGCATTACATATTTATTTATCACAATTTGTCAATAACATAGAATATCACAATAACTAGATGTGCTAATAATTTATATAGTTAGTAAATACAGTAATGTACACAAACACATTGTAACCTAAATTTTTTTTTGGAAACTCACAAATGTAAATATTGTTGATTTTTTTCCAAGTGGTACACATTTGAATGTTATCATTTTTATGCTATTCTACTTTAAATACCACATATGTGTGCTAGCAATAGCAATTATAGACAATGTCATAGTAACCTTGTATAATGATGACAGAACTTAAAGTAATACTGAACACAAATATACTTGTATAGATGTATGTAAATTTTTGGAAACTTTTTCAATAAATTCACTTAGTGTGTCAAATGATACACATTGGTTGTGTTATATCATAGAAATAATTTAATGTAAAATGACTTTAAAATTTTATTTTTTTCTTCTCTTATAATTGAGATGTCAATGTATGTTAACAGGAGGACCACATAGCAATTAAACAATGCATTTGTTAATTAGTATATGGAACCATTCATAGTTAGAATGAATGACATAACATTAATATTTATGTATAATTGAGCAAGCAGTATTGAGGTGATTAATTAGATCAGCTTAAAATGAGTGAATAAGCTACTGGCAATATATATAGAACATTACTATCATATGTACTTTTGTAAAAGATTTTTTTCAAAAATCTTTTCTAGGGGAAGGGGCGTATGTCACGTCAGTTTTTGAACCCCTGTAATATTTTGTGACTAGTAATCACTGAACCATTCCGTGCTTGTTCGCACGAGATTTTGTTTTTTGGTCGGAAGTTGACCACGAGGTGGACGGCAGTTGATCTTGGACTCTCATAGAGAGAGGTTTATTATGGATATCTTGTCCAGTATAGTAATATATAGATATTAAGATTGATTTTGGAGTATATGTGATACCTGAAGTATTTTATTGGTTTATAATTCACTATGTTTTGTGAATATTTCTTGATGGCTGGACTTGCCAATATCTGTTATTAATTATATTGTGTGTGATAAAAACCATGTCTGCTACAAGTGAGTTTATTACTTATTATATATATTGTGATCAAAGAGTTCAGTATATTAGTGTTCTCACGCACTAGCAAATCTAGTGCACGAGTGAAAGTATTTAATTAAGAAGTCAAAGAATATTATAGTAGTACCAGTACAACACAGAGACATTCGCGTCATCACGCCTACAACAAGAACTAGGCTGTGACACTTAGCTAGTTTTCAATTTACAAAGTCTTTAGGCTCAATGTTATATTAGTAATTATTTTGAATTGATTTATAGAAGGGGAAAAAAGATCAGTAATAAACAGAGACAAATAGATCATAGATGTTATAACACTAAAGTAAACAAAGCTACATGACAAACAGAGAAAGACAAACAGATCATAGATGTTATAACACTAAAGTAAACAAAGCTACATGACAAACAGAGAAAGACAAACAGATCATAGATGTTATAACACTAAAGTAAACAAAGCTACATGATAAACAGAGAGAGACAAACAGATCATAGATGTTATAACACTAAAGTAAAAAAAGACACATGACAAACAGAGAAAGACAAACAGATCATAGATGTTATAACACTAAAGTAAACAATGAACAACTTTGCCCTACCATCTTCATATATTGGTTACTGTATTTGATTACATTTCATTATTGATCATAAAGTGGTACTTATTTGATCGATATACAAATATAGATTTTTAATTACAAAGTAAAACATTTTTTTGGTCCCATAAAAGCAATTGACCGCCTACGCAGCCCTCTATTATCACATCACCCTCCAGCGTTGGTTGTCTTAAGACTTTAGTGCCCAGTTTTGAATCTTGAGCTTTGAATTTGCATCAAAATATGAATATTGCCTAAATATGTGACTATTGTATTCATATGTTGCCTAAAATGGTAAAAAAAAAATATATATAATTTAAAATAGGATTTCTCAATAGAAATGGACTATAAGTTTTCTAAAAAGATGTGAACATTGATGCTAAAACATATAAAGGTTGTCCTACCGCTCCATTCACATTTAGAAAGCGTTGCGCCATGTGGAGGTACTATACAGGTGAAATTCCAAACTCTGTCCTCATGATGGTTGTCATGGATACTGTCCAGTGCTTTGATAGTCTGACCTGGAGGACAAAAGAACTGAAAGTGTTGATCATATTGCGTCATCCACTGCTGGCAGTGGGCAGATGACCAGAGGACCAAATACAAACAGAAGATTCTCAACATAGTACCTCCACGTGACTTGTCTTCAGTTACTCACAAAGTCAGCTATTAGTACTAAGAGTCCAACGACGGATGAAGAATGCAAGCTTTTATATAGGTTTTGAAAACAACTCTGCCGCTGCAATGTTGACGTTGAAGTTTGCAGAAACAAGGGGGGGGGGCTTCCTTCAAGGTCGTGTACCGACTTCTGCAATGGTCAAAGTCATGTGTAATCTATCCAGACCGGACACGTCGATTATTTTAAACTAGTTCAAAACTCATGGGCGTGTCTAAATGTTTCTAGAACTTATTTCTAGGTGCACGATGACATCAAGTTGAAAAATAAATTGTAGACAGAAACAGTGGCGCCTCCTGCTGGTAAAACAAGAAGGACATGATGGCCAATTTTAAATGCTTTCGTTTACACCGACTTCACTTATGAGAACAACTCCATGAAGGACATACTTCTGAACTAACTGACCTACATACTATAGAACAGTGTTTCTCAAACTGGGGTACGCGAACCCCAGGGTTGGCGAGAAGACCGGAAGGGGTCAGCAGAAAGATAAAAAATTTATACAATTAAAGTAAAAACATTAAAAGAGTTAATTAATCGGATTGGATAACTTGAATAACAATCAACATCAATGAAATTGTCTATTACGTACTATTCTATGACGACCTAAATCTTAGATTTGAAGACATTGGCGAAAAAGGAGTTCTCTCGTTCTCTGCAAATATTATATACTTTTAAATCTATTAATAGTGAAGAAGATAAAGACCTCAACAAAAATACTGCCCAGGACCTTGACATACTAAAATCCGGTGCTTTTATACACATCATATATAAATCCGCGCTATTTTGTCGGGAAATTTTGAGCTAATAAGTCGGCGCTATTTTGTTAGGGGTCCCCGGGTCAAAAAAGTTTGAGAACCTCTGAATTAGACGACTATCACGATAAGATAGTCAAGAAAGAGTGCCGTGCCAACTACAGCCTATCGTTACGAGAACAGAAAAAAAATCATTTTAATTATATAACACACAAATATATTTTTCGCCCCAATCCCATCTCTTAAAATGTCATTTCATTGACCTCATGTTGCCTTGACATGGTTACTATTGTAGATATAGGGAAATAAGTCAATAAACTTAAGACTTTTCTGTTAGCAATGAAAATGTACCAACATTAGGCTATAGTTTAAATTTTGATAGTACAGATCAATGCTTATCTGACTCTATCAAGTAGGTGCAGTAAAACCAGACAAGCGCAGTACATTATCTCAGCAATACTTACGTAGTCAACTAGTTAGTGTGACACTTGCAACGTGTGTGACATACTTAAATAGTTAACATATAAGCCTTCGTTTACAAAACTATTTAGCCTAGTTGAATAAAACATTTACATTTTTTTAAGACATCGAAAGAAAATGTACATGAAAAGAGACGTGGACACGTGACGTGCATTATGTGCATTGAATCAAATGCATTGAAATAAGGTTGTTAGACCAAGAATAAGATTAAGGTGGTTGGCACGTACATTTGAAATAAGGCTGTTAGACCAAGAATAAGATTAAGGTGGTTGGCACGTACACTTGAAATAAGGCTGTTAGACCAAGAATAAGATTAAGGTGGTTGGTACATGCACTTCTAGTATATTTGATTTCTAGACTTCCAGCATTGAAAAAAAAAAGTTAAAATATGTTTCAAGTTTTATTTAGTTTTTGTGTGTGTGTGGAACTGCCGCACCAGCACCATGTGTCCTAGGTACCCCACTGCGTAGACGCCATTGACTTCAACATTTGAAAACTAATATAGAAAAAAAATTTGTCATGCAGTTAATAGTCAGTCTTTAATTTGATAGTATTCATTTAATTCATTCGCGTGTTCAAGTCAATTAATTACATAAACTGCTCACAAATATATACCACAAGATTTCTGTCTACTCACCTACATTTGTGTCTCACATGCATCACAGTTTAGCTATCGGCATGTCCATGTAGTGTAGGTTGTGTTGTATGCCTATGTAGATGTGGTGCATGTGCTGTATATCAATGCTAACTTCAATATCTTATCCTTAATTTCTCATTAATTAATGGTAGTATTATAACTATTTATTGAATAACTTTTATTATTTATTTGTAACCATGAAACGTAAACATTTATCTGCCCTATTCTGGATTCGTACTCGTGACCCTAGAATGGATTTTGAGTGAGAGACAAACGCTTTAACCACTAAGCCACACATCCATGTAGGAATTGACAGAACGAAAACTTATGGAGAAATGTTTGACTCAACTTGAAAATGAACTGGTGACTGACTACGACAAAAAGTTTTGCACATTTATTTAACGCAAATTATCGTGTATTTTAAACTATTTTAAAAAATTACTATTCTATGGCAAGTAAGAAATCAAATTTGATTTAATCAGTAAATATGCTCAAAAAAATAAATAAATCGGGATTCAACGAGATGGTCTAATAATTTATATAATGGGTAGAAAATGTCAAGATGGCGTCCAAAACGTCTAGACCCAGACTCTACTATACATTTGCCTACTACTCGAGCTAGTTGTATAATTATTTAATAGTTTGAAAACAACCACAAAACATCAAGATATTTAATATCAACCTGCACACTCAATATCTATTTCAGCATAGTCTTTTTATGCTTTTCCTTTTGCTGCCCTTGTTTTACTGTTGTTCACGCTTGCTTTCTTCTCTCTTCTTTCCTTGATCTTCTGAAGAGTTTCTGATGAAATCCACTCCGTGTGGGTGTATGACTTGGGAGCCAGTACTTCTTGGCATGTTTTTTTCACGTTCTGCCTCGTCTGTTAGTACTACTGTCTCCTCTTCTAGCAGCTCTTCTAGGAGCTGGAACTTGTAAGACAGGGTGACTTTGAACTCTTCCTGTTTTGTGCACTCTTTCAGCGCAATGGTATTGTAGTGTTGGTATTGGCTGGGCCCACTTGTCCTAGTCTTCTTCAGCTTCAGATTCACTTGGGCGACCATAAGATGATGATCTAAAGCAGGGGTGAGCAACCTTTTTCTACCGAGGGCCACATTAAAAAAAATTGGGGACTGACGGGCCGCATAATTTTTTAAAACTCCCAATTGAGGAATTACAACAAGAGTAAACAATTTCTGGAACTAATTTTACGAATATTTTTTTTAATTTTGTCACAGTCATAATATTTGACCACAAATGTACAATTGTACTTAATGTGAAGCATTTAACTGTTTACATCCGTGCATAATGTTCCGAAACTGTAGACCTAGCTTACTAGTTGTTTTGTTCTTTCGACTGTTGTCAAAATGCAGTGAGCATCGACCTGTTCTAACACTTGATAATTTTGAAACAAACAAAATAAAGCGTGTTCTGAGATGAATTTGGTTCCGAATAATGTGAAAGCATCGCAGCAAAGTTTTCTTAAGTGTGGAATACAGCTTCTGGCACTCATGAAACTTCCGTGGAAGAACTCATTTCATTTGCAAACAAAACATTGCAATTTCTCCAATGATAAACATGAAGTCTGTCTTCAACTCTTCATTAGAAATATTAGTAACAAAGTCACAATCAATGTCCTTCTATGAACCTAACTATTTCTACCTTTAGATTCCAGAGGCCAGCAGATACTACTGTGTAACCGAACATCGGAAGTTTTTTTTCCAAATCTTCAAATACTTTTCAGAACTGCCAGTTATGGCCGGCAGATAATTGGAGGCCCTTGGCAAAGTGAATTAGTTGGCCTCAAAAAAAATAATAAAAAGAAAAAAAGCGAAAAAAAGTAAAATTATTCAATTTAATAAAAACCTATAACATTGATGACAAGTTTCGCTATTTCTTCCCTCAATACCTATTAACATACAGGAAGAATGTATTCAAATCCCTCACCATTTGGGGGCCCTAAGTAGTTTGTCTATGTCTAAGGATGGCCCTGTGCCAATAAGATCATTGAGATATCAATCCCAACAATATATTTGATATTCAATGCTTTATTTTATTAAAATCCTGTTTTTCAAGGTCAAAGATCCATTAGTTGTTACACTTGACATCTAGTAAAAGCCGACCCAACTCTTTCTACACAGTTTTCATAAAATTGAATAAATACTGGCTTGTGTTTGTCTTTGACTGAATGTTTCGAAATATTGCCATTAAGAATAATCTTCGTTTACTTTAAACTTTTTAGAATGACGTTTAAAGACAATGTTTCTTTGGCCTCTTCATAATAAGTGATAAGAATCAAAAGTTTCAATGTTTCTAGATCTATACATATTTACAAATATTTATTTAAATTTATTTGCATTTTTATATGTGTAATGTGTGGGCACACCTGATTTCTTTAGATGTCGGCGGGCCGCATAAAATACGTGTGGCCCGCGGACCGTAATTTGCCCACCCTTGATCTAAAGCAACATCTTTAGATGTTGACGGAACTTCATCACACTACAGACATGGTCTATTTGGTTCTCTGTTGATAGGTCTGGTGACATGGTCTATTTGGTTCTCTGTTGATAGGTCTGGTGACATGGTCTATTTGATTCTCTGTTGATAGGTCTGGTAACATGGTCTATTTGGTTCTCTGTTGATAGGTCTGGTGACATGGTCTATTTGGTTCTCTGTTGATAGGTCTGGTGACATGGTCTATTTAGTTATCTGTTGATAGGTCTAGTGACATGGTTTGTTTGGTTCTCTGTTGATAGGTCTGGTGACATGGTCTATTTGGTTCAGGTCTGGAGATATCCACGTTGCTTTGCATATTCGTTTGAATGAGAAGACAGTTTCTTCAATCACTAAGTTGCTTGTAGCACACATATCTGCAAATCTCTCTCCATTTTCATTCATCTCACCTAATCCATGTTTTCCCATGTTCTCTTCATATCCTCTGTTGTCATTGCCAACTTAAGCATTTAAGTCGCCCATTGTGATGAGGATTTTCTATTTTGGTCTGTCATGTAGGATGGTAGTCAGCCTGTAGTAGAAATTGTCCTTCTCCTCCTCTTCACTGTCGTTTGTTGGGGCGTAGCATTGGACAATGTCTTAGTTAATCTTCTTCTGCACTGTGTGGAATGAGGCTGTTATTATCCATCCAATAAGTGCTCTCTGAGCCTGCTTGGACAGCATTAGGGCTACTCCCTGAGTGTGTGTAGCCTCTTGCTCATGTCCTGAGTATAAAAGTAACTCCACCAAAATCAGTCTTTTCTGCCTGGAACCAGTCCATCTCGACTCACTGATTCCTAAGATGGTGAGCTTGTACCTTTTCATCTCAGCTGCCACTTGCGCTGTATTCCCAGTCTCATACATGGTCCGGACGTTCCATGTACCGATGGAGGTGGTGGTCCTGTAGAGATGATGTTCTTCGGCCTGTCGGCTTCCAGATGCCTCTGGCTTTCACCGACATGCCTCATAGATCTTCCAGCTGGATGTCCATCCTCTCCGAGGTCCGTGACGTTTGTTGATTCGCTAATTGGTGTTTCTGTAGCCAGTGGTTTTTCTACAGGGTAGGGTTGCTACCTCCTCCTTTTTCAGCTGGGCTTGGGACCGTCCAATGGCGGAGATTTGTGTCTACTTGGGAGGATTGTATTGCGCTGTTTTCTCTCTCACAGGGTGTGGTTTTGAGCTCGCCCTTTGGAGCCGTGATTGACCACGTGATTAGTTTGAGATTTGCATCTCCGTATTTGGAGATACCTGGCCGTGTGGCCAGAACTGAGTGTGCGTGTGTGAGGTGTGTTCATTTGTACAATAAATAATGCATTAACTTATTATCACATGATTTGTACATATTTTGAATATTATTTGAATATAAAATGTTTGTATTTAGTATCAAATATTGTTATTGTTCAACGATGGTTGATCTCTTATTTACAGTTCGGTTATTATGTAACTTGGTTTGCTGTTGTTCTTTAATTAATACATTGGTCTTCCGAGGCCAGTAAAACCTACTTTAACAAATTACTTTTTAAACTATAAATTTATAGATATGCAATGATACGTTTTTTTTATGTATCAAATACAATGTATACATTTTAAATATAATTTACAACTATTTATTAATATTTGAAAGATCAGTTTATTTTAAAAATCCTGAATGAATACATATTTCTTGCTTAGTAAAGAGTAACATGTTGGACGTTAATTTTTTGAATAAAATCTTTCAATTTCGTTTTGTGTTTGTACCAAAATATTAGTGTATATGTCTTTTTATACAACTTCTTTAACTATTTACATATGCAATATAATTAAATGCCAAATAACTTATGGAATATTTTATCAATTTAATAAACTTAAGATCAACTGACACTTTGTATACAATTTCAGTCACAACTTCCCGATCTACAGTTCATTACAACGGCTCAGTACAAGTCCGAGACGAGACAGAGAGACCAGTGCAAGAGTTGATACAGCAGAGAAATATTTGTAGTCTTGTATTACGTGCTGCCAATTGTACAGTGTTGGCTGTTATTTATTGACATTAAAGTGTTACGTTACTTTGGAGCCCTGAGTTGTCAAGTTCTTAAAGTTGGTGGTGTATGGTGCAGTTCGCAGAGAGCCTGGATAGTGAGATTCGTAACAATACATTATCAATACAAAACAATTATTAATACATTATGTATTAATCAGAACATTACGTAAATAACTGCTTTCACTCATGTTTTCAGTCAGTCAGCTAAGACTGTTGCCCAGGGTGTGGCACAAAGAGCTAGGTAGATAAGAATTTTAGGCATTTGAATATTCAATAGAATATAGTTGTCAAATCACCTTTTAAGCTTCTGACAAGTCTAAAGAATATGGCTGTCAATTCAACCTATTAACTAAAATACAACCCATGTTTGTAATTTGTCATATAACAAAATAAGACTGACATAAAAGACAATAAACAAAGGTCCAATAACTTAAAACAGCATTAAATAAAAATATCTGTTAAAAAAAACAAATACATAAATTATCAATATAAAATTTACTTTACAAATCCTTTTGTTAAGAAACTGTTTTCACTCATGTATTCAGCCAATCAACCAAGACTGTTGCCAGGGTGTGGCACGAGGAGCCATAAATGAGCTAGGTAGATGGGAACTTCAGGCTTTTGGCTATTCTAAAGTAGAATTTTGCTGACAAATAACCTTTTCAACTACCCTACACCCCATGTCAATATACAGTCTGTCTCCTTAAATGTTGTAGAAATCAGGTCCATATGCAACAAGTGCCTACATATGTATATTGCCAGGTAAAATGAGTCAAAAAATAATTGTATTGTCAAGTCAACATGCAGAATGTTGCAATGTTTTTATTTTGTCATATTGCTTGAAGAAACATTCAATAAAAGTCTAATGACTTAAACTTCTCCTCAATCACAATGGCAAGGAGGCATGTTTAGTTCTGGAAATACATTTCCTCCATGTTTGTTTGATCTGTATCAGAAGAGACTAATTATTCTTCTGGAAATCTCAAAGAATTAAAATTATTTTTCTAGATAATTTGAACAATACAAAACACAATCAGTTGCTATGTGAGTGTATAGTAAGGTAAGCATGCAGTAAGTAATAGGGGAAATGTATTGACTGGTCACATGCAGTATGTCTCAGTTAATATGTATTGTCAGGTTAACATGCTGTAAGTTGACCAAGCATATGTATAGTCAAAAACATTCAGAAATACAGAAATAAATAAATAAGACTATTTGCAAAGTTCCAGTTATTTAAAACCATCTTCACATTCACCCTAACATCTTAGTGATAATTGAATTTGAAAGGCCATAAATATTTCCTCAAAGTTATTTTCACCTTTATTAGAAAAGACTTATTATTCTTTAATAAAAAAATATTTAATAGAACTTAAACAAATATTGATATAGATTACTTTTTAAAATTAAAAATAAAAGATAACTAAGAAACTAACTTGTTTCACATTCCAAACTAGATAGACTTTAAATAAGAAGACCTTCTCAAATAAATACTCGATTAAAGGAAGAAAAAAACAACTTTCAAACTCAATGAATTAGAATTACTGTCTTAGAGATTGATACTAAATAGCTAAATACATAACAGAACTACATTAAAGCCAGTAAAAAACAACTACTTCAATGACTGTCAAACAAGCACAAACAAGATGAACAACAGTATGTCAGACATTACAAACAAAACTTACAAGGTTACTTTTGACACATCCACAAACAACAATTACAAAACAAGACTGACATAAAATACAATAACTTAAACTAATAACTTAAAACAACCTTAATTCCAATGTCCCAAGCCCTGTTCATTTCTCTATGCACCTCTTCATCCATGTACTTTACATGACTTCATGTAGGAACATCGTCTGAAATAAAAACTTTCAAACTTATTCACAATATCCCAGTGACATGTTTACTTTTGGTAGTATCATTTTCCTCTATGTTATTTAACCTCTACCAGAAAAGGAGAATTATTGTTTTAAAATTTTCAAATGCTTTTTATTGCAAGTTAATATTAAAGTTTTTAAAATTTCTTACATAAAAAAAATGTACGCACCACACCCTACTCCCACACGCACCACACCTAACCCCCACATGCACCACAACTAATCCCTCCCCACATAGCACACCTAACCCATACACACACCACACCTAACCCCCACACACCACACCTAACCCCCACATGCACCACACCTAACCCCCACATGCACCAAACCTAACCCCCAGATGCACCATACCTAACCCCCACATGCACCACACCTAAACCCCCACACGCACCACACCAAACCCTCATACCCACATGCACATGTACCCACCACTGATCTCCATCTCAACAGGTCTCTCAGGTATTACTCTAAACTAGAACCCCTAACTTAAAACAACTGTAATTATTTCAGATGTTGAGGTGTATTAGATTTGCCCATATTTCATTACATTTTCTTTTTTGATAGAATAATTTCTTTTTGCTATAAGTGTGTGTTTGTCTTTTATTTATTTATTATTTTTATTTTTAGATTATTAATTAATGTTTATCTGACATGTCATTAATAAAAAATTCAAAATAACTTTTCAAACAGTCAGAGCTATAGTAAAAGTCTACCTTATAAAGACTGATAAATAATTTACAGGGCATAAGATTACAGACTGTTCAGACAGTTGATACATTTCTTGCCTACAATTTTTGTTTCTCTATCTTATTATTTTTTAAATAACAAGCTAAGTGGTAAAGCACTAGGCTTCCAAACTGGGAAAGTAAAAGCAGTTGGTCATTGGTCACATGAAACCCGTTAAATGTCAAACATAGAAACAGATGACCTTTACATCATCTGCCTTGTAGATTGCTAGGACTGAAAGAGATACCTTAATTAAAAAAAATCTCTACCACTGTGTGTTACAGCCATCATTTTTAAGGTTCTCATATCTCCTATCAGTATAAGTGAAACTTGATTACATTTTAAAATGAAATTAAAATTAATAGCAATTCTCTTCCTTGTTTGAACTGATTTCTTTTTTACTAAGATTAAGTGTATGCTGTAGACACCAGGTTTAAATGCAAGAAAATGTTAGTTGCTTAAAGGGAAACTCGGATGGTTTTTTAAATATGAGTTATTGATATATTTAAATTCTGCGTAAAAAGTTGTTATAGTGAACATTTGACCATTTTTTATTTAAATGCTTATAAACATTTATAATTAATAAATTATTCATTAATTCTAGACATCTAAAAAAAAATACAGGGTTCTTTGAGATTTTGTTTTTAGCTTAGGCAAACTTAGGCACTTGCCTCAACAATGCTGAAAGGGAAACTTTAGCAGTTAGGCTGTTAGGCTTAGTGACAGCCTAGTCCAGAACAATGGTACAGTTATATATATATATAGATATAGATAGATCTAAAAGCATTAGGATAACCAACTCGAGAAAAAAAGTTATATTTTCATCTAAGCCTCTCCCTGTCCCTAAAAGTAAATAGATCATGTGTCTGATTCTAACAAACTGGTCAGTGTAAGCTGGTCTAGACTACATGTAGTCAGACAAATAGAGTTTGTTTTGTGTTGAGTTGTCAGGCAAGAAAATACACACTGCCGTGGTTAGTCAAGCATGTAAATCTACTTTTAACATGCATTTTTTTCTTAACTAACAATTTCTAAATCTTATTGTTTAGATGAAGATGTATTTCTTTTACAAGAATTAAAACTTTACTATATGGTTTTCCGTTATACAGAAAGTCAATAGATGAAATTAATAGGTTTGTGTGATGTCACATAGCAACCTGGTGAAAGTCTGACCATTTTGGAGCGGAGGAAACTTTTGACGGAAAAAAAAATTCATTACTAAGTTATTATTGCAAATAAAAATGGAAAAAATAATATTTTCATTATCTGTAAATCCAAACACATATTTTATCAACACATATTATATCAAAAATTGTCAAAATCATCTAAGTTTTCCTTTAATGACGTAGTCTCATTGAAATGATATGCAAATTCTGTTTTTAAAGTATGACATATATAACAGATTTTGCTACCTGGACATATAGAAGATTAATGCCACTTTGCCAATCCTGCCTCCTGACATTTTGTGTATATCATTCTGTTCATGAACTGACCCACAGGATGGAGTCTGCACAAATCTTTCTGAAATAGAAACAATTTAACTTCATTAACTACTATAATATTTCAAACTCTAGTTAGATGATATTTAATATCTGGTAAAGAAGTATTAAGATGTTTTTATGCAACAATGCAGGTCAATCTATAAAGTACAAGTTCATATAATCAACAAGGTTGAAAATTGAAATAAAACTAGGGCCCTATAGCCTATATATAAAAAAAATTACAGAAGCAAACAATAACACACCCAGTGTTCCAGTGCCCACTAAAAAAGGTGCTCCAACAAGGCTAAAGTCATGGATTGTTTTCTCTGACACCTGCTACTGACTGCAACATAGAAAGTTATGGCATTCTTTAAACATTTTGGTAAACATTGCAAAGGTCAAAGTGAAACAGTATAAAAGGAATGGAAACAAAGCATGTGGTACATTTTACAACTGTCTACATGGAAAATGAATTACTTCCTTTCATTGTCGGAGGGGGGGGGCATGGTTTCCTTGTGATAAAGTGCTTGACTTCAGGCGTGGAATGGATGTCATATGCAGCCCTAGCATTATCATTATTGCTGCAATTTGGAAGCAGATGCCAAGCAGATGTGCAAGATGTGGGGACAGTTGAAGAGACTTGCCCAGAACAGAGATGCCTAGAGGAAGCTGGTTGGTGGCCTATGCCCCAGAAGGGACCACAGGCATAGATGAGATGAGATGATTATCATATGATCCAGGAACCGGTCCACAAATAACATGTGATATGATGTGCATCTATTGGTACCTGACCTCACAATAAAGTTATATAATGCAAAAAAAAACACTTTAATATAAAAACAAAAGTGGAATTCCATATTGATGTGTATTTATATTTGTAGGTATATTAAAAATCTTAATGTATACCACAAAAATGTACAGTACACTCACCTTTATTATTTTGAACTGAATACTTTATTACAGGCTTAGTATAGCATACACTTTAAAATTGAGCAACTAAAAGTTTCTTTTACTGTATACAATAACTTGTCTATATTCAAAATATATAATGATACCTCAAGAGCTAACTACTTGCTGACAGATTATTTTTGATTGTGATCAAATTGATTTCTAGTATCTTTATCAACTATCATCTTTATCAACAGTCTTCAATTTAAAAACTTGAAAGTATTCTTGTTTCATGATGCTATTTACACATTTCTATGCACTAAAACATTTTTTATTAGTTACTTGTGCACATCTCGGAGTAAGCACTAACTCAAAAGCCAAGCTGATGAATGTGAGGTGTGATGGCTGAGTGGCAAAGCCTTTGGCTGTATATGTTTGAATCTCAGTGAAGACTGGGATTTTGAGCTTTGTGAGACTAGGTTACTTTAAAGTCTAATGGGTACCTGACATTAGTTGGGGAAAGTAAAGGTGGTTGGTTGTTGTGCTGACCACATCACAACCTTGTAAAGCTTAGGTCATAGAAACAGATAAGCTTTATATCATCTTCCATATAGACTGCAAGGTCTGAAAAGAAAGGGGGGGGGGGAGCTGATGATAACAAAATATACGCCTTCTTCCCTAGTGCTACTACAGCATGGAATGGGTTGCTTAAATCAGCCAGGAAAAAATGATTTAGCCGTTTTAAGTCTCTGATTAAACTGTATATGACTAGATTGAAACATGGATATGTGTAGGACATACTGGTAAATCTCTCTCTCTCTCTCTCTTGAAGTAACATCTGGATAAAATTTGGACAACAGAGTAATATCCAGTGCTGACTAGATCCAAATTAAAATTATGGAAAACGGAAATTAACAAAGAAAAGTCAGTTTATTCAATCTTTAAACACAGCGACAAAACAGCAAAAAGAGACTACAGTTTATAAATAGACTCACAGCCAATAAAAAAAAATAAAAAATTTAACGTATCTAGGTTTGAAATTAGACCAAAGACTGTCTCTAAAATACTTTATGGCAGATTCAAGCAAAAATGCATCACAAAGACTTAACATAGTAAAACACCTAGCAGGAAGATGCTGGGGAACCGAAAAGAAAACCTTAAGACAGTTATACATTGGATACATCAGATCTGTTATGGATAAGCACCTCAACCAGCCCAAGAGAGTTGACAACACTAAGTGTGATAATCCATCAGATAATGTCAAAATTAAACATCATTATCACATTACAGTGGATCCATGGACACATTGGCATCATGGGAAATGAAAAGGCTGATAAACTATCAAATGCGGGATCATCTATGGAACAACCAGATAGACCTGTTAACTACCTCACCCTAAGATCAATGTTAGTCAACAATCACAAAGAGGAGTGGCTCAACCAATGGGTATCAAGAAACACAGGCATAGCTATGTACAAAGAAATGACCAAGCCAAACACTGCATCCACCCTTATGAAACAATAAACTCTTTGAATGCCCCTTCCTAACTCCCTTTATGAAGACCTACTATCACAACAGCTGAACAACTGATGAGAATTGCAAAACTATTTTTCATTGGCACAGTCTGCAAAAGAGCTCACAGCTCAGCAGCAAAAAATATTAAAATTAGTTTATAACTCATTTTGTTTTCTTAAAATAATAAATGTAATTAAAAGACTCATGATGCAGGTTATGAAAGTAAAAGATAACAAGTAATCTATAATAACTGAAAAATGCTCTGCCGAACATAGACATTATTTAACAAGATAATAGTTACAGTGTAATGAAATGATCAGGAAAATGTGCATCTTGAATACTAATTGGCATACATGTAGCCTACATTTTATAGAAGTCATTATAGTTCGTAAAAGCATTTTATCATGGTCACAAAGAGTAACTGCAGCTAAGTGGGCCCACAGTGCCCACAGCCAATTACGCATACAGATTAACATAATATTAGCTTCAGCAATAGCCCATAACATTAATTTGTTAAAAAAAGGACAAATTATTTGTAATATTGTTTCGTAAAACTATAGCAAGGAAACAGAAGAATAGTTGAAGAATATTATTGTTTAATTCAATTACTCATGCTAGTTTTGGGCTAACCGAACTGCTCCAGACTGTAAATATAAAGCAAAACAGAGCCTACAACAGAAGACAAAGACATCAGTATCTGGACAAATACAGTAATTCTTCCTCACTGAACAGGTGTTAGCTTAGCATATGAGGTTCCAAAATAGAAAACAAATTTGAGTCTAAAAAAGTAATCAGTATATGCTGTGCAACAATTTAGGCATTTATAACTAGATTAGACTATAAGACATAGCCCGTAGTAATAGTTTTAAAAAATATAGATCTAATTACTATAACAATCTATTCTAAGTATAGTATTACTCAGGGTCGGAATAGCTATAGGGGCAAACGGGCAAATACCCGGTGGGCCGTACCAAATTACACTATACACTGTACGTATTATCATTTGCAAAACGTTAGACTGTACTTTTTTGCTATGCACGAGCAGCATGGACTTCAAGACTGCTTTGATGTCTTTGAAGTTGTGTTAGGCCTAATCATTTTGCTGGTTGGCATGGATGCTTGATGGCACTCTCATTTGTTTTTGCTCCTTCCCTCCCCTGTCTTTTCATGGTACCATTGACAGTTAACAAAAAAGAGGAACGATTGAAGTTAAGTTAGAAAACATTGATATAACACAAAAAAGGGGCATCAATATTTGATAGAAATTAACTTTAACACACACACAGCCCTGAAATAGCAAACCACACAACTTATATTCATAGCTCAATATGGGTACAGAATTCTACTTTCTGCCATTTGTAAATAAAAAGTAAGTTTTCTTTTTGTTCATTTTTAATAATATAGATCTAAAAATACTACACTTAAGGCTTACAAAAAAAATTATTTAATTTAAAAAACAAACAAATCTAGATTATAGATCTAAATAATTTTTGTTTACTTTTATAATTAAAGGCTAACTTATGCTTAGTATGAAGTCATTGATGAAGGAAATTCTTAAAATAATTATAATAATTTATATAGCACTGTCAAATCTGATATTTAAAGAAAGGGGATTTATATTTATGTTTTAAACAATGCCTCATGATAAATTCATATACAATTCGCGTTTTTGAGAATGTACTAAGACGAAGCAAGAGCTTTTCACATTAAGTAAGTGCCTCTCTAACCGTTCTGCATTCTGTTATCTTTTAATGGAATGGGTTGCCTGAGTCAGCCAGGAAATCAAAAACTTAGCACAGATCAACATGCATGACTAGATTGACACATGAAATGAGTAGGACGTAACTATTTTATTTTTAATGTAATAATAATACCAAAAAGTTTCAAACTCATTAAGGCTGCTATTGTATTGTTTATAGCTTTGAGAATAAATAATAATAATGCTTGCGAGTCTGAAGATTAATGAGGAAGCAGTATTTCCTGTGACTACGCTGCCCCAGCTGTGATTTACATATTTTCAGATTTCATACATGTATAAATAAAATACATTATGTAATCCTACGCAAGCATGCATCCAGTTTTTTTTATGCGTTTTCAAACTTTTGCACCTATAATAATGGGCCTAGCCTGGAGGGGGGGGGGGGGCAGGGTTCAAAGCATTACTTGCCTCAGACCAACTCAAATTTCATGAGCGTGCTAAAGTTTTTTTTTTACCATTTTCTACCAGTCGCTGGACTCCGTTAATTAAATGCAGTGAATGGCAGATTTATTTTAAAAAACAATTTTTTTAAGCGGATGAGTAGCAGGCTAATTGCACTTTAGATACCTCAGAAAATGCTTTTTTTAAAGCTTAAAAAAATGGAAATAATGCTTGGATCAGGACCCCGCTGGGGCCCCCAGACTTCCTAACTGTCATTGGCTGTGAGTATTGTCTTTCCACTAATTAAAGGAAGAGAGTATTCTAGGGTAGAAAAAATGTTTGAAAGAATGAAAGGTTAGAATGTAATGAAGATTAATTACACACATACATCAACATGGGGTAAAAAAAATCCCACCCCCCACACACCGAAAAAATCGCCCATGATATGACATGCCAGTTTATATGGTAATTCCCGGGACAATTTTGATACCCAGTCCGCCCCTGGTATAAGATATACTATTAGATCTAGAGTTTAGTCTCTACAGCTCTAGTATTACTAAGTTTAACTAAGTTACAAAGTCATACCAATTACTTCAATTAGTGAATTACCCTAGATTCTAGATCTAGTACTAGTAGAGACAAAGTAGAATAGTCAGTAGATAGTCTAGTTATAGTTCTATTGGTAACCGATCTATCTTATCTAATCTAATACAGTGTATTATACAGACATTTACATTACTTCAAAAAAGAAGATGATTACGTCCTACATTCAGTCATGCATATTAACCAATCGACCAATGACAATCATTGACAATTGTTGACAATTGTTGAATGTCAATGAATCTGACTTAAATTGAAATTGATACCCAGTCCGCCCCTGGTATTAGATATACTATTAGATCTAGAGTTTAGTCTCTACAGCTCTAGTATTACTAAGTTTAACTAAGTTACAAAGTCATACCAATTACTTCAATTAGTGAATTACCCTAGATTCTAGATCTAGTACTAGTAGAGACAGAGTAGAATAGTCAGTAGATAGTCTAGTTATAGTTCTATTGGTAACCGATCTATCTTATCTAATCTAATACAATGTATTATACAGACATTACTTCAAAAAAGAAGATGATTACGTCCTACATTCAGTCATGCATATTAACTTAATTAGCCAATCGACCAATGACAATCATTGAATGTCAATGAATCTGACTTAAATTGAAATTCTGCTAAAGTCACTAGTAGTCGTGACTAGTTTTACTGGCTAGCTCAAGCAACAAATTCCATGGTGACTAGGGAAGAAGGAGTATTAGAGTCTATAGATCTATCATCTAGTAGATGATAAACTATTCTATATCTAGATTAGATCTATATAGAGTATATATGTTACTATGTAGATCACAGGGTAACGGTCCCAGATTGAGATTCCAAAAAGTTGTCATTGTTTACAAGTGTTACTAGACAATATCCCTATTATTAATTGTTTTTTTTATTCTCTCCCATCTTTATTATAATTTTTTAATAAAAAGCAAGTAGATCTAAAACTTCGTTGGCACTTAACAAATGGTTTTAAATGTGTTTAAAATGATACATTTTTTTATTATCAATAAGAGACATGGGCAGGCATATATTTTTAAAAGCTGAATAAATATCTAGCTGAATGACTAAATGTATTTACAGATAATATTGCGAAATTGAAAAAATGCATATACTAAAAAAAACACAAGAGGTATGCTCTTCCACGTCGAAAGTTTAATAAAAAATCACGTGAAAGTCCTGAGTTCTGTTCACTAAGGTCTAAAGGCTAACAAGGCTATGCGGAAGAAACATTTTATCGAGCTTAGCTCTAGAAATCTAGATCAATATTTCAAGTCTCATCCTTGTTAATCTATTTAATTACTTTAAGAATATAAATCTGCACTGCTTTATATAATGTAAATGTAACATTTTTCAATTCAATTAAGTACCCAATCAATGAATCATAATTGAAATTGCATTGTGATTGTCATGAATTTGTGATGAATGTAAAATTGTCATTCATTCAATCATTGGATTTGGAATGGTCAATGGATGACACATTGACAGGAATATTATATCACAATATATGATATTGATAATGAATTATTGAATAATATAATAATAATTAAATAGATCTAGATCTAGAATATGATCATGACAAAAGAAGTTAGCACTCTAACACCTCATATCGTTGACGATATTATTAGTCCAGATCTGTAACAATGCTGGCAGAAGAAAAACACCAGAGAAGAAAAGCAAGGCAAACTACACTAGCTCCAGCTGGTTTAACCTGCCCAGTGTGCGGCCGAACATTCTGGGCTCACATAGGTCTCACCAGCCACATGAGGAGGCATAAAGCCCTCAGCCCCCTGGATGACAAAGTGGTCATCATCAAATTACGATGGATGAACTATATATATTTATAGTCCAGATCTAACCAACAATGATCAATAGGTTGAGCGCAACATGTGGTGACATGAAGTTTAACTAATTTATAGATCTATATGATGCTAGATCTATCAAGATTTGACCTAAAGAATTCTAGACTTAGGTGTAGATCTCTAGACTATAATACTTGATCTATATAGATATATCTAGATCTATATACCTTCAATTCTTGTCAACTATACTCAAGTTAACTAAAGTAGTAAAAGATCTAAATCTAAAATCCCTGCAGTTTGTTACATTTTGTAGAAGAAAAAGGTATTCATAAAATAACCCAACGATAAACCATAGCATATATTATTAGTGATGATTGACCAGATCTAGAGTCTAAATTGGATAGGGGGCCTACATCTGGTGAAGACTGGGATTTTAACTTTCAGGATCTTTAGGGCACTTTAAGTCCAACAAGCTGTAATAGGTACCTGATATTAGTTTGGAAAAAGTAAAGGCAATTGGTAGTTGTGCTGGCCACGACACTTTCACTAACCAAGGGCCATGGAAACATTTGACCTTTATACATCATCTGCCCCAGGGATGACTAGGTCTAAATGGGGAACTTTACTAGAGCTATAAACTAAAGCAAACCTGAACCCTTAAAAAATTGAGATTGTGTTTCTAAGACATGTAACAAAAAGAAATCCTAAATCTAGATGTTTCTAAGACATTTAAAAAAAAACTATCTAGGCCCCTTAATCTAGTTCTAGAATGTTTCTTCTAAGACTTTTTTATCCTTGAACTTGAATGTCAGTAACACCAAAACTTGATGCCTTTCTGTAATCAGCTGCTGTTTTTGTTTACCTCCAATCTTGTACACTGCTAATCAATCTCTCATGATAATATGCATTCAAAATTTCCCTTGTCTTTATTAATTCAGATTTCAATTAATATAATATAATGAAGAGTTCTGTGATTAGACTTAGGCGTTGGTGGAAAGAGGAGAGATTATGAGCCATGTAAACATTATTTGGACCAAATTATTTTATTTCAAAGCTTTTGTCTATTTACTGAGTAGTGTAGTCAACAAAGGGCAGGGTGGGTTAACAAGTGCTTCTATGAAGCATGTGGGATTTGGTAGAGGGGGTCTTTAGAAGAAAAGCAAAATAATTATTATGTAAGGCCTATGTGTATGTGTTAGAGGGGTTGCACCAATAGTATTGCTATACATGTTTTGGGTTTAAGATGGGGGGGGGGTATATTAAGATGGCTTTATCTTCTTATATCTTATATAATACAAACATTATTCAAAAAAGATGATTACGGCCTACGCTTTAGACCTTGTTGGGATCAGAACTATTTTCTGAGTAAACACAATCATCCCTCCTCTTTGAATGATTGCTAGCACATTGTCCAAAATGAAAAGAAAAGCTCCATGCTGCCCAACAATATAGACAATTATGTGGCACATTCATTCAAAGCAGCATATTTTATTTCATACATTCAAGTTACTATCAATGTAGCCAAGAAACAGTACTAACTGTTAACAGCTAATTCATGTTGGCATTTAATCATTAGCTTGGTCTATATGTATTGCTCAAAATTTGGAGGAATGAGGAATAGTGAGATAAATAGTCATAGCCAAATGCACTCTTTAAATAACCCTCTAAAGTAGACAAGGTTTTATAAACTCATTGTCCCTCAAGGCATTATCAAGTTTTTGTCTTTCAACAAGTAGTCTATCAAGGCAGGGAGTTGTGCAGGAAAATGCTTTCAGGGAGGCCAATACAAGCGCTACTCTAAAGAGCACCTTCAAGGAATGTGATATCGACATTCATAGCTGGGAAGCACTAGCTCTCGTTCGCTCCTTATGGCCTGAAGCTGTGAGTCTCAGAGTCTCCACATTTGAAGCACGAAGAGTGGCCTGGGTGAAAGAGTGCTGAACCAACAAAAAGCTGAGAGAAGAAGCAGACCTATCTGCAACTGACTTAACCCACCCATGCCACATTTGCGGCTGGCTTTTTAAAGCAACGATTAGACTTTACAGTCATCAAGTCCATAGGAAATGAGAAATGTGCTCATCTTCGACCACGAAGGAGAGGCTATATATATATATATATATCAAAGCAGACAAGTTTTTGTCATTCAACAAGTAGTCTTATCAAGGCAGCCAAGTTTTTATGAGCTAGGAGTCCATCAAAGCAATCAAATTTGTGTCATACAGCTGCTAGTCAGTCAAAGCTACCAATATTTTTAGCACACAGCTGATTGACCATTCAAACCAATAGCCAAGACCAATTAAAGTGTTGCCATAAAGCAATAGACCTAACTAGTGAGACCAATATAAAGTTGATGTACCATCAATGTCTAAACAGTCAGACCAAAAGAAAGTTGAAAATGTTGCCTTAATGTCTCTTGTTTGGAAGTGGGTGAATAAAAACAATAATGTTGACTTCTTCTAATTTGTTTAGTTTATACACTTAATACACACAACAATTTTTCATAGCTTGGTTGAATTTTTTTTTTCAAAGTTTTATTGATGTTTTAAACTTCTTCACAATATCAATTTCCCTACTATTGCATTTGATGAACTTATTGATTATTGTTTTTTTCCCTTAGGTCATATACAAATTCTGAACCCAGAATGATCAAAAGCTCATAAAAACCTTCAACTCAGTGCTAGGTTTGAAGCATGAACACAGAGGAAAGCAACTGCAACACAGGTTTCAATATGGCAGAAGAGTTTCCATCAAAGAACAACATCTGGATTAAACTAGTGTTGACATTGTCCACATCAATTGACATTGTTCATGCCAACAGGATAACAACAAATGATCTTCAATACATAAATGAAAATGAGATTTTCCCCATTCTGTCACATGTTATTTGGTATCATGTGATCAAGGTTGCAGGCAAGGTAAAGGTAAATATTTCATTCTATTTTCTTGATATCAATATAGTTGCAAGCGTTCTCTTATCTCTAAATATGATTTATATCCATAGTATGCTACACATATGACTTTATTAGATGTGGCAAAATATGTAGGTCGCAGCTAGGGCTGTGTAGCCATGGGAAATACTGCATTCCTTATTAATCTTCGGACTTGTTATTATTACGCTACACAGTCAAAAATGACTATCTTTTTGTCGCTTGGTGCATACACAACTTCTAGGATGGTGCTTTACAAACTTTCTTTATATTCTCCTGGCGGCCATTTCTTTTCTGAACACTTTAACTCTTTCTCTCCATAATTATTTACCACATTCTGGTGGAATCAATGCTGGTATTGTCAGTTAGGAGAGAAAGAGTTAACTCAGTCATCTTTCTGATAGTGATGTTTATAGGGATGGGAAAAAAATCTTAAAAAAATAATTTTTGTTAATACATCATTAAACTACTTCATTTGAAATTTCCAATATTGTATAAATTATGACTGTATGTTCAGCAGTTAGAAAAATATGTTTTTTTTTTATCCTGTTTTTACCTCACCAAAATTAACACTAAGCCCAATGGAACTGTTACTAACTGTGTGAGAGGAGATGATGTCACTGGCTAAGCAGAGCTAGGCTAGACAAGTCACCCCACCCCAGGTCAAAAGTTCAAAGTTCAGATTAAGTTTAGTAGATGACAGATTTATTTATTTAAGAAATTTAATAGTAGTATTAGTAGTAAATTTCTAGCTTACAAAGCTAATATCATTAGTATTTATGATTCTTACTAGTTTAGAATGTAAATATTGAAGGAAATTAAATTCTGGGGTCCTGAGCAACTATTGACCAACTATTTAAAAATTGTAATCAAAAGTTATGAAATTTTTTTTTTGAAAAATCAGTGAATTTGAAATAAAAAAAACTATTTAAATATATACAGAAAATTAGGCTTTACAAAGCCTGACATATTATTTTTTTTTAACAAAAATTTTTCTAAATAGAGTATCACCAAAACTGTACATGGCCATTATTTTCTTTGTAAAATGGCATTTTCCAATTTGTAAACGCAGTGAGATACTTTCAGCGATAAATCTTGGTAGAATTATAGCCAGGGATGATATCTAATATGAGAAAAAAAAAAACAACCTTTGTACCTTATCCTAACTTCTGTATTGGTGAAAACAAAAAGTGACATTTTCTTAAAAGTAAAAAAATGTAATTAACTTAAGTATTTATAGGTTATTGTCTAAAGTATTCAATAACAAATCTTTAAGCCTCTTATATTTCATTAATAAAATCTAATCTATTTCCAAGTGCAACATGTGTAAAAAAGAAAAAAATGTAATCTCAGGTTGTTAGGTCATTTTCTGCTTCACTTATCTCTTTTTTTTTCCCATACATAGATGTTACTTGCAGAGCTTTAGTCAGTCTCTGTTTCTCAGTCTTAGTATTTATATTGGCTGTTTCATATCTCATGAAGAAATAACTCAACAAGTCCTCCTGTCACTATATCATATTCTTTTATAAAATTTATCTTTGACAGCAGTAGGCAAACTGCACTGCATGTGGCATTGCAAGGTATATTATGCTGTCCACCAATTTCCCCTTTATGTTGATGTAAAAGTTGGTGTAAAAGTTGATGTTTGCTATGTTTCTGACATTGTTTCCAGGTGTTTGATTCTAAACCTATGTTACTGTGAGGTTTTTTTTTTTTTTTTTTTGTACAAGTTTTATTTTTTCTGTTAAAACTCATGTTTTGGGGCTTGGTCAAAACTGCATTTCTGCTAAACCCAATGTACTTGACTTTATGGTGGTTATGGTAATATACATACAGTCTTTGATATAAACCTTAAATTAACATACAGTCTTAGATATAATCTTAACACTAATATTTAATTATTTCATTTTATTTTAGTTATTTTAATTCCGGTGATTATTTACCCAAAGCTTATCTCCCCTTATCTAAGAATTCTTATCTTAAGTCTGGTGTTTCTTTTTTCCTTCTTTTCTATATAAAAACAAAATTAATTAATTACAACTAATTGTTTAAAAAATGTGTAAATTTTTCAATCGATTCGTTTTATTAGGGACAATAAGTGATTTTGCAGTTTCAACTTGATTCCAGGAGGGAAAGTGGGAGAACTAAGGTATTTGGACAGTTAGAGCAAGTTGATGTAAGCTTTGTAAGGAATCCAGAATAGATTAAAAGCCATTGTTTATCAAAGATAGGGCTCATTAGGTATAAAATTAAAACAGATAAAAAGAAAAAAATGAATCACAACATGCAAACAACTAGATCTAAACAAGGATGTTCGAAAGGACTGGACACTTCTGCACAGGCTAGCAGGAAAGAAACAAATAAATCCCCAACCTTTAAAAGGCACTGATGACCTAATAACAGAAAAACTTAAAAAAGCTGAAATTTTGAATAAATACTTTGCTAACATCTTGACTAGGCCTTTAGCAATATCCTAAAGAAGCAAGAAAAAGCTCCAACTGTCTACTGTCAGATCTTTGACACCCCCTTCACTCTATATGAGCTCAAAACTGCCCTTAAAAAAATCTTGTCAGGAAATCCCCTGGACCCCATAAAATAATAAATGAAATGATCTGGGGACTAGGATCACAGACTCAAAAATAAAATGTATACTTAACTTTATCAACCATACATGGAGAACTGGAGACATACCACAGGATTGGAGAAATGCAAACATAATACCCATTTAAAGAAAATTAAACCACAAGGAGAACCAAAAAGTCATAGGCCAATATCTCTAACATCCAACATTGGCCAATGGCAGAAAAAA
The DNA here is from genome assembly GCA_036873155.1 of Biomphalaria sudanica. NCBI lineage: Eukaryota > Metazoa > Mollusca > Gastropoda > Planorbidae > Biomphalaria > Biomphalaria sudanica. The sequence goes on along the minus strand of JAZGLO010006728.1, from coordinate 10,825 downwards.
TGATCAAAACCGACTTTATTGGTGGCTAGAAAGTACTTGCTCACTCCAATTAATAAAGAAGAAAATCCAAAATATCTGGGTGTAAAATTAGACTAAAGACTGTCTCTAAAACACTTTAAGACAGATTTAAAAGAAAAGGCATCACAAAATTAAACATAATAAAACACCTAGCAGGAACATCCTGGGGAGCTGAATAGAAAACCTTAAGACATTTATACACTGGATGTGTTAGATCTGTAATGGATAAGTCTCTCCATACAAGTAGCTGCCAACAAAACCTATCAATCATCAGTAGTCACAATCCAAAACCAAGCCTTGAGTCTAATTAGTGGAGGTATGAGAACTACTCCCACTGCAGCCTGTGAAATTGACTCCAATTTTGAACCAGTCTGTGAAATAGACTCCAATATTGAACCTCTTAAGTTAAGGCACAACAGAGCAGCAGTAGAAGCTATTGAGAGATACAGAAGTTTGGAAGAGGATCATCTCAATAAACTACTAACACAGAGAAATAAGGAAAAATGAGCAAAAAAGCAAAGAACTCTGATCCAACTTACTGACGAACTAGCCCTAAAACACCATCTACCCAATAATTTAACTACAAACAACAAACCATTAAAACACATTTATTAAATAATACCCTAACGTAACAAAAGAATCAAATCCACTGGAGCTCAAAGTAGGCATGCTCAAAACAATTGAAAGTCATCCAAAAACAGCTATCCATATATATACCGATGGATTGGGTTTCAAAGCGACCATCAATGCTGGTCTTGGTGCCTTCCTGGTCTTCCCCCCAAAAAAACACTTTGAAATCAGTGCACCCTATGGTGACTACTGCTCAAACTTCCAAACCGATATTGAGGCAATTACCATAGCATTGCAAACAGTTGCAAATAAATTATATGAAGGAGTACAATCACCATCAGATATTGTTGCCTTTACAAGGCTCCCAATCCACTCTGCAAAGCACTTAACAGCAGCACCCCAAACAGTTAAAGAGAGTTGACAGCACTAATTGTTGTAATACATCAGATGATGTCAAAATTAATTATCACCATCACATTACAGTGGATCCCTGGACACATTGGCATCATGGGAAATGAAAAGGCTGATAAACTATCAAAGGTGGGATCATCTATGGAACAACCAGATAGACCTGTTTACTACCTCGCCCTAAGGCCAATGTTAGTCAACAATCACAAAGAGGAGTGGCTCAACCAATGGGCTTCAGGAAACACAGGCAAAGCCTTGCACAAAGAAATGACCATGCCTAACAAACTTGACAGTATTAACGTCCTCCCCCGCAAAGAGCAATCTTCAATCTTTCAACTAAGAAAAGGACACACACCTCTGTTAAATTTCCATCTGAACAAAATTAACTCCACACAACTCCCTCTTTGTAGATCACTCTTATGAAACCGTCAACCATATCCTCTTTGAATGCTCCTTCCTAATCCACCTTAGGCACACCCTACAACCAATACAGTGCAGCATAACCAACACCCTGTGAGGCAGTGTTGAATACTGAAGAGAACAGCACACTATTTTTCCTTGGCACAGTCTGCAAAAGAGCTCACAGGTCAGCAGCAAAAATCTGGCTAGAAGAAGTAGAATCAAAGAAAACTGTAGTCAGATGTTATTGACAAGATAAGTGACAAAGTGATTTGAGCTCTGCTGAATGCTAACATTTTGGATATTTTCAATATAAGAAATCTTAGTTGAAAAATTGATTAGATAGTGTATGCATGTAATTTATTTATAAAATTAGTGATATGTAGCAGTAAATTTGTTTTTGTGTATTTCTGAATGGTACAATTGCTTATACCTATGACTCCTGCCTTGAAAGACCAGAGGAATCACTGGTCTTGGTTTCTTCTTGAAGTGTGACTAATCAAGCTGATTCTGGAGTAGCAGAGTTTGCCACAGTTCATGTTTAAAAATGTTTCATAAAACTCCAACAATTTTGTTTGGGTTACTAGAAATGTGAAATTGTAAATCTGTTATTTAATGAGATTTTAAACTTTATTGGTATAAGTAAGATTTTCTGTTATATAACAAGTTAATATTATTATTATTTTTTAAAGTACCATTTTGTTGTAAAAGTTTTAATATAAGGCGAAAATACAAGCACACATATTTATTTAGACATCTTTTTTTTTTCAAATCTTATTGGGCATTAACGTTTATGTAAGAAACATCTTCCTTATTACTGATTTTATAATGGATAAATATTTCTACAATGTTAAATGAATAAGATAAGATAGAACCGTAGGCATACATGATGATTATATCTATAGCCAAGTTTAGATCAACTCCCCCCCCCCTCTCTTTAAAAAAAATTTATGAAAAAGTTTGTATAGTTTAATTAATTTTCTTTAGTTTAGTTGAACTATAATTTAAAATTTATGATAGTTTAATTACTTTATTTTAGTTGAAACTTAACTTAGTTTAAATTTTAAAATTTAGTTTAGTTCACATCACTGTACATATATATATATATATATATATATATATGGGTAATTAAATGTTTTGTTTGGTATCTTGAACAAGGGAAAGAAAATGAAATAAACTTGACAGATGTGGTGGTATTCGTTGAATTAGTCTCCTTGAGGGCTTTGAGTGAACATTGTTTTTTTAATGCATTTAAAAAAAAATGATCATGTAAACATTCACCAAGATACCCCTTTCTTCCTTGATCCTTTTACAACTGGTCCAGACTAGTGATAGTAGAAAGCTAAAAGCTAAACAAAAAACATTGGTATAAATATTTATAATCACACAGATTTATTGAGTCTAGGTCAATCATGGAGGCACAGTGGTTGAGTGGTTAAGCGCTTGGTTTCCAAACCTGAGGTTCTGGGTTCAAATCTCAGTGAGGACAGGGATTTTGAATTTCAGGATTTTTTAGGGCGTCCCTGAGTCCATTCAACTCTAATGGGTACCTGACTTAAGTAGGGGAAAGTTAAGGCAGTTAGTCATTGTGCTGGCCACATAATACCCTGCTAGTTAACCGTTGGCCAAAGAAACAGATGACCTTAACATCATCTGCCTCTTAGATCAACAAGCCTGAAAGGGAAACTTTACTTCTTTTTTCCCTCTAGGTCAATCATACATCAAATTCCATGACTGATCCAAACTAATAGATAAAATTAAACTTAATATAAGCTTTGTTTTTTTCTAAAGAATATTTGTTTGTTTTTTCTTGTTGGATTCTGTGTTCCAAACATTCACTTTCACTTCACTTTATCTCTTCATTGAAGACATTTTAGTAGAACATAAAGTTTGATCTAGAAAAAAAAATATATCAAGAAATGAAAACATATGAATGTAGGATTGATTTAAGGTTTCTTTTATCTCTATAAAGAATATAATTTCTACCAGTACAGGGGCAAATGACTTTTTTTTTCAAAACACTGAATGTGTTACTCTTGTGAATGTCAATTATAGACTTAAACTCTACTAAGTTTTTGTTGAATTCAGTTCTTAAAAGTTGCCCATACATCAGTTAGTAAATTTTTTAAAATCAAATTTTGATACTGAGATTTGTTTCTTGATATAAAACTTATTAAGGCAGCATCTTTAGCAAATTTAACAAATTAAACTAAGACCTGGAGGCTTCTTATGTCTTTAGTGTAAAAAGTGTACACATCATACATATTTAAGTTAATGATATGATGATGTTAAATGAACAAACTGATTAAGAAATATAGAACCTCTGCTTGTAGGTCTGATGAAAGCTTAACATTTAATTTCAAACAGTGCACACATTAAAAGTTAAAACAAAATGCACATATCCAAGTTACTATTATGGTCAATAAAATGTAATTCAAAAATGTCTTTTAGGTTAGTCTCTATGAACCATATATTCCCTTCCCCCCCCCCCTCCTTTTTTTTTTCTCTGATAATCTCAATAGATTTATTAGAATAGACTCACCAAATAGCAAGACAGTTAGTACATAGTCAAGTGCGCTAATTTCATCATCATACTTGTTCAAGTTGAAATAAAATGTGGTGCCTTCCCAGTAATTATAAATGTGCTCACCATAAATACCTTATTTGTTTTTGTAAGTAAGAGATACCACTAGATGGACCAACCTATCTTCAAAATATATTTTTATTATAACCTGTGTCCGAAAGTGGTGACACTGAACATGTTTGTATATCTAATATCTTGTATTCCAGTAAATGAAATGAAAAGAGACATAATGTTAAATAAATAAAAAGATTAATCTTTGATAGTTGTAATTAGATACAATAAATAATTTTATACAAAAATCTTGTTTCATTTTTAGATCCATTGACTGGTAGTCCCCACTGTACATCATCTTTGTGGATTTTGAGGAAGCTTTCAACAGTATTGACGGAGACATAAAAGTCGATAAACCATTACAGGGTTCCACCAATACTCACCATCATCATTTAGCTGTTACACGACGGTTGACAACTAAGCTTAATAATCCATTTCCAGAAAAAGGAATAAGACAAGAAATCATTTTTTTTTTGGCCTTTAATTTTTTTTGTCATTGATTGGGTCATGAGAATGTCTCTGACAATAAAATGGCATGCAATGGACCTATTGGCATCTGGCTCTTCTTTTGTACACAACAAAGTGCTCATATGATGAACCTGATGGCATCTTCTGCCTCCTTTCCAAACAAAACAAGGTGCTCATACAATGGACCTGAGGACATCTGCCTCCTCTCCCATACACAACAAGGTGCACATACAATGGACCTGATGGCATCTGCCTCCTCTCCCATACACAACAAAGTGCTCATACAATGGACCTGATGACATCTGCCTACTCTCCCATACACAACAAAGTGCTCATACAATGGACCTGATGAAATCTGTCTCCTCTTCCATACACAACAAGGTGCTCATACAATGAACCTGATGACATCTGCCTCCTCTTCCATACACAACAAAGTGCTCATTCAATGGACCTGATGACATCAAAGAAGCAAAGAAGACTGGACTACTGATCAACAAAAGAAAACTGAAGTTACGAGAATTAATAACAAAAAAGAGAGCCCAGTCATACAACAGGTGAACACCCAAGATACATACCATTTTGTTATCTGGGAAGTGGGGGTAATCAAAACAGTGAACTTAAAGACAATAAAGGACAAAGCACTGTCTTTAAAGAACAAGAACCAAATCCTTCACACAAATGTAGAGAGTAAAAAAAAATCAATTATAAAAACTCTAGATCTTCACCAACAGTTACCTATGCTGGTTACTGGGAATCAGGTGACCCAAAAGGACATATACTGTTAAATTGTGAGAGAGAACCGAGCAAAAAAAAAGTGTTTGGCTCAAACAAATCTGGGAGTGGTCAGTCATCAGTGAAGCTAAGGATTATAGACTGGGAGCAGATAAAGAAAGCTGCTTAGAATAGACTTTGGCAGAGAGTTGTGGTTTTAGCTCTATGCTCATCTGGGGTACACTGGAACAAGTCAAGTAAGTCAATTTTTAGTGTTGATCTGCTTTCTGTGTTCACTGGCTTGATTTTTCTATTCCATCTTTTGTATTGACAACTATCATATTCTTGCATTATTTCTGTGACTAGTAGCATTCTTATCATACAGCTAAAATATTTTGCATCGTCAATGTTCGAAGAGTCTGGTTTTTATTTATTGTTATACACTTAATTTAAGCTTGACAATTTTTAGTTAAGGGGAATAACTTAAATAATAAAAAAAGTCTTCCAATTTGCTCCTAGGGGCCTCACATGTATTGAGGCAGATCTTACATTTATATTTAAGAAATATAAGAAAGAGAGTGAGTTAGGGATTAAATATATTTAAATGCCAAGATAAGGAATTGGACATAGAGGATTAAAAAATTTTCTTATATTAAATCTAAAATAAGATCTCTACATTTCAAAGAAGAGATGATGTAAATCATGATCATATGGGCTAATCTTCTGTCATTATTTTAAATTGTAAAATGTTTTGGCTGGATGAAATTTATCACATGTAGTTTGACTGCATCTCCATGACTTAATCTTGTTTTTCATCTTTCTCACCAAAATAATGTCCACATTTGCAGATAAAATCTACTGTTAAACATCAAAGGATATTGTATAGTCTCTAAATCAGTTCTGTACAATAGTCCCATCTTCTTTATTATTTTAACTCAGGCATGGTGTTGGTTGAAGGCCATGTTTGATTTGATACATTTTCCAATAGTGCTTTCTATTTGAAAAGTCATTCTGACACAAAATAAAATAATGTAATATTTTGCTGGAAAAAATGTAAGAATTAAATAACATTTTTAATCCTGAATTAATATAGAACAGACCTACATAATTCTAATGTTAATACTTTTCTCTTTATGCCATCCTATTCAATTCAGAAAAGCCATAAGATTCATTTTCATAAATGTATTACTATTACATACAAATATAATATTAAATTTAATTAATTAATTAGTCTTTTCAATCTTTTAATTTTCAGGCTAAGAATTACACATGAATTGGATATCAATTGGATATAAAATCAATGACATTTGCTAACTTGAACATTTGATGTGGTGATGGTAACAACAATAGATCTACATCAGGTCAGATTTTTGCTTTTGTTATTACTAAAATTATCTCATCTCATCTTTGCCTGTGGAACTAAAATTATAGTTTCAGAATATTTAATTCTATTGCAAATTTATTTTGTTTTGTTGCTTTTTTTAAATAATTTTTCGTGATCAAGATTTCTGACTTCTGCTGAACTGAGTGGTTGATACGGAAACAGTAATTGTCATCGATCTACATCAGGTAATAATTTTACTAACACATTAGCTCTCATTGCAAAAGGTTTACTTCTATTAAGTTACATTGGGATAAAAAAATACCAACACATTTTTAAAACCTACTTACGGAGAGTACTTTAGGTTTCATTGAGAACAAGATGTTACACTTAGTTAATCTTTTTGTGGTGAATATTGGATGTATATAGCTCTTATTTTTGTAAAACAATAATTAAAATGAAAGTTAATACTGTAGTTTACTAGATCACTTATAGAAATAGAGAGTTTATGAAACTGTTCTAAATGTTAAATAAATAGTATTTTATATATTTTAAGAGTTATCTCTCAGAATTAGACATGATGTTTTCAAACTAGAAATTACACTTATTGGCCAATGAAAAAAAAATAAAAATTTAGTGGCTTAGTATTTTTACACTTGTCAAAGGAAAAAAACCGATGTTTAGTAGCACAAAAGGATCAATTTCTTTTTTAGAAAACAGTGGCTCTCAATTTGAAGTGCATGAAAAAAATGCTAGTTTAGACATTTTATAGAAACACATTTAAAAAAAACAACTACAAAACAATGCACGAATGAGATACTAAAAGTCACCCAAGGTTGAGCTTTATAAAGCAGATACTTGCACTGGGGTTGGCAAAAGAAAAAAGAGGCTTAATGCCAAAATAGCATATAGCCAGCCAAGTGTTTATTCCTGATACATTTTAATATAGGCCAAATGCTAAAGCTCAAAAGTGTTCAAAAGGGAAGAGAGATGTTGAAAAGTAATTAAAGTATTTATTGTAACTATTACATGTTAATTACTAAAAGAAAAGGCACTTATACCTTATATAGATGGGTTTTTTTTAGTGCTGTGTTTCACACATGAATGTAAGGATAAACAATTATTTGAGACAATTATTAGTAAAAATTGTGATTTGCTTTGTAATTAAAATTAAGATGATGAAAATAATACCGCAGCTCAATGACTTTGTTTTTATTTTTAATTTGCATGACACGCAAGAATGTTGTGAACTAAGGAACAAGAGTTCTGATGTCTGCTTCTGAGTTCTGATGTCTTCTTGCTGTACAGAAAGTAGTTCAAGAGGACTAGATCAGGTCATGTATTCACTTTTATTATCTCCCTTAGTTTTTAGTTTGTTTTATGTTTCATACGTTCCTTCAGATTTTAAGATTATTTCATCCCAGCCTAAACTTCTCTCAGGATGACTAGTGATTATTTCATCCCAGCCCAAACTTCTCTCAGGATGACTGGGGATTTTTTCATCCCAGCCCAAACTTCTCTCAGGATGACTGGGGATTAACCCAATCCAGAGCACATACAACACTACTAGGTAGTCATCCTATACATTATGGGTCTCTTATATTAAACTAAATTTCTTATAATTCATATTGTTAGTTGATTCTGACACATTTGAATATACAATCTAATGATTAGATTAATGTATTTCTTAGAATTGTTCAACCATTAGTGTTATCATATGCTGCAATGTTTATAAATAACAGTAATATGAAGCATTTAGTAGAAAACCTAACCTAAAAATTTGTCATAAACTAAATTCTCAATGAAAGCTTAAGAATCACTCAGTAACAAATAAAATGTATAATTTTTAATCAGTTACTAATTAAAAACAATATAAAGTGATTATTATATGACAATATTACAAATTAAACTTAAAAACAATTAAATATAATATCAGACAATTAGTATCAAGCACAATATTTAACCTTACCAGATCTTAAACCCTAAACCTGTCCCCAATGCTGGAGTTCCAGATCCCCACTTCTTTATTTCTTACTATCCTTCTGGCTGTAATAAAGTTAAAGGGACTGCTGTGTCCATGCCTTGTGTCAGGAAGAGGAGCCTCCTTCATTTGATATGTATATCAGACAAAGTGCTTTTAAAATTAATGTAAGACAATAGATCTTTATTTTTCTGAAATACAATCTTTTTATTTTTCTCTTAGTTCATTTTTAATCCAGATGTTTTCATAACAGATCCATACAATAACAATAGTATTTCTAATTCAACTACATTAGTTAACAAGCTTTACTTTTTATCTTGTTATTCTGATGGGTACATAAAATTCACTTTTTGATGTCTTACCACCAAACTTAAATACTCTGTACCGTCCTTCTATGTAACATTTCTTCTTCAACCAACAAATCCAGCGTCTCCAACCAATCCTTTCTATAAATGATACTGTCTGGATAAAAATAAGGGTTGTCTTCGAGTCTGAAGATTAATGAGGAATGCAGTATTTCCCGTTGCTACGCAGCCCTAGCTGTGACCTGCATATTTGACTACATCCAGTACAAGCATAACCATTGTCCCCCGGTGGTCTATTAAGTTTTTTTTTTTGCCATCTGCGTCTTTCTTTGGCAGCAAATTTTGTTTTGGTCTCAAATGTGTATCCCGTGGCCTTTGTGTTTGACCTCCAGCTGTCTCATTCGAGGCGGCATGCAGCCATGTGATTTCCTCTATGTCAGCTTAGGCAAGTTGGCGCTGAAGCTGGTCTTTGAAGCATTTCTATGGTGCACCTCTGTTACATTGACCACCTTTTAGCTCACCAAAAAAGACTGCCTGATACAACACAATTAAAAGCCTTTAAACCAAGGCATAAAATATATTTTCATTGTGTTCGTGAGGTAATAAATTTCTTATTCTTGTTCTACAACTTTGACCTTTGACATTGTCCCACAAGATACTAAATTAAAGGTAACCCTTCAGACCATTTGATCTAAGGGCTGTTGATGTAAAGCTCAACGGTTATGGCAAGCACACCTTTACTTCCTCAAAATCAGTCAGGTACCCATAGAGTTGTCTTTGTCAGGATTTTAACTCGAGTCACCTCAGCCACTATGCCCCACAAGATAATAAAAATTTGGCTTGTCTTCGAGTCCAAAGATTGAGGAATGTAGTATTTCCCATGGCTACACAGTCCCAGCTGTGACCTACATATTTTGCTACATCCAGGACAAGCATAACAATTGTCAGCCAGTGGTCGATTAAGATTTTCTTTTCACCATTCACGTCTGTCCTCGGCAGCAGATTTTCTTTTGGTCTCAAATGTGTGTCCTGCAGTCTTTGTGAGTGACCTCCAGCTGTCTCATTCCGTGGATGCATGCTGCCTGGTGCTATCTTCTATGTCAGCTAAGGCAAGTTGGTTTCCATGGATCATCTCTGATATGTCGACCACCTTTAAGCTAAAAAAAAAACTGCCTTTGGTATACTTTCGTCTCCCATACATTATGTGGTGATTTTCTCAACCCTTCTATATGGATCTGACACATGGGTACTATACAGAAAGCAACTAAGACTACTAGAGTGCTTTCACCAAAGATGTTTGCGCTCCATGATGGACATATGGTGGCAAGACCACACTACAAACAGTGATGTCCTTGCAAAAGCCGGTATGGACAGTATAGAGGGAGTTCTTATGGTCTGCCTCACATTATATACATGTTAAAAAATGACCAGCTGGATTTATCATTTTTTCATACTTCATTAAACTAAGATGTGTGATCTCAACCCCCCCCCCTCCCCCACTGTGTCTAACGTGACCTCTGCCTTTACTTGTCCTCCAGCTCTAAAATGGAATTCCAACCTAACCAAATGTCACAAACAAATATCTGTTCATCTTCACATGGTCTTAAAATTTGGTGTTAAATTTCACAATAACATCTTGTATTGACTGATCTTCACCCTAACTAAAATCTTAAAATTTCTCAAATTTGTAAAGATATCTGCAAGGTTGTCTTGTATGGAGTTGTTTAGAAACTTGAGAATAATAAAACCTATCCACATTTAAGATCTGACAGTTGTACCTGTTCAAATAGTTATATGCATTTTTTTATTTTATGGTAAGGAAAACACTTTGGCTATCCCTATTTTCTCTGATTTTAGGTCAGTGATACTAGTAGTGTTTTCATTTACAATTAATAATTCATAATTGAATTTTAGTTATATGGTAACATGCAACACACAATATATATATATATATAATTCTCTTCATGGCTCAAGAGTTTGAACACCAGGTAATTGAAAGATCACTCTTT
>JAZGLO010006727.1:2039779-2260734 GCA_036873155.1 Biomphalaria sudanica | reverse complement strand
AGGTCAGATGATGTAAAGGTCATCTGTTTCTGTGGCCCACGGTCAACGAGGGTGTCATGTGGCCAGCACAACGACCAACCGCCTTTACTTTTCCCCAACGAAAGTCAGGTATTCATTAGAGCTGAGTGGACTCAGAGATGCCCAAGGATCAAGAAATTAAAAATCCCAGTCTTCACCAGGATTTGAACACGTAACCCCCGATTCAGAAGCCAAGCGCTTTACCGCTAGGCCACCGCGCCTCCTTTGGATAGTACTTAAATTAATTACTAAATTCTAGTCGAAATATCCCTCATGGTCGCGAGGGATGGCCGCGACAGGGCTGGAACCTGAAACAATCGTAAATATTGAACAACAGTCCAGAGCGCATGCCATACGACCAGGCGGCAAATGTATATTTTCTTGAATTCCAGTTTTCAGCGACTCTAATTTCTATACGTTAGACGTCAAAGTATTCTTCTTCTTCTAAGCGTTCGTCAAATATTCATAGATTTTCAGGTAATGAAAATCATAGTGCATGAATTAAATTACAACTTACAATAGATCGGTCCCTAAGTAAATCTCCGCACCTAAGAAAAAAGAAAGTAATGAGCCATGTACAATGTAAAATAGAACTCAGAATATCAGCATGTTTGTATAAAAAGAGTTAAAAGGTATATGTGTTTGGAGTTGCCAAAGATAATCATTGAATATGCAGCTCTAGTTTTTTTGTCAACCTTCCTGTGTAAAACATATGAATGGATTGGAACATGCTTTGTGGTCGAGAGACTAAGTACGCTTGAACTTGGCTTGGCTTTGCTACCTATAAAAGGGGCTTGAGGTTCGACCCCCGACTCGAGCAGTTGTGTTTACTGAGCGCCTAAAGGCAGCATGGAAAACCTTCTCCCAGATACCCTCGTCTCCCCACTGGTCCACAAATGTGATTGAACCATAGCGCTCTGAGCATGCTAATAGCATGAAAAAAGCGCTATATAAAATGCAATAATTATTATTATATTAACAATATATATTGTCGGGACACAGTAGTTCAACTAATTATATTATATTATGCATTATATATGAATCTATATATAGGCACTATAAAAGATAATCTAAAGCCATTGTTTTTATTTATTCAGACAGTTCGAATTCAACAAATGTAGACGCAGTAAGTACTAATGAACAAGAGGAGACAACTCTGGAAATTCCACAAGTTCAAAATATAAATTTGTCTTCTCCCCTTGGAGCTGAAAATAATATTCCAGAGCTCTCAGTATCAAGTCGAGCTGATGGTGAGTTTAAAAATGAAAAAATATTCATAAAATAGAAAAGGTTGTAATAGCTTGACTCTGTGTCATATAACTGAAATCTCCGAGACACACAGGCGATCTTAGTTTGATGATTTTCTAAATTTATTGTGTATTTTTTAATTTTTTTTTACTAATGTAGCTTACAAAATTTCATTTAGTCTTTTAGCTTGAACTGGCTTTGTTATGTCATGTGTCGACTGTCTCAAGCGTCCGTTCAACTCTATGACATGATGTTGAATCTAAATGTGTCCTTGTCATGTATTCATTACTTTTCTGGTTAATTACCATATTACCTCTTTGATGAATAGAAATCACTTAAGGTACTCGTGAAGGTTGCAAGTACAGGAAGTTGTTTACGTTATAGCAGCTTCCAGTTTCCACAGGGAAGTTTTAATTGGTGAAATATGCACTACGCAAAACAGCAGGGTTTCTGTCCTGGGCTTTTGCAAGAGAGGGTTTGAGCCTCTCAAGCCTTCACTCGACTGGAGTTAGATTATGATGATGATGATGATGAATAGGAGATAATTGGTTTCCAGTACAAAAACATTTGAAAACACACGCTGTCTGGCTTAGTTTGGGAACCTCTACAAGACAAACAAATTCGTTGATAAGCAGAGCATCCATTAACGTGTTAAGATTCATTCTTGTCATAAAGTACATCCCACACGTAGATTATAGCGAATGATGATCGACTGTTTATTCTTCTTATGAAATTGAAAGTCTTTTACCTATTTTTCATCCTTCTGCGTAAAGTTTTTGTAATTTCAGCGCTTGTTGATGAAACTTAGACATTTCTGATTCTCTATTCCGACAGTCACTGTACAATTACTAAAGAAAGAGAAAGAAATGCTAGAGTCTTTAATGAAGTGTAAAGAATGTAAAGTCAACCCCATCCAAGAGTTGTTTCTTCCATGTGGGGACGTCTACGCCTGCAGTCAATGTGTCAATAAGTTCACTCATTGCCCAACGTGTGGTCAAAGAATCTTGGGTACAGTGACCACGTATTTTGCGTAAAAAAAAAAAGTGTTAAGTAACATCTTAAATAATAATCATTTCACCCAAAGTGTAACAATTAGCTAAATCGTAGATGAGATTTAAGGGACACAATTAGAGTTTCTAACGGTTACCATAGGCTTCTATAGTTTATGTACTAAATACATGGGTAGGAACAAAAAGTAGTTCTAAACATTGAAAACGAAACTATTAATAAATATTTGCCTATCCCTTAAATTCTTGAAATGGATGATCATATGGTTTAATATTTAAAACCTACTAAATGTATATTGTCTGCAAAAGAAAGCTAATTTTTTGAAATAGGGTTTTTATGGCTCAAATTTCATGCTTATAACATGCTTGGAGTGCTAAGGTCCAATCTCATATTATAAAGGAGAGGGGGTATCTGGCAGGTTTTCCGTGCTGCCTTTAGGTGCTCAGTAAACACAGCTCTACTCGAGTTGGGTGTCGAACCTCGAGCCCCCTGATAAGTATCCAGGGCCCTGTTCAAGCGTACTTAGCCTGTCGACCACGCATCATATAATCGCTTGTATTGTACACAGCAAGCTCTGAGTTAAAGAAATTGAAATAAAGAAGCCCATAACTAGATCATCGACACTAATGAATACAATGTAGTCCCTTGGACCCATATATAACATATGTAATCAATAACTACCACCTTAAAATAAATTTTACTTTAAATAAGAATAATTGGCTGCTCTAAATATATTCTATGCTTATTATCTAGTTAGATATTCACCAGTTATATTAGAAATTTTAATTAAAACATACAATCATATTTAAACAGGCCCCTAGTCCCACCATCATGCCCCCACACTCAACTTAAAAACCAAAAGTAGATTTCTGAAGATAAAAAGAGTTTACAAAATCGAAATTTCAAGTCATTGACACTTATCAGCCCTTGTGTTTATGCAGAGATGCCTACATGCAAAAATGGAAATGCGTATTCCCAGACCTGGAAATGCGTATTTTAAGTGGCAAATGCGTATTTTCCCTAATTATTAAGAAATATACTCAGGAAAGACTAAACACCATATAAGCACGTTATATACACCAAATGCAGCAATCCTAAAGTTAACACAGCATAAAGTTATATCAAACATTTTGTACATTTGTCAAATGTGTACATTTTTGTCATAGACTTTGTCAGAATGATGGCGTTCTTGTCACTTGGCATTGATTTTATGATCATAATAACTCTAGTGTATTCCACTTTTCATAATAGCGGCAACAAAATTTCATTAAAAAGAATGAGAATTTTTGTTACAAGTGAAATGAGACTTACACCAGATGTAATGGTTTGCTTAGCTGGATCAGTGACATCTAATTCTATAAAAAAAAATTTAGTTTAAAGGCAATTTCTTTACAAGGTATCCAGACACTGGAAATATTTTATCACATTTTGAAAGAATTCAGATTTTCTTCTTTCAGACCAATCTTTACAGAGTTAGCAATGAAAGTTTTGGCATCTACAGTCACTAATTACAAACATTTTAAAGATTTTTTTTCAGGCAGATAATCTTAATTAGTCACTGAATTTGTTTCTAATATAAAAGCTGAGGCTATTTAGTTTGCTGAATAGCTGTTGAGATAAAGCTATGCGTTCTAGCTTCTGATGCTTGAAGTTGTTCTATAATATAAACTAGAATTAGATTTAGATCTATATCGAGATCTCAATCTAGAATAATCTAGATCTATTCTAAATCTATATTTACGTCAATTCTATTATAGGTGCCTGACATCGTAAAATATCTCTAGTTCTAGATCAAGTCTAGATGAATTAGAACTAATCAATCAATTCCCAATCAGTTTGAAGACTTCATATAAATTGACACATTGAAAAGAACTTTGCTCTATTTAATTCAGTAAAATCTAGTAAACTATCTCGTGGTAGATCTAATAAGAATAGCCAATGCCTTATTAACGCACTGATCTATATAATTATTTTTTGCTTTAGAGGAGAAAATGCGTATTTTCAGATAATAAACCGTACTCGCGTATTTTCGTGTCCGTTTGCGTACAAAATACGCAAGATGCGTACTTGTAGGCAACTCTGGTTTCTGTAAACGTGTGAGGTACGAATTGTGCTGGTCACATGATATCCTCGTAAACAAAACGTATGCCATCAAATGTTAGCCATCATTGACTTACTTAACTTAACTATGCTTTATGTATTTTATTATTAGCATGCTCAAATATGATTTTCAAGTGACTAAAATGTCTTCTCAATAAAAAGATGGCCTCATGTTTAGTGGCTGTATCTTGGTCTTTTGTGTTTCTCCGGCATGTTCATCATTTAAAGAATATAAATGATTCCTTTATGAACCAGGTTGTAGGAACATAGTTGTTACTCATAATGGCATACTTCGTATCTGACTATGATACTTTGAACCCAGATAATTGTGTTCATTAAATTTGTGTGTGTGTTTTCTGGTGCAATAACTTCTTAAAGTTAACAGAAAACTTTTATTTTTAATTTTTTAAAATGTAGGGATGCATACAATGGGCTATTTTCAATTCAATCTTTCAGACAGACAGAGTTGATGTAAGCTTTTTAAAAACACAAGATGTGTTACCGATTTTAGACGAAGAAATGTAGGACTTTTTCAAATATCTCTTTTTGAATGAGTTAAAAGTTTCTTACTCAAAGAGCGAAATAACTTTGTTTCAAACTGAATGTCAGGGGATGAGAGCAAGGTGAGACTACTCTGAATGATGATCAGTCAGTAATACAAACTGCATAGTCAGGCAAGACATACAAGAGATAGACATGACAAAGGGGAGAGAAGAGAAGTGTGTGTGTGTTAGAAATGAGTGTGTGTTAGAAATGAGTGTGTGTGTGTGTTAGAAATGAGTGTGTGTGTGTGTTAGAAATGTGTGTGTGTGTGTGTGTGTGTGTTAGAAATGAGTGTAACTTAAGTATATAAGATAAACACACTTAAGAAACCGTTGCATTGTATTTTGAAAAAGAAATCAAATAACATTTTAAAAGAACTATTATTTATGTGAGTCTAATTTGTATTGTCTTTTAAATAGAAGACTGAAATAGGATTCACCAACGATAAAATGTAATATTTTATCAATTCATGGTCAGCCAGCTACACAACCAAAAAACTCAACATCTATGTATAAAAATGACTGAAAAGGCAAAACTGTAGCCACATATCAATGACATTATTTAAAAAACCAAATACAGCATTAGGATTTATTAAAAGATATATTTTTTTCAAATCAAACAGGAACATATAACTAAAATACTATTTAATCGTAGGCCAATAATAGGCCTCTTTTTGGAACCCCCTCAACTTAACAAACATAAGGAAACTAGAACAGACATACAATTGAGCAGTGCGATCAATAAGAAACGAATATGCACATTCGATTTGAGTAATAACAATAGTAAAATTACTAAATTTAGAGATACTTCAGGAAAGAAAAATAAAAAGTTTAGTAGCAATAATATTTAAAACACACAATAATAACTTACACATTCAAAAAAAAAAAAAAGCTAATAAAATACTTAGAATCTTAGAAGGACAGGCACATTTCTTATTCCATATTCTAGGAGAAATTCGTATAAGTGCTCCTTTTTTCCTAGTACCATTTGAGAATCAAATGGGTAGCCTAAATCAGCCACAAAAACTAACGACTTACAACAGCTTAAGTCGCAGATTAGCATCAATGACTAGATTGAACAAGAAAGACCTAGAACTATAATCTATGAGATAAGTTAATATATTGTTTTTCAAATATCTTGAACAGTGCCCTATTTAAAAAGGGAAACGGTTTAGCTAAACGTTGTCCTGTATAACAAGAATAGAGTTTAAAATGACAAAAAATATCCAAGTCAATCTAGACTTAACTTACAGCAGGAATAAGAGAAGAGACAGATTGTCTTTAAAAGCTCTGACAGTGACTGAGGCACTGATATCTGTCTGTCTATGGCATTGTACGTCTCGAGAGACGATCTTTTCCCGTTGCAGTGATATCTATAGTACCAGTAACTAAGACAGCATTCAAGGATATCTTGTTATAAGAGTCGCCAGGCTTTAGAGCGTGGCTTGCTACATTAATTATTCAAGAGTGTATTCATCAAAATATTTGACGGTTTAGACATTCTTTGTTTTCTCAAGATGCGATAAATCATTTTATGAATTAACAAAATAAGCATTATTTTATAACACATAGATCAAGTCCTTGTTGATTAGAGCATTAGAACTAAAAAAAAATGCGAACTCTCTGTGACAAAAATAACAAGCAAGGTCTAAGTTGTGTGTGCTGTAAACATCATCGCCTCATCCAATTAAATGTGCATCTTCGGGAACTTTAAAAAGGTATATTAATCAAGCGAAAAAAAATTTTTGTGAACAAATAGCATCATATAAATTTCATGAACAAAATAACTCAAATCTTATTTTTCTAAACATTTTTTCCTATCCTAGATTCCAGATCTACAACTCTCTAAATTCGAGTGAAAATAAAATATATTTTTTTTTGGACTAGGGTGAGAGTTCTATTATAATATAGAATGTAAAACAAGCATAATATACAAAATCCTTTAAAAACAAACAAAAGCTTATCTAAAGTGGAAAAAACTCCGTCATTAAAACTGTATCTACCAATAATGTACAAGTTATTTCTCTTATTCGATAAAATCACATTTTCTAAGCTATTTTCGTTTGTTTCTCTAATAACAAACCTTATGTTTTTTTTTCTTATAAGAGATTGCTTGTCATTTAAGACATATTTTTAGACATCGTGGGTCTAAGGGAAATAACTCACATAAATATTTCACATTGAGGACATCTTTTATTCTTATACATTTCAGACGTTACTTCCATTCAAAAGAGAAGATAATTACGTCCTATGCGTTTATTGTTCAACCTAGTCACGTATGTTAATCTGCGACTTCAGTTGAAAACTAAGCAACTCCTCAATCGACACATACAGCTCATTCTGACAGTTCAAAATGTGTATACATTTTTTTGACGCACCCTGTATATATATCAGACTTATCTTTGTGTCTGAAGACAGACTCCAAATACAATATTTCCTGTGGAAACGTAGTCCCATCTGTGACCTATATACTTTAGTCTAATTAAAACAACAGTACACTATTCCGAAGGATGAAAGTTATTGTGATATCCAACAAGAGAGTGATTGGTTTTAAACTAAAATAAAAGTCTACATTTCTGATAGATCGCTGGAAGTGTGTAAATAATCGGATTAAGAGCAGAGTTTATAGGCAACACAAATACAGCGATCCAGGCGTAAACTTCTCGATCAAAGATGTAGCCGTTTAGACTTTGAAATCCAAGTATTCCAACAGGAAACCAGCACATGAAATCTGTCAGTGCCACCAAAGCAAGTTTTCTGGCAATGTTTAAATCTTGTGATCTTCCGTTTCTGTTTTTTGTTGCACTATTCACTTTTCTTTTTATCGCTAGAATGTTAGCGAAAATTAGGATTTGACCAAAAAGTATGAAAAGAAAAAATACAAAATTTAATACAACAAAAATAGTAAAAGAAAATATCCAACCTTTATGATATTTTGAGATGAACGGTAATGCCAGACATAAACCATTGTAAGAATAAATGTCCCATTTTCTTGAAAGAATGGGAATCAGAGCCAACAGGAAACCAAAGAACCAAACTAATGTAAAAGAAAATATTTTGCCTGCCTTTGAAAATTTGTGTTGACCAAAAGGAAAAGTAATAATTAAGAACCTATCTATAGTTATCAAGCAAATAAAAAATGTGGAAGTTTCACTTGAGATTGTTGACAGAAATCCTGCAAATTGACACAAAACACTATGTCTCCATTTGACATCTTCTAATACATAAATATCTTTATAATGAATATCTACCGCAGCTATTAATAGCAAATAAATTCCCATAATAAAATCGGAAACAGCCAGACCAGATACAAACAGTCCATAAGCTTTTTTAAATATCTCTCTGTTCCAACCAATTCTATAGACCAACACAATGCCATTTCCAACTAAGGTTATAAGTCCTATGGTCCAGATGGTAATTCTCTTTACAATGTCACCAACAAGATGTTTACATGAAGAGATTGCATCTACAGGTGCATGACATTTGTTTGCTGAAATATTGGGATTTAATATTTGTGGACAACAAAGTTTATAATCACTAGCTCGTAACTCAGACTTTATAGTAAGACCTCGGAAAAAATTTTTCTCAATATTTGTCATCTCAACATTCTCTATGTATAAAGTTTCTAGTGTAAAGTATTCCGGTATTCCCATGTCTTGAAATGTAGACACTAAAGTATTACTTAGATTTAAATGTTTTAGAAAACTTACATTTTCAAAGACATTCAATTTTAATGTTGATGTTTTCGTATGAGATAAATCAATAATTTCTAGCGCTGTTGGAAAAACGAAATCTTGGTCTATTGTTAAATTTGTATTGTGTGAAAGGTTGAATACTTTTAATTGATTAAAGTTTGTAATTGTTCTCATATCATTACTACTAATTAACTGGTTAGAACTAAGATCTAGTACAATAAGATCTAAAAGATTCCAATATTGAAACGCAGGATCAAAGTTTTGTAGCCTGCAGTCCCTTCCATAGAGTTCTACAATACTTAAGAAAGGAGATAAAACCGAATAAATAGGACTAGTCATACTTAACGCGTAGACTAAATTGGATACGCCATACAGACGATATATAATTTTAAAAATGTACTCAACCTCTTCTGTTTTGTTAACTCCATTTTCTTCTATTTCTATTCTTCTGTTTGAAAAGCACTTGTAGTTTAGTGGACAAGGCAGAGTACAGAGAAATTGTATCTCAGTAAAATGTGATTCATAATGACAAAATTCTTCAAGCTTAAAACTAATTTCTATAAAGCCTAAAAAATGTGTCGGTGCAACCTCATCCTCACCAAAAGGACAATCTCGAATACCATCGTTGACATACGTGCCGTAAATACAATACGAGTTTGGGCACTTAATAAAACCTTTAGGGCATTTAAAATGTTGGCAGTCTTGTAAGTGGTAGGCGCTGATGCAGTCTTCTGAATGGTAATACCATCTAGTTTTGATACATTGGTGAACGAGTTCTTTCCACTTCTCCTGGCACTTAACTGTTAACGTGGTGTCACACTCGAAAGTATTTGTCCCGCACTGAATGCCATGCATGTTAAACAATGTCTGGGGACTGGAAGATTCTATTTCTTGGCTTTTATTAGCACAAATCAAGTCTCTGTCTTCATTTAAACGCAAGTCATGTAATGATCCATTTTGTATACTTTCAACTAAAGTCTTACAATCAGAAATGTTAAAGTGTTGAATTTTGTAATATCTCTTTTCATTACTAGATATCATCGAAAGATGTTTTTTTGCACTGCTGAGTTGTTCTACTTTTTGGGTTAACCTTTTGTTACATACAAAGTTTTGTGTATAGTCATGGTAGGTTCGGGAGTTTGGAACACATTTAATAACCTTTCCAAGATCATAAGGAAAGATTTTCTGAATATAAAGATCTAGCAAAGCGAAATCAAAATGATAAGAGTCAACTATGTCTTTATTTTTAGAAGCTGCTTTGATTAAGTCATGGGACAAATCTGGATTTATCGTTGCTACATGACATTCACAAATCACCATTGAAGGGTTTACGATTTTTGAGCAATTATCGGCAAACATTAAATTCTCATTTTTTTTTACACTAAAATCGTTATTTCTAAGATAGGAAATATTTATAAAATAACACCCAGGGGAAAATTTGGAAAAGGAATTTGAAAATACAAAAGGGTTTTTCGACTCCCAGAAAAGACTATACATGTCTTTTTGTTTAATTCCAATAGGTAAACTGACCTTTTTATCGTATTTTCTTGAAGTGAAATATTTGCTGAGAAGGTTATTTATAAAATTAATTTCCTGAGGAGACTCAAGTGAGACTAAATAACTATTGGGCATTTTTTTACAGTACTGACTACTTTCATCGTGACTGATATTAAATAAATCAGCTACATGATAATATGACGTCATTGAACTTCCGGTGTTAAATGTCGCCAAATAATCTGTACACGATGTTTCACAAATCTTTGAAAACATAAATAGAACACTTAAATCACGAAAAGAAGCGTAAGTATAAAAGAAGCTTATGATGTCAACTTCAAACCGCAACTTACTTAAAGGTGGAATTATGAAAAATCTGTCAACTTTCGCGTCTTTTTTTTGATATTCAACAATTTTTTCGAAACTATTAAATGTTTCTGGTTGTTTGTTGTAGATAAGAATAAACGTCACAAGGGGTTTATCCCTAGATGTGAACCACACACCAGATGCGTGGAAGACGTCATCAACAGGAAAGGATTCATTGCATGAAAGGTTTAAGTCAAGGATGTAGGTTAAATTATTTGTTGCAATCATGCCACTATTAAGAAACATCATAAAAGTGTGATTCGGTTGTACCTGGGTTAACTCTTCAGTAAGTTCATTGGACTCCATCACACCATCAGCAGGAAACGACTTAGACGAGTGATTTTGAGGCTTCTGGAGACTGTCTATAGAAATATAATTGATTACTTTCTGTACCAGCTCTATCTGCTGTTCTACCTGACCTCGGCAATCAATAATAAACAGGGTATCTCGGCTTCTTGACTGACAATCTTTCATTGGAAATGAGCAGAGAATACCTGAGAAAAGATATGCTAGATATTAGGGAATACACTTTTGAAGGCGAATATTTATCGATTTATAGTCTGTTCTATTTCACTTGCTTTTAAATTTATCCTGATAACCATCAAAATCATCGTCATAACCATCATCAATCGTCATAATTATCATAATAATCATAATAATCATAATCATCACCAATTGTCATCAATCACCATAGTCATAATCATTTATCATCCTAATCATCATCGATCATCAAAATCACCATCAATCATCATAATCATTAGCAGTTATTATCATAATCATCATACTCGTTACCAATCATCCTACTTGTCGGTGCGTAGATAATGGTATTTTAGCACCAATGTTTATTATGTGCACAAATTTGTGAACACACTTTCTTTTGGTGCCTTGCTATATGGGGTGGGGGGGGGAGAAAACATTTGCCGCTGTGTATTTTATAACATAGGGTAATGTAGGTTCACAAAGACTGAACAATTCAGAACGAAAAATGACTGATGCAAGAGTTGATAACAGTATAGAAAATGTAATAACCATACATATGAAAAAAAAAAAGCCTGATAGACCTAATAACAGGGTCCGGTAGGCTTTTTTCTATGATTATTGATTTTTCTACCTTTTCAACCAAAATACTTATGAATAACAAATATTTGTACTTACAAAAAAATTAACAAATTTTAATTTTTTAAAATTATTTTTGTTTTGCATGTTATCTCTCTGTTAAGTTTTCATAATTGAAGACTAAAATAGTTAGATTTACTGACAATATCATCTCCCATTATTCTTCTAATATTATTCGAAAAGTATCGGTTAAAGAATGTTAATTGATTCGTTAATTCCATAGTGAAAGGAAGATCTAAAAGATGGATTCAACTTACCCGTAAAAAGAAAGATGAATACTTTTAGGTACAACATTACCTTTAAAAGCTAAGACAGCGACTGTGACTGTGATATCTGAAGTACCTGTGACAGGGACTAAGAACAAGATCTTCTTATAGAGTCGCTAGGACTGCGAGCGTGAGTTAATGCATACATTATTCAATAGAGCATTCATCAAAATATCTAATGGTGTCAACCATTAGTCTTCAGACGTCATTAATCAGTTTATGTTGTGTTATTTGATTCCTAGACCACCATCCAACTGAATAACTTGGTCGTTTAGTGTAGAACACGTTTTAGACAACTGTCTCGTTAAGTCTAAGAGAGATTTTGGTCATCTCAAATTGAAAGTATGGCGTATCTAACAAAATCAATGTTTATAAAGCATGGCAATGCTTGGACCAATGTGTACAAATACTCCTTCTTCCCTAGTGCTATTAGAGCATGGAATGGGTTGCCTGAGCTAGCCAGAAAAACCAGTGACTTGGCAGAATTTAAGTCATTGGTTAATATGCATGACTAAATGCATGACGCGTAGGACGTAATCATCTTCTTTATTGAAGTAACGTCTGTATTATATAAGATAAGACAAGATAAGGTTCTCACTACACTTATTTTTTTTGGTGTCATTCTCTTAAGTAATGACAGGAACATAATTAGCATTTCGCAGTTATGTCTTATTTTCACTATTTACTTATCACCATTAAATGTTCACATTTTAAATCAGATTATAATTATAAAAAAATATGTTTAAAACAGAGTAATTCTAAGATTTTCTTTTCCTTAAATAAAAATTATATTCGTTTTACTGAAAAGCTTTGTCACGTATTACGAATTGAATTCTACTTTTAAATGGCTTGCCTAGGGGAACGTGACAATAGAATAGCAGTTGTGTCACTTATAATAAGTCTGAATTTAATCAAAGACTTACAATGAATAACAAAAAAAAAAAATGACACAAGAAATCGGAAGGTAAACTATCAACTTAATGTTTAATCAAATATAAAGTTACAAGAAAGTAAAAATAAACATTTACTCAATACACTAATACAGAATTGATGTGTTGACCAAAACCCTTTTACAAAAATGACATGTAAAAATATTACAATACAAGAGTTTGAAAATGTAATTACAAATACAAGCAAGCAAGGCCTTACATAAAAAAAATATTAACTTACACGATCAAGTGGTTAACCACGCACGGGTCACGCAATGTCTCCGCTATTCTGTCTCACGGCTGTCTCCGTATGTCTGTCCGTCAACGTTACGCGAGCGGTCTTATATAATCTACCGCGCGTCGATATCTCGTATATTCTAGAACAGAAAGTAATCAACACCCAGATCTAGAACGCTCTTCAAAGAGACAGAAAAAAAAACACCCTCCTTTCAACCAGAGGATACACACACAGGTCAAGGACCGGTCACTGTCTGTGTGGCTTGACGAATAAAAAAGAAAAAAAAAAACTTATTACACAAGGGGCAGACAACCTCCCCGTCTCTCGACCGCAACAGGTCAAAGAAGAAAAAAACAATGCCTAGATACGTAACACCTCCCCTCCTAAAAAATAAAAAGTTTACATTTCCACGAAATGGAAATCTTTTTACAACTACAAAAAAAATATTTACATTACAGAATGTATTTATCATGATATATATAAAAAAATATACATCAAAATACATTTTACACTCTAGATAAGGCATCGGCGATAACATTTTCGCTGCCTTTTATGTGTTTAAGATCTAGGTTGTACTCTTGTAAAAATAAACTCCACCTGAGAAGTCGTTGGTTCTTGCCAGACATTTTGTGGATAAATGTAAGGGGGATTGTGGTCAGTAAATACAACCAGTGGCCATCTGGACCCACTGATATAAAAATCAAAGTGTTGTATAAAAAGAATCAACCCAAGACATTCTTTTTCCACAGTAGAATAATTTCTTTGATGTCTATTAAATTTCTTGGAAAAGAAACAAATAGGATGCTCTACTTGGAAATTATCTTCTTGGTAAAGGACTGACCCAACACCTGTGTCACTGGCGTCAATAGCTAACCTAAAAGGTTTTCCGAAGTCAGGAGCCATCAAAATGGGAGAGCTAGATAATATCTGCTTGATCTGGTTAAAGGCTTTCTGACATTCATCCGTCCAAGTAAATCGGACGTTCTTTCTCAGGAGGTTTGTTAAAGGACTGGCAATGACAGCAAAATTTTCGCAAAATTTTCTATAATATCCAGACATTCCCAAAAATCTTCGGAGTTGTTTCCGATCAGCAGGGATAGGGAAAGCTTGGATAGCTTCTACTTTGGCCATTACAGGTTTCACCTGGCCTTGTTCCTACAATATGGCCTAAGTATTGGATGGAAGCCTGGCAAAAATCACTCTTACTCAGGTTTACAGTAATTTTTGCATGTAAAAGTTTAGTAAAAAGACAATGCAGTTGTTTACAATGGCTAGAAAAATCTTGGCTAAAAATTACTACATCATCTATGTATGCGTGGCAATTCTCCATGTCAGCAAGCAGGGCATTTATCATTCTCTGGAAAGTGGCAGGAGCATTCTTCATGCCAAATGGCATCACTTTGTATTGGTACAGACCATCAGGGGTGACAAAGGCGGAGATTTCCTTTGCCCTATCAGTCAGGGGAACCTGCCAATAACCTGAAAGTAGGTCTATTTTGGTGATTGTACTTAGCGTCACCAATACGATCTATGAGATCGTCTATCCTAGGGATAGGAAACGAATCGGTCGTTGTGACAGCATTTACCTTACGGTAGTCTGTACAAAAACGATAAGTCTTGTCCTGTTTAGGTATCAAGACACATGGGGAGCTCCAGCTACTGGAACTTGGTTCAATGAGGTCATTTTCAAGCATATACTTTGATTTCTGACCTAAGTATGGCAAGTTTTTTCAGGGTTAACCCTGTACGGATGCTGCTTGACTGGAGTAGCCTCGCCAACATCTACATCATGCATTATAACATTAGTCTGTTTTGGTACATCAGAAAAAATGTCATTAAATTCATTAATGAGCTTCATGATAACTAGCCGTTCTGTCGAAGACAGATGAGACAGTTTTTACATCCAAAATTCTGTAATACAACAGAATTAGGTATTTTGTATTGTCCCAAATTTCTTCCTTTACAATATCATCATCAATAGGAGAAACATGGCTATTTGTAACAACTTTTGACTGTATTTAAAACACAATTACTCTTCTCTGAGATGATCTGGCCGAGATACATAAGGCTTCAGCATGTTTATATGACATAACTGAGTCTTTTTCCTACGGTCAGGGGTTTTGATTGTGTAATTGAGGTCACTAATTTTGGTCTCAATTTCATAGGGACCAAAATATCTGGCTTGCAAGGGTTGACCTGGTATGGGCAAAAATACAAGCACCTTATCCCCGGGAGAAAATTCTCTAACACGGGCCTTTCTATCATACCAGCGTTTCATGCTGGATTGGGTGTTTTGTAAGTTATTTTTGGCCAGAACAAAAGCATCATAAAGTCTAGTTTTAAACTTAATTACATAGTCTAAAAGTCCTTCAGTGGCTGTTGGTGACAACAAAGTCTCTTTTATACATTTCAAGGGACCGCGCACCGAATGGCCAAAGACTAAGTCAAAAGGGCTGAATCCCAACGATTCCTGGACGGATTCACGGGTTGCAAACAGCAGCATGTGGATTCCTTCGTCCAGTCTTTTTCGTGCTCAAAGCAATAGGTTCGGATCATGTTCTTGAGAGTCTGATGGAATCGCTCAAGAGCGCCTTGCGACTCGGCATGATACGCACTCGACATGCAGTGTTTGATGCCCAACTGAAGTCATGACTTGCTTGAAAAGATTGGCCGTGAAATTCGTTCCTTGGTCCGATTGGATGGACTTTGGTAGACCAAATAGAGTAAAGAACTTGATTAAGGCCTTCACAATGTTTGATGCTTTTATGTTCCTTAGAGGAATAGCTTCAGGAAAACGAGTTGAAGCACACATAAGGGTCAACAGGTATTGGTTGCCAGCTTTTGTCCTTGGGAGAGGACCAACACAGTCAATAAGTACTCTGCTGAAAGGTTCTTCAAAGGCTGGAATCGGCTTCAGAGGAGGCAACAGGGATCTTTTGATTTGGCTTGCCAACCATCTGACAGGCATGACATGATTCGGCAGTACTGGATGACATCTTTCTTCAAACATGGCCAGAAGAAGTGTGTCAATAATCTTGTGGTATGTCTTGTGGATGCCGAGATGACCTGACATTGGTGTGTCATGAGCCAGATTCATGATGTACGCTCGGTATCTTTCTGTAACACGATTTGATGGCATATTCTCCATTCTTCTTCGTTGGATGCGTCTGGAGGTTTCCATTTCCTGAAGAGCATATCATCTTGGATGTAGTAGCACGTTGATGCTAGCTCTGCCTCTTGTGATGTCATTGCGGTTTCTCTGAGTTTGGCGAGCTCTGGATCCTTCTTTTGGTCCTCAATCAACTGTTTTCGAGTTGATGCCGGCTTTTCAGAATTTGGCGTTGGTTCTTCTTCAAGAGAAGCAAAGAATGTGGTGCTCAAGTCCACATCATCTTGGTTACTGTTGGCCTTGACGACGTTCTCTTCTTGAGATGCTTTCAACCTCATTGCCCTTGTTACTGCACACGCTGGATATAACTCTAGGTCTTCCTCGGGGTGTGGCAGATAAATCGGGGTGTTTGAGTGACGATGGGTTCGGCTATCACCTTTCCACCTGCTAAGTCATTGCCTAACAGCAACGAGATGCCTTCCAATGGTAATGTTGGTTCGGACACCTACAACAACCGGTCCAGTAATGAGATTTGACTTTATGTCAATTAGATGTAGAGGCACATCTATACATCCAAGCTCTACGCCTCGTAACAGGATGCTCTTCCCAGTCGATGATGATTTAGACAAGGGCAAGATACCCTCTAAAAGTAACGATTGTGAGGCACCTGTGTCTCTCAAAATGGTGATAGGTCGTAGACTTGTAGAATCACCGGGTAGTGATACGAATCCTTCCGAAATGAAAGGCTTAAAATCCTCTAATAAAACATCAATTTTGGTTTGATGCAGACTGGACTTGGGTCGAACTCTCGCTGGAGTCATTGACATCTCTAGGAGACGCAGTGGAGAAACTCTTTCTTGAGTCAGTAGAACATCTTGTGGATGTATTTGGAGAACTCTTGATGGAGTCATTGGAACATCGGGGTGATGTCTTATGGGAACTCTTGATGGAGTCATGGGAACATCGGAATGATGTATTATGGGAACTCTGGATAGAGTCATTGGAACATCGGGGTGATGTATTATGGGAACTCTGGATAGAGTCATGGGAAACATCGGGGTGATGTATTATGGGAACTCTGGATAGAGTCAATGGAACATCGATGTGATGTATTTGAAAAACTCTTATTTGAGTCATTGGAACATCGGACTTGATGTATTTGAAAAACTCTTGTTTGAGTCATTGGAACATCGGCTTGATGTATTTGAAAAACTCTTGTTTGAGTCATTGGAACATCGGCTTGATGTATTTGAAAAACTCTTGTTTGAGTCATTGGAACATCGGCTTGATGTATTTGAAAAACTCTTGTTTGAGTCATTGGAACATCGTAAAGATGAATTTGAAGAACTCACTGTTGAGTCATATGAACACCGTGGAGAGCATTTTCGAGAGTCTTGTACAGTCAATACATTTGAAACAGGTGATGTCGAGGTATTCTTGATATGACTTGAGGATGAGGGAGTAAACCTCGACGACCACTGTACTGTGCAAGCGCTGACTTTTGAAGGAGCTTTTTCGTTTCTCTTCCTCAATTTCCAACAATCGTCCAACTTTATGGCCTTCTCGTTTGCAGTAGGAACAAGTAGCTTTACTTGTAGTAGGTTTTCTGTCATTTGTACTGCTGTTCTTGATGGAGTTGCTAGCAGTGGACTCAGGCTGTTTGACTTGTTTTGGCTTGACATCCGTCGTATACTTGGCAAATTGATGTGATATTATATAATCGTCTGCCAACACTGCAGCCTTGTGCACATCTTCCTCGCACGATCAGCTATATGCGTACGGACGTCCAGCCGCACACAACTCTTGAACTCTTCCATCAGCATTAGGTTCTTGAATTTGGCAAAGTCGGTGGCCGATTTCCCTGGAAGTGAGCCATTTCTCAAAGCGTCGCTCCTTTTCCCGCAGGAATTCTACATGGTTTGGCCATCCGATTTGCGACAATCCCTGAACTGCTTTCGGTAAGCTTCGCGGAACAAGTTCATATGCCTTAAGAATTAAGGCCTTAACAACATTATAATCTTTTTGTTGTTCAATGGTCAAAGAACAAAATACGTCTGCAGCTCTACCAGTCAAAACTGTTAGCAGCAAAGTGGGCCCACAAAGTTTCAGGTACATTAAAATTTTTCACAGAAAGTTCAAATTGTGGAAAATAATTGTCAATTGTGGCTTCATTAAAGCGTGGAATTATTTTCAAAAATTTTGTTGCTTCAGCAGTAATGACTGGCAGGGGAAGAATCTGGTCCTTACATTAGCCGCTTAACTCTAATTTTTTTAACTCTATTTGTAATTTCATTTCTATTTCTTTCTGCTCTCTAGCCGCTGCAAGCTCTAATTTCTTTTTGTTTAATTTCCTTCTGGGCTTCTATTTCCATTTGTTTTAATTTTATCTGAAGTTCTAAATCTGATTTACCCTCATCGGGTCTAAGGGTTTCTAAAAGGTCTTCAGAAAACACTTCCTCGTCTACATAATGGATTACAATGTTATCTCTGATTTCTTGTTTAAGGGCATTTGATTTTATTTTTAACCCTAAATGTTTAGAAATAAGGACCAGTTCCTTCCTAGTAAAAGCATCAAGCTCTTCCACAGAGGGATTTGCAAGAAAAACCTGAATATCCATGACTAACTAGCAAACTATCAAGCAAAAATATGTATAACAATGTAAATATACAGTACAAAATCAGTACAACAAAAAAAACCTTAAGAGAGTTTGGTCAATACTATTGATACTTTACTTCCGACTCTTTGACACAAAAAAATTTTTTTTGTTAAAGTCAACTTCGCCTTTACAAAATTACTCAAGTAAGACGAAAATAGGTTCAGAAAAATATCCGGGACGAAAGCCCTCAAACTTCTTTTGTCACGTATTACGAATTGGAATTCTACTTTTAAATGGCTTGCCTAGGGGAACGTGACAATAGAATAGCAGTTGTGTCACTTATAATAAGTCTGAATTTAATCAAAGACTTACAATGAATAACAAAAAAAAAATGACACAAGAAATCGGAAAGGTTAAACTATCACTTAATGTTTAATCAAATATAAAAGTTACAAGAAAGTAAAAAATAAACATTTACTCAATACACTAATACAGAATTGATGTGTTGACCAAAACCCTTTTACAAAAATGACATGTAAAAATATTACAATACAAGAGTTTGAAAATGTAATTACAAATACAAGCAAGCAAGGCCTTACATAAAAAAAATATTAACTTACACGATCAAGTGGTTAACCACGCACGGGGTCACGCAATGTCTCCGCTATTCTGTCTCACGGCTGTCTCCGTATGTCTGTCCGTCAACGTTACGCGAGCGGTCTTATATAATCTACCGCGCGTCGATATCTCGTATATTCTAGAACAGAAAGTAATCAACACCCAGATCTAGAACGCTCTTCAAAGAGACAGAAAAAAAAACACCCTCCTTTCAACCAGAGGTACACACACAGGTCAAGGACCGGTCACTGTCTGTGTGGCTTGACGAAATAAAAAAGAAAAAAAAAACTTATTACACAAGGGGCAGACAACCTCCCCGTCTCTCGACCGCAACAGGTCAAAGAAGAAAAAAACCTAGATACGTAACACTTCATATAATAATGAATAACTAAAACATAAGTCTGTAACATTTTTCAACTAATATGAGTATGCAATTCTAGCATAGAAGAAGCAACACATATGTGGTGTGAATTCTATCACTAAATACTTTATTTCCATCATTATTCCCAAGAATGGTTATGCTGGCCCTGGATGTGGCAAAATATGTAGGTCACAGCTGGGGCTGCGTAGACACAGGAAATACTGCATTCATCAAAAATCTTCGGACTCGAAGACAAGCCAAGCCTTATTATTCCCAAGTAAGTAACAATTGATAAGTACCTCATTTGATCTATACCATAGCTAGTGATGGGAACTAAACTAACTTTAAAAAGTTAAAACTAAAACTAGTTATCAACTAAAACAAAGTAGTTCAACTTAAAGTTTATCATGAATTTCAAAAGATAGTTCAACTAAACTAAAGAAAGTTAATTAAACTAAAACAAACTTTTTTTTGGGAGGGGGGAGGGGCGGGGGTTGAACTAGACCTATATACAGATATAAACATCCGACTGTATGCCTACGGTTCGATCTTATTCTTTTAACATTCTAGTAATATTTATCTATAATAAAATCAGTATTAAGGAATATGTTTCTTACACAAACGTTAATGCACAATAAAATAAAAATGTCTCAATAAAGATGTGTGCTTGAATTTTTGCCTTGAATTAAAACCTTTCGAAAAGAATGGTACTCTTTTAAAAAAAAATTATATTAACTTATTATATAACGGAAAATCTTACTCATACTGGCAAAGTTTAAAATCTCATTAAATAACATAGATTTAGAATTTCAAATTTAGACCTAGTATCCAAAGAAATAGAAACGAAATCGTTGGAGTTTTTTAAAACCTTTGACCTGTAGAACTATTTTATAGTGTAAAATACATGCCTGACATGCCGATGTGCTATTTTCTTGTTTGACCACTAAAAATGCAACTAACACTATTGCATAACCGTTAAACGCGCAATAGAAAAAAAAACTGGGTGATCTTGTCATTATGGACTGCACACTCAGTACACTATATAGACCTACACGTGTACGTCTATCTGGCCAGGTTGTTAAAATCAGTCGGACACACTGTCTATTTATTTTCTGGACAGGGAGGGTGTATAACTATTTTAGTGTAAAGATATATCTACGAACTGCATGCTTGACTAGCCACGCCAGTGTGTTATTTTCTTGTCTGACCTCTCCATATTAAGCAAACACTATTGTATAAAGCTTAATGCAGGGTTGTCTTACAGTATTATCGACTACACACGTACAGTACAGTAGGTCTACATGTGGTCATGTGTATGTCTAGCTGACCAGGTTGATAAAATCAGTTGGACACAGTCTATTTACTTTTTGGTCAGAGAGGGTGTGGATTAAGATTTTTTTTCTAGAGTTGGTTACCCTAATGCTTTTAGATCTATATAGGCCTAGCTGTTGAATTAGACTTAATAGATCTCAATAATAATAATAATCTTTATTGTCCGTACGGAAATTTGTCTTACAATTTGTGCATTACACCAAATAAAAAACATTATAACTATAAGAAACCAAGTGTACAATCAGACTTACTCATAATTTACATGTGACAAAGTTTATACCAGATTGTTCTTATTTAATGATTTGATTGCCAGGGGAACAAAAGAGTGTTTGTGTCTGTTAGTCTTTGCTATCGGTGTCTTGTATCTCTTTTGTGATGATAAAATCACAAAAATCCTGACACCAAGGGTGATTCTTTATTTCGAGGATTTTGTTAGCTTCTTTATAGATGTTTGTCTTAAGACTATAAAAGGGTGTACTTGATGTTCCTGCATTTAAAAAATATTGTTTGCCGCAAATGAATTGATTAAAACCACTAAATATTGACCTTGCTCACTAATCAGATTCCCACTAGAAACAGAAATTAAACACCTCCACGTGGCTCACAAAAAAATTGGGAACAACCTCATTCATAATACTTCATAGAAGCTTTTGGTAAAAAATGTTTAACATTTTATAATACTGCTACTTTCAAGTGCAAATATTTACTCCCATAACTTCTACCAAGATCTTACTTTACCCTCTTCAAATTCAGACTGTCTGAATAGTTAACTGCATCATTTTTTTTTTATTATCAAAGTTATTGATATCACATGACCAGAAAACGGAGTGCGTTTCAACCCTGACCACGTGTTGAAAAGTTTTACAAATTTTAATTAAACTAATTAGTTAGTAACTAAACAAAAATTAATTAAACTACGATTTTAACTAAACTTTTTTTTTCTACTTAAACAATGGCCTAAACTATTTTTTTTTTAGTTAAACTAAAAGTTTATAACTTTTTAGTTAACTTTTTGCCCATCACTAACTATAGCCTAATGCTCATATCATTTTCTTCTTCTAGTTGAGAAAGGGAGAGCACTGCTCGTAAATGAATAACAAAAAGGGGAGCGAACCAGGAAACTTTGATCACGATTAGCAACTACCAAAAAAAGAAAACAGAAGCTATTCCCCCCCCCCACCCCCCTTTAAACTCATTAGTGTCTCTGTATAAAATCGAGGACACAATTTTAAAGTACATAGTACTTGCGCGAATTTTTTAAAAAAGAAGCTCTTGACATATTTTAAAACTACTAACGTGAATATCAAATTATGACATTTCAACAGTGTTTCTCAAACCCTTCTATTGCATTTCATTCCGTTCAAAAAATTAGTAGTATTACATGATTTAAAAAATTCATTCTCCTGGCGTCTAAAAGGCACTAATTCTCCTAAATAGAAGAGCGCTGGTCCAATAGTTTGAGTAGAGCGAAACGGTTATAAAGTGCCAGAGACATTCGAGGCAGTGGAAAAATCTTGCCCATCTCTATTCAGTAGTAGACGCCAACAGAACGATAGTACTTAATAGGAAAAAAAGGAAAAACTTAAGAACTGCTTTTGACAGTGTTAGAACGACACTGAACGTCCATTTTATAGTGACGATATAGACTTTGGGTTAGAGGAGTGATTCCCACATTGGTCTATATAGACCCCCAGGGGTCTACGAAGACTTCCAAGGGGTCTACGAAAGTGAAAAAAACAAATTGGAGGTCTATGAGATGTCCACGGGGGTCCACGATAATAGATTTCTAGTTAGATGTGTAAAAGTGTAATACTTAGGTTAAAGTCCGGTAAGACACGACTTTCAAGTGCAGCGTGAAGACGTCTGCTCTCTAACGTGCAACACTTAAAAGGTCAATTTTTTTATACAAGCATCCAACCTTTATAATAGTAAACCATATTAAAAAAAATATATTGACAATGTGTTTATTGTTTCGTTCGCTTCTCTAGACATAAAGTTCAACGTCATTAAAAGTGATATTCTTGTAGTATGTAATTAATTCATTATTTCCTCTGCATTTTGTGAGTCATTGTAATTACAACCAAACATTAAAGATAAAATGCTGCTTTTAACAACAACGTATTTATATTTCGGTAAGTGAATACATTCATTTTGTTTTACATTTCTTGTACTGCATAGAAATGTTAAAAAATATCGTTGAATATGAATTCGATAGAACAAATCACTACAGTTTTTGGATAGAATCGTCTGAAGTGGTGGATCATAAATGGGTCATTTAAGTTTAAATTTCCTTACGAAATTTAACTAAACAATCAAACGGACTTATTTTATTTAGGCAGTCAGTTCAAAATCCATACATCATAGATAGGGCCACTATCTGTATCAGCCATTTAGGCACACCCAAATGTAACACGTGCGGTTAAATGTAAAATACTTTTACTTAAAAAATGTATAACACACACACACACATTTGCATCTACGGT
The DNA here is from genome assembly GCA_036873155.1 of Biomphalaria sudanica. Taxonomy (NCBI): domain Eukaryota; kingdom Metazoa; phylum Mollusca; class Gastropoda; family Planorbidae; genus Biomphalaria; species Biomphalaria sudanica. Next base: position 2,237,214 of record JAZGLO010006727.1, on the reverse strand, counting down.
AAAAAAAAATAAATAAAGGGCAGTATAATGAGTATATTTTTAAATTAAAAAAAAAATCGAATAAATCGGATGTTTTATTTTTATATATTTTTTATCCGCGCATTCGCTTCACTTGTAAGCCTATAAAAGTAGTACTTGTCTACTTGTACTTGTGTATATTGCAAAGCATATAATCGTAATGTAAGCTCATTTACAATTGCAAAAAAAATAATTAAGAAATGTACATTTATTACTTAACAATAATCGAGATAGAGAGGCGATATGATGTTTTTGTTCTATCACAATACTTACAGGGGGGTGGGCGGTGGCTGTTTGGGTTTGTACGGTAAGTACTACTATTGACTTTTTGCGTGAACAACTACTAATAAGAATATTTTCAAATGTTTACCAATTTTGTGTGAGGCTTCTTCAAAAAAGCTATTAAAAACTTTTTGAAGAAGACATTTCAAAACGTCTCTGTTGAAGTGATTCTTTTAGAAATGTCAGAATGGTCCAAGTTCTCTCGTGTGTTTAACATCGCTGTGTTGACACCTTTTTGTGACAAAAACGACAAGTTCGCTGCAAGGCTTCTTACTGAACCTAAAGATGATGTTAAGACATACGTGCGCTATATGTAGCTCAAACATCCCCTGTATCATAGTATTGGCCAATGCTGCCTCCTTTTTATTAGACTTAATTTGAGTAACTTTTTAAAAAACTAGTTTTAATATTGCGCTCATTATCGGAACGCCCCACCCCGTTATAATTTAACACTAACATGGGCTCTTCTTACTACGGGGGGGGGGGGGAGAGAAAAATGCTTTGAAGACGACACAAGCTGGAAAGAAAGAAAACGCTTGGAGGAGCTAACGGTGCTTCAACAGACCACATTGCTGGAGGGATAGGGACCTGACAGTGCTGATGCCTCTCTTTCGGTTATACCAAACAGTTTAAAATTACATACATAACACATTAAAAAACAAAACCTTAACGTTTTGTGGGTGGGGGCGCCAACGCTAAAAGTTTGAAAAACACTGCTCATTTACCTCGAAATGTCTCTCACGCTTCAGATACGACCCACTTCTTCTTAATTAATTTTATTTGACGTGCAATCTTCTTAAAACTTAAGCTAGACTTAAGGACAATGACTTTCTGAAGCTCAGAAATGCTTAGCGCCCTGGGCTTCGGGCCGGACATCACTGGAGGATCTTTATGCGCTCCCCGAGACACATAGTTGACTAAAGTAACGACAAAGTTCATGTTCTCCTTTAGGTGGTAATTAAAGTTTGAATAACACAGCGTAATGTTATACCGTTTACTGTCTAAAAGTCTAACAAAGTAAACATATTTAGGTGATGCTAATAAATATACATTGTAAAATATGAGAAATTATATTTAAAATGTCATAGACAATGGGACTTTAAAATAGAATTGCCATTCATTTTACATCTGTGCAAAAAAGTAGTCATCAGCACCTTGAGCTAGCCGCACCGGGTGACACTGACCCTAGTGACACCACTGTATATATATATTATATCTTAGTAATCTTGTTTATCCTTTTTTTTGAGTTTTTAAGTTGTAAATCATTAAAATGTTATTATGTAACATATACTAATTTAACCATATACAAATATTTCAGCCAGCTATTAATAAGTAACTAAGTTGTCTTTTTTTTTTTGCATTGTTATGAATGAAATTTTCAAATACTATAACATTATTAAAATAACAATTCTCATTTTCAGGTATGTCTTTGTCATTTCCTCTAAAAAATTGTCAATCGAGAAATCAAGATATTCTGTTTATAATTGATTGTCGAAGTGAAGTACACGAACAGATAGACTTTATACAAACTACAACAAATTACCTTTCTAAAAGGAACGACTTGAAACAAAATCACTCTGTTATGATGTTTACAACCCATGGCATAACTGAGATCAATAATTTCACAGATGTTGAAGACATGCAACTTTCCTGTAGTCAGTCCTTTCCTATTCATGACATCTTTAACGCATCAGAAGTCTGGTTCAAGTCTAGAGATAGACCTCTGGTGACATTGGTTTTCTTCACCCATTCCATCACAGCACAGTATACTGATGTGAAAAAAATTATTAAACAACAAAAAAAAGACAAACAAGTTGACCGATTTTTTTTCTTGCCAGACAAGGAAGACTTTTCAGAGATATTTGATATTAGCTTTTTCTACCTTTATAAATCTTATAGAAAATTAAACATTGTTGATATATTCGCAAAAATATGTGAATCAAGGTGTACAAAGTCAAATCATACGTTTACCACAAAAGGTTCAATGACGTCATATTACCATATTGCTAATGTTTACAACAAGAGTCATGATGAAAGTGTCAAGTACTGTGCAGAACAACAGATGAATAGCTATTTAATTTCGCTAGAGTCTCCTCAAGAAATTAATTTTCTATTTAATCTGTTAGCAAAGAAAAACATCACAAAGAATTTAAAAAGTAATTTTAATTTATATCTTGGAATCGAAAATGGCACGCATGGTTTGTTCTGGCACTCACAATACCCTTTTGTGTTTCTTCATTCTTTATCCACTGTTTCAGAAGGGAACTGTTTTGTTATTAATATATTTAATACTAATGTTAATTTTAGTGAAAATAATATTGACAGTTTTATGAGCAATGTGTCTGTTGAGGATTGCTTCAAAATTTTAAAACCTTCAGTAGTGATCTGCGAATGTCATGAAGTTCTATCAAATGCAAAAGTATCACGTAATTTGATTCATGCAGCATCTAAAAATAAAAAAATTATAGAGCGTTCCCATTTTTTTCTAACCATGCTTCATATATTTGAAAAACCTTTATTTTATCATAGGTCTATCCCCAAATGTATACCTGTAACAACAGAATAGATAACATCATTGATGAGAAAAACAATGAAAAAAACTACATTTCGTTTTTATTTTCAAGTGGTAAGAGTCATTTAGTTTTAGAACGTATCAAGATTTGTGACAGCAACGAAAGTCAGAACAATCAAAGCATCACAAGTTTAAAAAAAGGAAATGACTTCTTTTGTGCGAAAGAATTAAATAAAACAAAAATAATCCATCCCCAGAATATTTATACACTTACAAACTTAAAAGCTCCAGATTTTAAGTGTAAATATAAACCGAAACTAGTTCACAGGTGCATAAAAACTAGAGATTATAACAATTCATTTCATTCAATCTGCTTAGATAACTCACACCTACAGAACTGTAGAAAATTCACCTGCCCTGATGGATTTCTGAAATGCCCAAACTCATATACTCATATACACATAATATGTAGCAACATCATAAACCACTTAGACAAACATAATGTCCTCACCCCATACCAACATGGCTTTAGGAAATATAGATCATGTGAAACACAACTAATAGGACTAATTGATGATTTCTCAAAAGGTTTAGATAATAGTGAACAAATAGATGCTATCTTACTAGATTTTTCCAAGGCTTTTGACAAAGTTCACCACCATAGTTTGCTTAAAAAATTAAAATATTTCGGCATTAACGGTCCACTGCATCAGTGGATTAAAGATTTTCTGATAGGGAGAGAACAAACTGTAATAATAAATGGCTCTAAATCGACACCAATAACAGTAAACTCAGGTGTACCTCAAGGAACAGTCTTGGGTCCACTACTATTTTTAATTTACATAAATGATTTACCAAATTGCATTAGTTCAGGAACAAAAGTCAGATTATTTGCAGACGATTGCATAATATATAGAACAATAAAAACAAAACATGACACAGATATTTTACAAAGAGAATTAGATGAATTACAGAAATGGGAATCAAATTGGAGCATGTCTTTCCACCCAGAAAAATGTCAGTTGTTAAGAGTAACAAAAAAAATTAAACAAATTAATTCCACTTATCTTATTCATGGCAAACCAGTAACACAGACTAAAAACTCAAAATACCTAGGTGTTATAATAAATGAAAAACTGTCATGGAATCCACATATTGATGAAACTATAAAAAAATCCAACAAAGCATTAGGGTTTATTAAAAGAAATTTCTATAAATCAAATAAGAACATAAAACTAAAATGTTATTTAACCTTGGTTAGGCCAATAATAGAATATGCATCCACCGTGTGGGACCCCTCAACTCAAGAAAACATTAAGAAACTGGAACAAACACAAAATAGAGCAGTGAGATTCATAACAAACGAATATTCACATTTGACTAGGGTAACACCATTAGTAAAATCACTAAATTTAGAAAGCCTTCAGGACAGAAGACTCAAAAGTAAAGTAGCAATTATACATAAAACACTGAACCATAATCTTCAAATACAAAAACAAAATTTAATAAAATACTCTGAAAGACACAAAAATAAAGGCACATTCCTCGTCCCATATGCTAGGACAAATTTGTACAAATACTCCTTCTTCCCTAGTGCTATTAGAGCATGGAATGGGTTGCCTGAGCTAGCCAGAAAAAACAGTGACTTGGCAGAATTTAAGTCATTGGTTCATATGCATGACTAAATGCATGACGCGTAGGACGTAATCATCTTCTTTTTTGAAGTAACGTCTGTATTATATAAGAAGATAAGATATTGTATTTTTAGCACAATGATTGGTGACGGCATTCGAGACTGCCCTTTTGGTGAAGACGAGTTTCAGGTCAATAATTTTTTAGGCCAAGTGAAAATAACTTTAAGTGTGGAAGACGTTTGTATCAATAACTTAAACCACGATAACAAAATGTTATTAAATGATTTTAATAATAGGGCACAGTTTGAATGTAACCTACCTTGCCCGAAAAACTACAGTTGTATTTCTAGTAAAAAAAAGCAAAAAAATTCAAAAAATGAAACTGAAAACATTAAATATTTATATCATATTACCTTTGACCTGTATAACATTTCAAACGTAATATATGCATTTCATATGTACACTAGAATTTCTCCTCCCTTGAGAATTGTTGAATTCTATGGACAAGATTGTTGACTACAAAACTTTGACTTCGCATTTCAGTATTGGAATTTTTTAGATCTTATCGTCTTAGATCTTAGTTCTAATGAGTTAATTAGCAGTTTATATATCAAAACTATAAAAAGTTTTAGCAAATTAAAAGTGTTGAACATTTCTAATAATGAAAATTTAACAATAGACCAAGATTTCGTTTTTCCAACAGCGCTAGAAATTATTGATTTATCTCATACGAAAACATCAACATTAAAATTGAATGTCTTTGAAAATGTAAGTTTTCTAAAACATTTAAATCTAAGTAATACTTTAGTGTCTACTTTTCAAGACATGGGAATACCTGAATACTTTACACTAGAAAATTTATACCTAGATAATGTTGAGATGACAAATATTGAGAAAAAAATTTTCCGAGGTCTTACTATAAAGTCTGATTTACGAGCTAGTGATTATAAACTTTGTTGTCCACAAATATTAAATCCTAATATTTCAGCAGACAAATGTCATGCACCTGTAGATGTCATCTCTTCATGTAAACATCTTGTTGGTGACATTCTAAAGAGAATTACCATCTGGACCGTAGGTCTTGTAACTGTAGTTGGAAATGGCATTGTGTTGGTCTATAGAATTGGTTGGAACAGAGAGATATTTAAAAAAGCTTATGGACTGTTTGTATCTGGTCTGGCTGTTTCAGATTTTATTATGGGCGTGTATTTACTGTTTATAGCTGCAGTAGATATTCAATATAAAGATATTTATGTATTAGAAGATGTCAAATGGAGACATAGTGTTTGGTGTCAATTTCTAGGATTTCTGTCAACAATCTCAAGTGAAACTTCTACATTTTTTATTTGTTTGATAACAATAGATCGTTTCTTAAAAATTACTTTTCCTTTTGGTCAACACAAATTTACAAAAACAGGCAAAATTGTATCTTTTACATCAGCTTGGTTTATTGGATTTCTGTTAGCGCTGATTCCGATTATTTCAAAAGAATGGAACATTTATTCTTCTAATGGTTTGTGTCTGGCATTACCGTTCAGTTCAAAATATCATACAGGCTGGCTTTTTTCTTTCATTGTCTTTGTCATTATAAATTTTTTATTGTTTCTTTGTATAGCTTTAGGACAAATTCTAATTTTTGTAAACATTTTAAACATCAAGAATCGAGTGGATAATGCTACAACTAATAGAAAACGACGAAGACAAGATTTTAAAATAGCCAAACATTTGTTTTTTGTTGCCCTGACAGATGTCATGTGCTGGTTTCCGGTTGGAATACTTGGATTTCTTTCATTAAAAGGTCACATCTTCGACCGTGAAGTGTACGCTTGGATCGCTGTCTTTGTGTTGCCAATAAACTCTGCTCTTAATCCAATTATCTATACTCTTCCAGCAGTCTATAGAAAATGTAGATCCTTTAAATGTTAAAAACCCAACATAAACACTATTTATTGCAATAAAGGAAAAACTTTCCCAGCTGTATATTTTGTATCTGAAATATATTCAAAGTTTATTGTTTATTTCCGATAAGTTATGATGGTATTTTTCTTAAAATTTTTTTTCTTTTTATTGGGAGATATTTTAGTTCCACTTTGACGTGAAAATGGATCATTATGTCATATTATCCTATTTTTTTCTTTTAAGAAGCCAATATCCATTGGTGGTTTGCATGGTTATTCGTACATGATAATGAAACAGCTGGTATACACGTTTGTCACAAGTTTAAATTGTATAACCTTGAATTAAAAACCAATTTTCTTATTCATGAGTCTGAAATTTTGTCAAGATTGAGTGATTTGACAAAAAAAAAAAATACTGGTTGTGTAAGTCAGATATCACACCTTCACCCTCACCTATCCTTTAGTCTGTTGAATTGTTGGGGCACCACACAAGATCTGTCTTTTTTTGTCTTTCTCCATTCCTCTTTACTCTTCCATTGCAGCCCATGAAATCAAGATTTTCTTGCAGCGTATACTTGTTACCTCCGCCCTGGTCTGTGACGATAGGCACGGCCCCTCGGTAACCCGGGTGATGGCCGAGCCGTTATGGGATTATTTACTGTCATGATCTCGTTTGGTTTAACGAGGGCGAGATACTCGCATGGCGGCGCCCATCCCTCTTCATGCCTGACCACAGCCGTGCAAAGTCGTCCTGAGCGTGTTGCCGTTTGCAGTCCATATTGGCTGGGATCTTGGGGAACAAGGTCTGTCACCCTAAGATGACAGGCTATTATAAACCACTCACATGATTTAGTCCGCTACTAGTTTATGACAAAGTAGGTGTGTGGTTCAATTTTTATTAGTAAAAAAAAGAAAAAGTATTCTCTTTATTTTCTAACTTGAAACTTCCAGCGAGTTGCTTTGTTTCAATTCCCGCTGAACACGTGACCGAAAGCTACGAAATAAACACAGTAATCTAATTGATTTCAATGTTGATAAAAAAATTTTTCTTGTAAGCTTCTCGTAAAGAAGATTTTTTTGTACAAGTGATTTGTTTTAAAAATAAATAATTCAATGTTTATAATATAAAATCTATCATTTAGCGTGTATCTCTTTTGGTTATTGGGTTTAAAAAGACAAATAGACACAAACAACTCTTTCGTTTCCTCGGGAATCAAATCATTCAATAGAAACTATCTGTTACAAACTTTTCGCATGTCAATTATGAGTGATTCTGGTGTGAATGTATATTTTGTTTTCTATAATTATAATATTTTGTTTGGTGTAATGTACAAATTGTAGGGCGAATTTCTTTATGGATAATATAGATTATTATTATTATTATTATTATTATTATTATTATTATTATTATTATTATTATTATTATTATTATTAGGGCTTAAATGTTTTATGTTATTAAATATATGGTAATTTTATTTTGCGTATTATTATTTTATATTAATATTACATATACATTATACTAACAGACAAACCATGCACATACACTTCTACATAAAATAACTAACTAAAAAAGTAAAGCTAAAGTTTCTCGTTTCAGACCTTGCGATCTACAGGGCAGATAATGTTAAGGTTATCTGTTTGGCCCAGGGCCGGTCTTAGGCCACTGCAACCTATGCGGTCGCAGTGGGCCCCGCGCTTTCATAGGCCCCGCGCTAATTCTATTTATAATTATTAATTGCAAAATATATACGAACCATTCCTGGAAATGTCCTGCACTTATTAAAATCTCCTGAAAACTCATAAAAATCTCATGAAAAATAGACAAAATTGTCTTTTGTGGGTGTCATTTATTACGGAAAACACGGAATCCTACGCGCGATAAAAAAAAAGGCATTGTCAGCTTTCATGTAATAAAATGTAATAATTGGAGGAGTTTTCCCCTTAACCGGAAGTTCCGATACCTTAGTTACTTTTATAGTCACTGGTATAAATATGCCATAGGTTGCAAGATTCGTAAAGTAAAGTTAACTTGATCGAAATTTTGTACTTAAAAAAGAATGAACAAGATGCAAAGCCGAATTTATTTTCTAATACAAAATCTTAATTTTAACTTATTATCCTTATTCCCACCCAGACTAGGCCCCGCGCAATCAGTTTCGCATAGGGCCCCACAATTCCTAAGACCGGCCCTGGTTTGGCCGACGGTTCTTCTTCTTCTTCTTCTAGCCAGCTTTATTGCTGCTGAGCTGTGACCTCTTTTGCAGATTGTGCCAAGGAAAAATATTGTGCTGTTTTCTTCAGTTGTTCAGCTCTGCCATACAAGGTGTTGGTTATGTTGGGCTGGAATGGTAGTAGGGTCTGCCTAAGGTGGATTAGGAATGGGCATTCAAAAAGGATATGGTTTACAGTTTCATAAGGGTGGGCGCAGTGTTTACAAAGAGGGTTCAAGAGCAACTTCTTTTATTTTAAGTCAGGTACCCATTAAATTTGGGTGGACTGAGTGGCGCCCTAAGAATCCCTAATCTAAAAATCTCTGTCTTCACAGAGATTCAAGTTCAGGACCCCAGGTTAGGAAGCCAAGCGCCTAGACCCACTAAGCCACCGCGACCACCTATAAGGATGATAATTTAGAATTGAATTATGAATTTAATACAATAAAAATAGTTACACAATGTTCATAAAATACATTCTAGAACAACGTCTGAACATGTATCCATCAAATCTCAATCCAATGATCAAGAATACATAAATCATGATATATGAATATCTAATAGTATAATCTTAGGACCCGAAGACAAGCCTTATCATTATAAAAAAAGTAAAGTAAAGTTTCCCTTGTGGTCTTTAGGGCAGATGATGTAAGGATAATCTGTTTCCGTGGCCTACGGTTAACGAGGGTGTCATGTGACAAGCATAACGAAATTAAAAATCCCAGTCTTCACCAGGATTCGAACCCCCAGACCCCCGGTTCGGAAGCCAAGCGCTTTACCGCTAAGCCATCGCCCCCCCCCCTTATCATTATAGTAATTATCTAAATGTTAAACAGAATACACCTTGTGTCTACATCTTACGCACACTGTTTAATGCATCACCTGATCAAAGTCAATCCTAAATAATCAAGCAAATGTACCTCCATTGCTTTGGTAGCCTCAGAGTTTCCAGTGGCACAATAATGAGATGACCGTCAGTTCGGAATCAAACCAACGGTGGGAGTCCAGCACGCGTGATATCGCGAGATCTTCAATCCAGCATTCGTAAACTGGCACAGGTCCTTCTAAGCTGAAACCCTTATACAAAAAAATTAAACAACGGTGTTAACATTTAAACTCAACTTAGACAATACGAATTGAAACGATTCCGCGAGTCAAAATAAACAAGCAATAGAAAACAATTAACTAAAAGCTAATATAAGAGAAAGAACCACTAATTACTGCCATTTATCTGAATATTATAGGCTTTAGGTCCCTTTCTGCTGCATAAAACAAAATTAATTAATATATACTAAATGATAAATTAATTGGCTAATGTTTGGAATGATTTGTGTATTGCTATCGACTATGACTAATTATGCAAAATCTCATCTTTGTCCGACAATAAGAAATGGGAGAAAAATTGTGTGTAAACTTAATAAGTGGACTAAATCCATATATACATCCACGGCTCTCATTAAGTAGCATTTATTCCTTTTATTTCAAAATCAAAAACAATAATTAATCACCAACAATTACTGAACTAATTGGTTAACTTTTTTTAAATTGATTTATGTCTTCTTATCTTCTTATATAATACAGACGTTACTTCAAAAAAGAAGATGAATACGTCCTACGCGTCATGCATTTAGTCATGCATATTAACCAATGACTTAAATTCTGCCAAGTCACTGGTTTTCCTGGCTAGTTCAGACAACCCATTCCATGCTCTAATAGCACTAGGGAAGAAGGAGTATTTGTACAAATTTGTCCTAGCATATGGGACGAGGAATGTGCCTTTATCTTTGTGTCTTTCAGAGTATTTTATTAAATTTTGTTTTTGTATTTGACAGTATTCATGTAGCTTTTGTAACACTATGTCTCGATCATTGCTATCTTCATGGTCTTCATAAATAAAATGATCACATACTTCTTGAACTTGTGCTCTTACACAATGAAGAATAATGGCCTTTTGTTGACATTTTCGCTTTTTGTCGGTGCCTGATGCTAGGAGGTAAATCTCCATCTGTCTTCTCCATATCCGGTAATTTTCGGCAATATTACCGACTACCACATTCAACTCTGTTGGTGGATTTAACAAAAATTTCTGGCATTATTTAATAAAACAAGATCTACTTTGCTTTTTTTTTAAAAATGAAACTTAGAACAATTGTTACTTACATAACGTGTCACCGCTGCCACCATGTTAATGTACTCATAAATACAAGTGGAAATAGATAAACGACAAGGCCGAGTTACAAAACACACACACAGGCTTTATTCCACCATATTAGATAACGAACAGCAACACACACTTCCTAATCCGCTAAGGGAACTAAATCTCAAACAACATTACATCATATATCAACTGGGCCCCACAATGATTAAGTCCGGCCCTGCTACTTAGTAACGGGTGAATATACTTAGTAAATTAGTTGTTCTCTTTCCATGTCTTCTTGGTCACAATGGTTAAGTCCGGCTCTGCTATTTAGTGTTTGTAAAATGTTTGTTTGTAAAATGTTTTACATATTTCGGATGTTCCTCAGAGTTGAAGGACGAAGGGGGACGGGAGCGGGCAGGGTTGGATAAATCCAAACGACAGTCCAGCGCGCAAACCGCATGACCAGGCAGCCATCCGTAGTGATCGGTGAATACTTGTTCTCCCCCCTCTTGTTTTTTCGTGGGGTGACTATCCGCAGAAATAAGCGAGTGATCTTTCCTTTACTTCTTCTTACTTCTTCTCGTCCAAACTCTTGAGCCACGAAGAGAATTATATATAGAGATATACTATAACTATAATTCGCCACAGTGAAATATTATAGGCTACATGCAACACATATTTCTATCAAATAAGTCAACTGCTATTTATGAGGAGGGGAAGGTCAAAACAACACTGAGACTTTGGCCAGATTGACGAAACCAGATATTTCCATCACAAATACAAATGAAATATAAAATTATAATACAACATGGGTCAGTGCGTACGAGTCAGTTTTAACAAAATTACTTTCATATGCCCAAGTGCACAGAAGACACTTTAAACCAGGAAATAAAACACGATATTTTGCCGGGCATACACATTGTAGAGATATCTGATACTCCTACCAAAACAACTTTGTAGACCCAGATGAGAGTGTGAGAGAGAGACAAAGAGACAAAGAGAGAGAGACAAAGAGAGAAGTGATGAGAGGGAGAGCAGACTTTATGATATAAATATTAAAATTGGTTTAAATTGGTCTCATATTTCTACAAAGGTTATATCAACACTGTCTGTCTGCTAAAAGCTTGAACTACTTTTTTTTTCTCCCACACAATTATTTATTGGCATCGGCAAGACATGAATCAATACAGAAAATGTGAGCTGAAAGGTGGTGGGTGTAACAGAGATGCCCCACGGAAACGCTTCTTCAGCATACTAACGCAATGTTTTTAAGTCTCTTATAAAAAAAAAAAATGCGCCATATTACTTTGTTACAAATTGCTCGTTTTACCCAAATGACATAGACGTTTTGCAACGTTTGATGTTTCATACTAAAGCCAAAATAAATATACTCATTGGAATATCAAATGTCTGAACGTAACCATTTTAAAAAATTACACTGCACAGACTTTCTTCCAAGCCAATTATAGGAAAATAGTTTTACGCAAATGATGCCATTGTAAAAGGTCACGACGTGACCTGTGTTTATTCTATACTGTTGGGGGGCTTAAAAGCTCTCTATTTAATCGCCATATACAATTACATTTACAACTAATATTTTTTTGACAAAAAATTATTTTTTTATTTTTACATTTGTATTGTTAAATTATGTAAGTTCTGTTATACTAAGTACTATATTTACACACAAAAAAAATGTTTATTATCTTTTTAAAAAGAAAAAAAATCTATTTAGTTTGCAACTTGCATAAGTTGAACATAATTTAAAACAACAATTAATAAGTAGTTTTTTTTTCTATAGTATATTTTATATCGCGTGAACAGCAGTTTTCCCACGACGCTATAGAACACTTAACCAAGGGAACAAAATGTTCATTTTTTTTTACGGAAATGTTTTATTTATTCTTGAAGAATTGGCCCTTTACAAAACAATTAGATCAATTAGATATTCAATATAAGTCATCAGTTAGGCCAGGTTCACATTTAACTTCACATTCACTTTCACCTATCCTTTGGTCTGCTGGACCGCTGGGGCACCACACAAGATCTGTTAACCTTTTTTTCTCCATTCTTCTGTCATTGTCTTTGATAGAAGTTCATTCTGATAATGTTGAAACCAGCCATTTTACCTGCCTGTGTGGACCACTTCGATCTTTGTAACCTTGTGTTTTTTAATTGATTCATGTATTGTCATGATCTATAAATAATTGTGCGAAATTTCGACTTGAAAGAGAAATTGACGCGGAAGAGAAATCGTGCACAAACTTTGGACCAAGTCTGACTGAGTGAGTGAATAGAAGCTTTGCTATAAAAATAGTTTAAAGAATATAAAATGTATTACCGCCTGCTTTTAGAAGATCCTTAAAGTGTGCTTCTTTGAGCTCAAGGCTTCTTAAAAAAAAAGAATATTACCTTGTTTAAAACTGAATTCACCATATCACATGATGACATAAAGGTTAGAATTGTACTGAAGGTCATGATGAATAAGAACCACAAACTTACATGTTTAAACAAGACGTTTAGGAGTTAAAAATGAATAGGGTGCTCGGTGGCTGAGTCGTTGAGCGCTTGGCTTCTGAACTTGGAATCCTGGGTTCGAATCACGGTGAAGACTGGGATTTTAAATATCGGGATTTGAGTCCACCCAACTCTTACAGTTACCTGACCTTAGTTGGGAAAAGTAAAGGCGGTTGGTCTTTGTGTTGTCTCATGACACTCTGCTCGTTAACAGATGGTCTTAACATTATCAGCCCTATAGATCACATGGTCTGAAAGGAAAGTATAGAACCTAGGACAGAGAGTTAAGCTAAAATAGAACATTACGCATTATTAGTATTTGTTCACTTGTGTCTGACAGACAAGCGATGGATATTTCCTGTATTAGCTTTGTTAGCGTGACTTACAACTTTATATTTTTAGCAATGTTGGAGGTGGTAATGGACATATACACTCCACTACCTATTAAAAGGTTCAAAGTCACTTCTCTGACAATCAGTTTAGTTCGTGGCCTTTTTGTGTGGCACAGAGGAACCGTAATCACTGACAGGAGAAAAGGAAAATGCGAGCAAATGGCGCTTGAACTCTTAAGCTACGGCCTGGTGGGGCTCGTTAACCTGAGCTATCAGGAGATACAACTCTAAACTCTAAGCTCTAAACTCAAACCTATGCTAGTTAGAGGCTGTGCCTAAACATGGGAAAGATTTTGGTAGTCAGTTCTAGAAAAAAGTTGTGACTGTTAGGCAGCTTGCGGCAATCAGTTCAATAAATAAATATATGCTGTATGCGCGTTTATATGTATATGTTTAGGGTTTACTGGGTGTCACGGTTATTTCATTATTCATTATTATTTCTTTGCTGCATGTATATTGAATGTTCTTTTGTAATTAGTTATGCAGATGAAGACTTCTGTTTTCAAGGTGGGCTCCACAATGAGTATTTACATTACACGTTTTACTAGATCTAGATTTGTTTAACTTTGGTTATTTGGTTAAAAATAAAAGAAGAAAAATGGCGACCCAATATGGCGGCCGATCTAGTACTAGATCTATTCATTATAGTAAAGATCAACTCCTCGGACTTCGTTCAAAGAGGAAGCCTCTTCCACCGTGTTATGCACATATAAATTGTCTCTACCCTTCCTCTATTAGTACAAGGAAAAGAGGGAAAAAAGGAGGACTAGGCAAAGACTGAGAAGAAGAGGTTTTCGCCCACCACTTCCTACGATTATTCTAGCTAACGTCCGCTCAATTAGAAACAAAGTGGATGAGATATGTGCCCATGTACGCTACGACCACGTTTTTAGGGAAAGTTGTCTATTGGCATTTACTGAGACATGGTTAGAGGAGGATGACAACGACAATCTGATTACTATTGATGGTTTCTCTAGCGTGAGATCTGACAGAACGGCTGAGTCTAGGAAGAAGAAAGGTGGGGGGTTGTGTGTATACATCAACCTCAAATACTGTACCAACTAGACGGTTAAAAAGAGAATGTGCTGTCCGGATCTAGAACTCCTGGCGCTCGCATTGAGACCTTTTTATTTGCCACGAGACTTTGGTGTTATTTACATAGTCCTGGTTCCGCCTACAGCCAAGACGGAAGTATGTCACCGGACGCACCAGTAGTTATACTGGGTGATTTAAATAAATGCACCTTGAAGGTTGACCTACCCACCTTCTATCAACACATCTCATGTCCTACAAAAGAGAACAGAACTCTGGACTTATGTAACTGTAACATCAAAGGAGCATTCACATCTCGTGAAAAGCCACCACTAGGAATAGGGTCGAGAGGCCAAGTGCGCTTGAACTTGGCTTGGCTTGGCTACCTAGAAGGGGTCTCGAGGTTTGACACCCGACTGGGGCAGAGTTGTGTTTACTGAGCGCCTAAAGGCAGCACGGAAAACCAACTCCTAGAAACCCCCTCCCCCCATTGGTCCACAAATGAGATTGGACCAAAAGTGCTCTGAGCATGTTATAAGCATGAAAGTAGCGCTATATAAAAGCTTTAATAATAATAATCGGACCACAAAACACTACAACTTCTGCCTCTACTTACCGCACGAAACTTAAAGAAGGAAAAATCTTTAAAAAAAACAACGTACAAGAATGGACTCAAGACAACATTCTCAAACTACAGGGATGTCTAGACTGCACTGACTGGAATTTGTTTCAAGAGACCACTTCAAATCTGGAAGAATGGACTCAAGACAACATTCTTAAACTACAGGGATGTCTAGACTGCACTGACTGGAATTTGTTTCAAGAGACCACATCAAATCTGGAAGAATGGGTCGACGCAGTGACAAATTACATCAACTTCTGTGAAAACATGTGTATCAGTACAAGAGTATCAAGATATACCCCAACAATAAACCATGGGTCACGGCAAGAATAAAACGGGAAATAATCAAAAAGAAAAGTGCTCAACGAAATCTCAGCGTCGTTCTTGAGGAAGGGAGGAGAAACTACCTTACCAAGCTGGAAGACTTGAGAAACTACCTTACCAAGCTGGAAGACTTGAGAAACTACCTTACCAAGCTGGAAGACTTGAGAAACTACCTTACCAAGCTGGAAGACTTGAGAAACTACCTTACCAAGCTGGAAGACTTGAGAAACTACCGCACCAAGCTGGAAGACTTGAGAAACTACCGCACCAAGCTGGAAGACTTGAGAAACTACCTTACCAAGCTGGAAGACTTGAGAAACTACCGCACCAAGCTGGAAGACTTGAGAAACTACCGCACCAAGCTGGAAGACTTGAGAAACTACCGCACCAAGCTGGAAGACTTGAGAAACTACCGCACCAAGCTGGAAGACTTGAGAAACTACCGCACCAAGCTGGAAGACTTGAGAAACTACCTCACCAAGCTGGAAGACTTGAGAAACTACCGCACCAAGCTGGAAGACTTGAGAAACTACCTCACCAAGCTGGAAGACTTGAGAAACTACCTTACCAAGCTGGAAGACTTGAGAAACTACCGCACCAAGCTGGAAGACTTGAGAAACTACCGCACCAAGCTGGAAGACTTGAGAAACTACCGCACCAAGCTGGAAGACTTGAGAAACTACCGCACCAAGCTGGAAGACTTGAGAAACTACCGCACCAAGCTGGAAGACTTGAGAAACTACCGCACCAAGCTGGAAGACTTGAGAAACTACCGCACCAAGCTGGAAGACTTGAGAAACTACCGCACCAAGCTGGAAGACTTGAGAAACTACCGCACCAAGCTGGAAGACTTGAGAAACTACCGCACCAAGCTGGAAGACTTGAGAAACTACCGCACCAAGCTGGAAGACTTGAGAAACTACCTCACCAAGCTGGAAGACTTGAGAAACTACCTCACCAAGCTGGAAGACTTGAGAAACTACCGCACCAAGCTGGAAGACTTGAGAAACTACCGCACCAAGCTGGAAGACTTGAGAAACTACCGCACCAAGCTGGAAGACTTGAGAAACTACCGTACCAAGCTGGAAGACTTGAGAAACTACCGCACCAAGCTGGAAGACTTGAGAAACTACCGCACCAAGCTGGAAGACTTGAGAAACTACCGCACCAAGCTGGAAGACTTGAGAAACTACCGCACCAAGCTGGAAGACTCGAGAAGCTACCGCACCAAGCTGGAAGACTTGAGAAACTACCGCACCAAGCTGGAAGACTCGATTAAGACAAGTGATATGAGACAGGCGTGGGGCATCATGAACAAAATGGCAGGAGCACAAGTCAAAATTAAAAATAATCTTGCTACAAGAGACGAAAAAACATTAGGCAACGAGTTAAATTATTTCTATTGTCGCTTCGACACGAAAGATTTTAATTATCTAAGACTCAAAGCCCTTGAAGATGTCAATGTTCACAACTGTTTAGAATTAGCAATTACTAAAGAGCAAGTTTGTAACATTTTCAAAAACGTCAACCCAATGAAAGCTGGTGGGCCTGATGGAATAAAAGGGCGAATCTTAAAGGAATGTGCTGAGCAACTAGCTGAACCTTTCCAAGATATTTTTTTTTACTTCATTACTAAACCATGAGATACCACCTGTGTGGAAGTCATCTATAATTGTACCTGTGTCAAAGGTTTCCAAACCAAAGGAAATGAATGACTATAGACCTGTTTCACTTACTTCCATTGTGTCTAAATGTTTAGAAAAATTGGTTAAAATGTTTCTTCTGAATGATCTTTGTAATAAGTTAGACCCTTTACAATTTGCTTACCAAAAGGGTAAAGGTGTAGACGATGCCATCCTAAATATTTTAAATTGTGTCTACAAACATCTGGACTTACCGAACACTTATGTAAGATTGTTCTTTATTGATTTCTCATCAGCTTTTAACACTATACAACTTCATTTACTCATTGAAAAGATGAAAGCGTTGAAGATGAGTCCATACATAATACATTGGGCTATGAATTTTTGACCCAGAGATCTCAGAGGGTTAGGGTAAACAATGTTATATCAAATGATTGCATAGTTAACACAGAGGCGTCCCCGGGGGGCTGTGACATCGCCATTGTGGCTCATTTTGTACACCAATGATTTTTAAATCCGATAGTCCTTTTTGCTCCTTCAACAATTTCGCTGATGATGCGGCTCTTCTTGCCCTGCTCTCAGAGAGCTCAGACGTAAATGAGTTTATCAAAGAACTAGAACACATTGAAAAATACTGTAAAGATAATTTTTTATTATTAAATGTAAAAAAAAACAACAAAGAAATAATAATCGATTTTCGTAGGGAAAAGAAGGAAAATGATATTGTTTCTGTAGCTGGAGAGACTATTGAAATAATGCAAACCTTTAAATACCTTGGTACTATCCTAGACAATAAACTAAATGTTACTGCAAATACTGATTATATCAGCAAAAAAGGGCAGCAAAGATTACGATTACTAAGAAAAATGTCCTTGTTTAATGTTAGTGAAAAGGCCTTGGCTAGGTTTTATCACGCTCACATCTGCAATATTTTAAGTTTCGATATCACTGCCTTGTATGGCAATCTGAGCATTAAAAATAAAAATAAACTTTATAGAATCTTTAATGCTGCTGGTAAAATCATTGGCAAAAAAAAACAAACCCCGTTTGGGCAGTTGTTTGAGACAAACATCTATAAAAAAGCTAACAAGATCCTCGAAATAAAGAATCACCCTTTTACTAGTAAGAGAAATAATATTTTTGGAAACATTTTAGATTAGTGGATTTTTAGCGGCCCCCGAAAGGGGAAAAGACGCTATTAGTTTTGTGCGAAATGTCTGTCTGTCTGTCGTCTGTCCGTCCGTCCCGTTTAGATCTCGTAAACTAGAAAAGATATTCAAAATCCGACATCACAATATTTTAGACCATTCAAAGTTCTGATGCAACGGCTACTTTTTTTTTTCTGAAAGCAAAAAATCTAATTTTTAAAATCAGTTATGCAAGCAGTTTTTTAAAGAGAAAAAGCAAATTAGTATGCATTATAAGTTAGACCTAATTTAAAACGAATAGTAATCTTGTAAACATAATTTCCTGAACATATAATCTGTAATCCTCCATTGCACAGTTGGATTCAAATAAGAGATTGAGCCTTTTCAAAACATTAAGATCAAGTATAAGACATCAGTTAGGCCAGGGGAGTCGCGGTGGCTGAGCAGTAAAGCACTTGGCTTCCGAACCGGGGGTCCTGGGTTCAAATCCTGGTAAAGACTGGGATTTTGAACTTTGGAATCTTAGGGAGCCTCTGAGTCCACTCAGCTCTAATGGGTACCTGACATTAGTTGGGGAAAAGTAAAAGGCGGTTGGTCGTTGTGCTGGCTACATGACACCCTCGTTAACCGTAGGCCACAAAAACAGATGAACTTTACATCATCTGCCACAAGGTCTAAAAGGGGAACTAGTTAGGCCAGGTTCACGTCTAAATTTACATTCATTTTGATCCGCGGGACCGTTGGGGCACTACACAAGATCTGTTAACCTTCTTCTCCATTCTTATCTCTCATTTGTCTTTAAAATAATTTCATTTGGATGTTCTTTCTGAAAATATTGAAGCCTGCCTGGGTGGACCACTTCGGGGGCCGAATTTGAGTTTGTGTTTCCACACAAACTGTCTTTTGTAACCTTGTTTATTGTTGTTTTTAAGAAATTACAATTAGCCAACAAAATGATAGTTATACACTGTCTACGTCTCTTAAGCTAAAATTCTCTTGTTAAAACAATCTGCATAAATAAAATAAAAACACAACAATTTCCTTTTCAAAACAAAACTAATATTAAGTGTAATTGATTCGATTAGTCTGGATCATTTATGTAATAATTTTTTTTTATAGATCTACACTAACCATAATAAATATATGCGATTAGAAATATTTGTACCAATTGTTTTTTGTTGAGCGTATACGTTATGATCCAAAAGAAAGAACGATATATCGGGTGAGTTTTTAAAGTGTCTTTATAAATGGAATTTAAATAAATGCTATATTTTGATAATATTATATTTCTTGCCAATTGTTTATATATTTATATTTTAAGATATCTAAAGTGTTTCATTTCAAAATGGCTGAAAAATTATGATACCATTAAAATAAAACAAGATTACAAAGAGAGTTTGTGTTGGCACACAAACTCAGAGGCGGCCCTCGTGTCGGATCTGCATATTCGCAAGGAATATTCAAGACGTGATTTTGTTTTGATTGTTAAAAGTAATAATGTTAATAACTAGATTAAACAACACATTAGATCTCTTCTTAACCAACAGACCCGGATTAGTAGTTGATTATGATATTATCCCTGGTCTATCAGACCATGAGATCATAAAAATACACAGTCAGATAAAAGCAGTAGCCAATACAAAAACCAAAAGAAAAATCTTACTCTGGAATAAATGTAACCTAACACAACTACACCAAGCTGCATTAAACTTTCAACAAACATTCTTATTAGAAAAAGACATTAACCAACCAGTCGATGACCTCTGGAATTTCATTAAAAACCATCTTAAAAGCATTATAGAAAATCATATACCAACTAAATACACATCAAACAAAATAAATAAATGCTGGTTTAATAATAGACTAAAGAAGCTTTGTAAACAGAAGGAAAACCTATATAGAAAATTTAAAGAAACCAAGGCAGAAAGAGTTTACAAAAAGTATATAAAAATTAAACACCTAACCCAAAAAGTAAGCAGACAGCTGCAGAGTGAATACATAAACAATGTAATATCTAAAGATAACAACAAAAACCTATGGTCATACATTAAGTCTAAGAAAATGGAAACAACAGGCATAGCGCCATTAAAAGATGAACATAACATAATACATAATGATAATGAAACTAAAGCAAACATCCTAAACAAATACTTTGCATCAGCATTCTCAGCCCCAGGAGACAAAGACATATTTCTTAATTTGAACCAAGTAGACAACATAGAAGATTTAGTAGTACAAGAAAATGGAATTAAAAAACTATTAGCCAACACCAAACCAAATAAAGCGTCTGGACCTGATGGTATTCCAGCTAGATTACTCAAAGAACTAAGCAATGAGCTAGCCCCAGTGTTCAAAATACTCTTTCAGGCATCGCTTAACCAGGGCAGAGTACCAAAGGACTGGAAAGAAGCTAATGTCACCCCCCTATTTAAAAAAGGAGAAAAATCTGATCCAGGAAACTACAGACCAGTATCACTTACCAGCATCACCTGTAAAATACTAGAACACATAATATGTAGCAACATCATAAACCACTTAGACAAACATAATGTCCTCACCCCATACCAACATGGCTTTAGGAAATATAGATCATGTGAAACACAACTAATAGGACTAATTGATGATTTCTCAAAAGGTTTAGATAATAGTGAACAAATAGATGCTATCTTACTAGATTTTTCCAAGGCTTTTGACAAAGTTCACCACCATAGTTTGCTTAAAAAATTAAAATATTTCGGCATTAACGGTCCACTGCATCAGTGGATTAAAGATTTTCTGATAGGGAGAGAACAAACTGTAATAATAAATGGCTCTAAATCAACACCAATAACAGTAAACTCAGGTGTACCTCAAGGAACAGTCTTGGGTCCACTACTATTTTTAATTTACATAAATGATTTACCAAATTGCATTAGTTCAGGAACAAAAGTCAGATTATTTGCAGACGATTGCATAATATATAGAACAATAAAAACAAAACAAGACACAGATATTTTACAAAGAGAATTAGATGAATTACAGAAATGAGAATCAAATTGGAGCATGTCTTTCCACCCAGAAAAATGTCAGTTGTTAAGAGTAACAAAAAACTAAAACAAATTAATTCCACTTATCTTATTCATGGCAAACCAGTAACACAGACTAAAAACTCAAAATACCTAGGTGTTATAATAAATGAAAAACTGTCATGGAATCCACATATTGATGAAACTATAAAAAAATCCAACAGAGCATTAGGGTTTATTAAAAGAAATTTCTATAAATCAAATAAGAACATAAAACTAAAATGTTATTTAACCTTGGTTAGGCCAATAATAGAATATGCATCCACCGTGTGGGACCCCTCAACTCAAGAAAACATTAAGAAACTGGAACAAACACAAAATAGAGCAGTGAGATTCATAACAAACGAATATTCACATTTGACTAGGGTAACACCATTAGTAAAATCACTAAATTTAGAAAGCCTTTAGGACAGAAGACTCAAAAGTAAAGTAGCAATTATACATAAAACACTGAACCATAATCTTCAAATACAAAAACAAAATTTAATAAAATACTCTGAAAGACACAAAAACAAAGGCACATTCCTCGTCCCATATGCTAGGACAAATTTGTACAAATACTCCTTCTTCCCTAGTGCTATTAGAGCATGGAATGGGTTGCCTGAGCTAGCCAGAAAAACCAGTGACTTGGCAGAATTTAAGTCATTGGTTAATATGCATGACTAAATGCATGACGCGTAGGACGTAATCATCTTCTTTTTTGAAGTAACGTCTGTATTATATAAGATAAGAAGATAAGAATGTTTCAAAGATTCATTTGGCGTAAAAAAAAAAAAAAAAAAATTAATGTAAAATCTCCTGCTGGCTTTACCACTATTATCAAGTTTAAAATATTTCACCGCTACTGTTAGTTCTCAATGGTTCACTGCTATTTTAAGAGTTTTACTGCTATTATAAAGTTTGAATGTTTTAACTCTATTATCAATG
Organism: Biomphalaria sudanica; assembly: GCA_036873155.1. Lineage (NCBI taxonomy): Eukaryota > Metazoa > Mollusca > Gastropoda > Planorbidae > Biomphalaria > Biomphalaria sudanica. Next base: position 2,214,853 of record JAZGLO010006727.1, on the reverse strand, counting down.
TTTTATGTTTCGACGCTATAAAATAAAACTAGAATGTAATTTTTTACTTTGTTGGGTATCTCAAACAAGGGAAAGAAATAGTAGCTGACTGAAGTGGTGGTATAAGCTGAATTAGTCCCCCTTTTGGTAGTTTGAGCTCTCAGACTCAGTGAACACAAACAAGAAAAAGAAACAATGGATAACTCTACAATCTTCCAAGTTCATAGACTCATCGCTAGCAGAGTGGTTACCTCGTTGGCTTGAGACGCCTGAGAAGGATTTAGCTCACAAGTTCGAATTCAGATCTTTTTTTTTTATAGGCCTTAATGCTTTTTTAGCGGCCCACAAAAGGTAAAAAGACGCTATTAGGTTTGTGGGAAATGTCTGTCCGTACGTCCGTCTCGTTTAGATCTCGTAAACAAGAAAAGATAGTGAAAATCCTATTCTTTTAGACCATTCAAAGTTCTTATGCAATGGCTACTGTTTTCTTTTCTGAAAGCGAATACAGCTTTTTTTTTTAAGTCACTTATGCAAGCACTTTTTTCATAAAAATAAACCACTTTTACAATTATTCACTACTAACAGATATATATTTACCATATTTTAAACATATTTTTTATACAAACGGTTTTAGATTTTTGTCCTTTTTTTTTACATTTGTATTATTAAGTTATGTAGGTGCTTTCATACTCACTACTACATTTACACAAAACAAGTTTACAAAGAGAGTTTGTGTTGTCACACAAACTCAGAGGCAGCCCCTTCGGAGCCGGATCCCTGTCGGATCCGCCTATTCGCAATGAATAAAGCTTTGATTTTTTTTTATTGTCAAAAGTAATAATGTTTCAAAGATTCATTTGGCGTTGTAAAAAATTTTTTTTTTCTGTAAAATGTTCTGTAAAATGTTTTGACACACAAGAAACTTCTTGTTAAAATTTAGCGCACAATTTCATTTCTATATGAATTTTGAATAAAATACAAACCCATGTCCACAAAAAGCTCATCTTTCAACAGTTTTGTGAATTAAATGATGAGCAACATGTTAAACTCTTGTAAACTAAAGTTCACTGGATTTCGAATTGGGTTTGTTATTGCTCGATGCTTTGAGAAAACTAACAGGGAAATCTTTATTGAGAACTGTCCAGACATAAACAAACTAACAGAAACTGTTAACTTGTATCTATCATTCTGCGAGAAGTTAACAATTCCAACAAAAACAATACAAGTCTATGGAAACAATAAGCCCTGGATGACCAAAAAAAAAATTAGACACCTTATTACTGAAAAGAAAACAAAGTATAAGGCTAGCAACGAAGAGTTTATAAATGCTAACAATAAACTGAGAAAAGCAATAATTGAAGGGAAAAAACATACAAAGAAAAAATTGAGAATTTCTTTGCAAATAACAACTCAAAACAATGCTGGGAAGGATTAAAGAAAATAACAGGCTTCGCCACAAAACGAGAACGAATTTTAGTAGATGAAGATAAGAAATTTTCCAACGAACTAAATTATTTTTATTCTCGTTTTGACAAAGAAGATTTTGTTGATCTACACAAAGAACCTTTCAACACTCTGTCCAAAGGAAAACAAGAGCCCTACGTCAATTTTGTAACTGAGGATGAAGTGACCTTGTTATTTAAAAGAGTAGCCATAACAAAAGCTTTTGGACCAGACAAAATTAGTGGCAAGCTGATCAAGTTATGTGCAGAGCAAATCTCTTTTATCTTCTGTCACATCCTTAACCACTCTGAGTAACTTAAATGTAAGCCCTTACTTACAAGCATGGGTTCTAAACTTTTTAACCCAACGCCCCCAGTATGTTAAAGTCAACAACACCAAATCGTCAACTCGAGTACTATGTACGGGTTGTCCACAAGGTTGTGTACTTTCTCCTGTACTGTAAACTCTTTAGTTTACACTAATGACATAAGAAGTATCTATGTCTCAGTTAAGCTCATTTAATTCGCTAATAATACTGGCCTTCACGCAGCACAGAATGAACTCCATAAAAGCAAATTTTTAACTCTAGATTAGTCTAGATCTAGATCTATGTCTACCTCAAGATCTACTTTATACTTAAAACATAAACATACAAAATTAAGTCTATTCATTTCAAATTTTAATAAAATATATGTAGGCCTACAAGTAAATGTTTTAATTTGAAAAAATGGATTTAAGTAGATTAGCTATTTTGATTTGATGGCTTCATTCATACTATTTTTACATTTACACATTCGCTTTATTCATTACATTATTATTTCGTTTAAATGTTTTAAAAACACTCACAGTGACTAAAACGACAGTAATACGCAAATAAAGACCGGGGGGTGGGGTGGGCGGGTGAAATATTTCTAGTGTTATACATAAAGCGGAATGTGAGGCGTATGTATGTATGTATGTCCCCTGTTTAAAAATTAAAACCATTTGACTAATCTTGATAAAACTTGGCAGAAATGTTCCTTGGGTACCAACTTAGACCGTAGTGTATGTACTGTAGCCCTAGAACAAACTTAAGACCATCAAAAAAAAGTTGACCAGCTCTAAGAAAGCATTATAACTTCATCGATCTAAGCCAAGTTTACATGAGAAAAGATCGAAAGGATCTAGATCTAGATCTAATATTAAGAACTGCACTTTGCGCAGATAGTTTTTTACTCTGACACATGAAAATACAAAATATAGTCCATTGATTTCATTATTAAATAAAATAAACCTTCAATTTTGTGTTTCAAAAGCATTTTTTACATAAATTCTTTCCTTATATCTGCGAATTTAGAATTCCTGATGAGCATTCTTTTATTAGACAATACCGTAATGTTACACATCTTTCTATTCCTAGGTCTAAAACTCTACTTAAACTGTAAGATGATATAATTTCTCTTCGCAAAGATAGTTTTATACTTTAACACATGAACGTACTAATTATAGTCCATTCATTTCATATTTTAATCAAATTAACATTCAAATTTGTTTTTTCTAAAGCATTTTTCATGCATTTGTTCGCCTTAAAGCTGCAAAGCCGTGTTAAGATATATTCTAATAGTTTCATTCATTCGCGTACATCTAATTAAAAAGGTCACGCATGCGCACGTGCAAAATGAGCTCAATTCAAGCCAATATTTAACTCTAGATTACTCTAGATCTAGATCTATGTCTAACTCAAGATCTACTTTATTCTTTAACACGTGAACATACAAAATTAAGTCTATTCATTTAAAATTTTATTCAAATATATGTAGGCCTACAAGCAAATGGTTTTATTTAAAAAAATGTATTTAAGTCGATTAGCTTTTTTGACAGCACAATTCATACAATTTTACATTTACGCATTCGGTTTACTTATAACATTATTATTTCGTTTAATTGTTTACAGACCACACTTAGTGACTCATCAACAGTTATTCGCAAACAAAAAACCAGCGGGCAGCGGGTAATATATGTCTAGTTGTTTTTTTTTAAAATCAATTTGTTTAAAGTTACAAAGATTATAAATGACTCTTTCATATACAATTTTTAGCGGCTCCTGAAAGGGGAAAAGACGCTATTAGTTTTGTGTGACCTGTCTGTCCGTCTGTCCGTCCGTCCTGTTTAGATCTCAGAAACAAGAAGAGAAAATGAAAATCGGACATCATGATATTTTAGATCATTCAAAGTTCTGATAAAACGGCTACTTTTTTCTTTTCCTAAAGTAAACCATCTAATTTTTAAAATTATATATGCAAGCAGATTTTTCAAAAAATTACACCATTCCTCAATGAAAAACTTTAGGGAAGTAAGTCTTATTAAACATTTCACAAGCTTCTTCATTAATAACTCAAGCTTAATTCATAGATTCGCGCATTGGTACAAAAAAAAATTGCAGCTAAGATCACGATTAAAAAAGTATCAATGGATCATTATAAAATTGATTTTCCACTTATAAACTAACTCGTGGAATTGAATACTGATTCAAATATTGATTTTAAAAAGAATTTTAATACAAACTTTGTTTCAATTGTAACTTTATAAAAATAATTTTATACCGCGCAGTATACGTTAACAAAATATACTACAAATAAATATTACGAACTTTCTTGGTCGCAAAACTATCAATACTTTTATCGAAATCTGATTTCCATCAATGGCAGACAGTTAGTGAAACGCATCGCCGATTGCTCTTAATTCTCGATCAAATTAAGTCTGAAAAACTTCGCTCACATAGTCACATTTACTGCTATTGTCAAAAATATGTAAAAATCTGATAATGCTACCCGAAGAGAATATTGGAGATCCTTCTTTTTTCTCTCAAAGCAGAGAATCTGGCATTCAATATTCACGAATATTTAGACAATATTTAGAACTGAATAATCTAGTGGCATTCTAGCTGATACTTTTATATTTTTATTTTGTTAACCTCAAGATTTCAAACAGGTCCTTGTTAGAAAAGTTCAAAGGTTTCTGAAGAAATTGCGACAAATTGCTCCTGACGAAATTTGTTTTTGTCAATGTCGCTATGAGCAGTATCAAGATTGATTTCAATCTGAGGATTCAATAGTTGGGATAGCGACAAAATTCATATTCACCTACCACATTATGATATGATCATATTGGGGGATTATTTCTTAAACTATCACGTCCATGGAAGAATAACCCTAAATCTGTGTCTCTTTCTTATGAGTTTTTTTATTTATGTACAGAATCTTCACCTTTTTCGTTTAGAGTTCTTGTTATTGTGGCCAATTCGTCTTTGCTTTTGATATTCTGCACTAATCCTCAGATCAGAGCACATACTTTCGCTGATGTTTTTAATGTTTTCCATTTAAGTGCGCAGTCTCGAAATCACGATCATTGTTTTGGAAGTTAGACTTACCCGTAGTTTCTGTATAGTACCCATGTCTCAGATTCATATAAAAGGGTTGAGAGAACCACTGCTTCATAGACATTGATTTGTGAAGGCAGGTGGAGCGATTTATTCCGCCACACTCACTAGGAGGCGTCCAAAAGCACAACTGGCCATAGTCGGTAATCAACTTCCCTTAAAAGTGATGCGTCATTTACACTGTGCTTCCCAGATAAGTGAAGTGGTTTACCACGTGTTATCACAAGATAAGGATTGAATTATTTGTTTCTGGGAAATTTTACTTAGCGACGATGACGTGAAAGATCTTTAAAAAGACAGAACGAAATAGGAGTCGACATAAACAAGACGCTTCTCATAACAACGTAGAAATAAGAAGCATTTTTAGACGGCTAGAAGTAGGTGACATTCGACGGTTCCATTCATAATTATTAAACGTGGTTGATGATCAACACCAGAGTCAACTACCTCTATTGATTGTTCGGCCTTTCGCCGGTGTTACTGAATTATTTTGCATATTATCTACAGTTCTTTGTTTTCGACACCGCAGAAGCGTTTAACACACGTTAAGGGGATGTCCATTCACAGTGATCTTTAGGGCTGAGTAGATTTTATGGGATAGGCGTCTGAATTAACTCGCAAGATTTATTTACTTCTTATTACAAATATAAAAAAAAAAGCCAAAATACAAAAGTCAAGGTTTAAAAAAAAAAGCTTGCCTAAGGGAAAGACTTCTGCATTTATAACTATTAAAGCTATATCTCTCAAGAATGTATAACATATATCTCTTACTTGATATCAAACAAAATAATTAATTTCAATTAATTAATAATTTAATTAATTGGTGCTTTTTTGCTAGATGCAATATATATTTTTAAAAGTTTCAACTTAATCCGAACATTGCTGTAGGAGAAAAAAAACGTGTACAATTATTTCTGGAGAATAAACCCGACATATTTAACCATATGAGTAAATACTAAAGAATAGATTTCCATGTTGGTATCAAACAATATAATTGATAATTTACTAATTGATTAGTGTGAATTTTACTAATTGATTAATAGTGAACGCAGACACTCTGCAGTTGAAAGGGAAGCATACGCTATCGTAGAAGCCCTGAGAAAATGGCAACATTACCTTATCAGTAGACCCTTCACATTGTTTACAGATCAACGCTCAGTGTCTTTTATGTTTGACCAGCAAAACAAGGGCAAGATCAAAAACGAAAAGATACAAAGATGGCGACTGGAGCTTAGTTGTTTCCAATATGACGTCGTATATCGACCCGGGAAACAAAACGCTGCGGCGGATACCTTTTCAAGAAACCACTTTGCGTCAGCAATGACTGGAGAAGACCTCAAACTGTTACACAACATCCTCTGCCACCCAGGGGTCACGAGACTCCTCCATTTCGTTCGGACTAAGAACTTACCTTTTTCCTGCGAGGACGTCCGCAAAGTGGTAAACCAATGTAAAACTTGCGCTGAACTGAAGCCTAGATTCTTCAAACAGTTTTCAGGCACCCTCATCAAGGCTACCCAACCCTTTCAGAGAGTAAGCATCGATTTTAAGGGGCCACTCCCATCTGCTACTCACAATACATATTTATTAACAATGGTGGATGAGTACTCACGCTTCCCATTTGCCTACCCATGTCCCGATATGTCCTCATCTACTGTCATAAAGTGTTTAAATCAGCTGTTTTCCTTAGTTGGGATGCCAGAGTACGTCCATTCCGACAGAGGTACGTCCTTTATGTCGAAGGAGGTGCAATCCTTTCTGCACGAGAGGGGAATAGCTACAAGTAGAACAACCGCTTTTAATCCTTCAGGCAACGGGCAAATTGAACGACTAAACAAGACTCTATGGAACGCTGTTACTTTAGCACTGAAAGACCTCGATCTCCCGATCTCAAGATGGGAACTTGTCTTGAACCAGGCCCTATACTCGATTAGATCATTACTATCTACGGCAACAATCGAAACTCCACATGAGAGAGTTTTCCGGTTCAACAGGAAATCCTCCTTCGGGATATCTATCCCCACTTGGCTATCCAGCCCAGGTCGAGTGTTGCTGAGAAGAGAGAACAGATCTTCAAAGTATGATCCTCTCACGGAAGGAGTCGAATTACTGATGTGTAACCCCCAATATGCCGTGGTACGGTTGCCCAGCGGTAAAGAGGAGACGGTCTCTCTAAGACGCTTGGCTCCCAACCCCTCCCCATCCACAACAACAAGTGAACCTTCGTTCTTCGCTCAGGGTGAGGATAATGAACATCCTCCAGAAGCTCAAAACATGGAAGTACCAGTCAACACCCCTACGGTGATACAAGAAAGGAAAGAACCCCTGGAAGGCTCTGAGGATCTCCGAGCGCTTCCTCTTGAAAATACACAAAACCATTATACCCCACTTGACGCTCAGGAACTCATTAGTGACTCCCAAACTGTAGAGCACGATAGTCAACCCCGTTACAACTTAAGAGAGAGAAGAACCAGACCGAGCTATAGAGTCTAGAGTTGTTTCTCTATTGCACTACTTATACTGACTACATGAACTGGCATTGTTTATCTCTTGCTACTGATACTAGAATTTATTTGTTCACTTACTTACGTACCTGTTTACTTACTACACTATTTGTTATTGCTTAAAACAGAAACTAGTAATTGTTTATACGTCCTACTACAGATACTGGTTTTTAGGTTTCTTTGTATCACTCCTCATTATTGTTTACAAGAGAAACTAATATTTCGACACTATTTATTGATCTATTGTATTACAGGCACTGGCATTCTTTTTATTTATGCTATGGCCTAATGTATTACTATACTTGCTATTTTAATTCTAGGCGGGGTGAATGTGGTGAAATAGTTAGTATTTGTTTATGTTTGTGTAACGTCGTGAGAATGTGTTCACAACATTGATTTAGTGTGCTACTATCCAAGCCTCTTTCGTCAGTTCATGTGTCGTTCTAGTTTAATAAAGCCTTGTTTTAGGTTACTCTTCAGTGTTCCTTTATTTCTTATTACAGACACAAACATTAGCCAGTAAGATTAAAATCCGGGAAGACATTACTTTCCTTTTAGTATTTAAAGTGCAGTACTACATTGTCAACTTATTAGGAAGCAACATTGTTTTTTGTATATAGGCTTATAACCTTTAGCCTTGTAAAGGATCACAAAACATACTATAAATATTGAAAAATTCAATTAGTATCGTTCACTTTTTGAAACATATATTTTACTTTTATTATAACTGCTATTCTTGTATTAGAGAATTAATATTTCCTTTACATTTTGTGCAAGTTATTTTAAATAGAGCCAAAAGTAGCTACAAAAAATGCTTATCTTAACACTAAGTACATTTTTCTTATACGGTAAGTTTGTATAATTATTTCTTATTGCTTATATAACATGGAAGCGCGGTGGCTGAGTGGTAAAGCGCTTGTCACTCAGCTTTAAAGGGTATCTAACATTAGTTGGGGAAAAAGTAAAGGCATTAGTTGGGGGAAAATGTATAAGCGGTTAGTCGTCGTGCTCACCACATGACACCCTCGTTAACTGTGGGCCACAGAAAAAGATGACCCTAAAGAACACATGGTCTGAGAGAAGAATTTACTTACTTACTTATGGTTAATAGTAAAATGTAAGATTAATTGAGTTATTTATCCGAAATTTGCTATAAAACATAAATGTGTAGTTGACAGGCTCCTTCAGTCTCGGAACACAATGAATGCGCCAAGATGAGTCACTGGCTTTGGTTTCGTCTTGAGACGGGGCAGAATCTTGAGTGACTGATCAAGCCAATTCTGGAGCGGCAGAGTTTGTCACAGTTCTTGCATATATATGCATCTGTCCATGGGCTGGCTGACAGGGCAGCTTTCTTTTTCTCTCGATTGACTGATGCTGCTTAGTTACTTTTGCTCTCGACAAAGTTCGTACCAGCTAGTACATTCTGTCTTCATGCTGCCCGTTCTTAGGCTATCTCCTCTGACATACTTTGGGTGATTCCTGTGGTTCTCATACTTGCATGCAGACATCTCTTAAGGTTAGTCTTGTACTGCCATGGAATTTGACACCCTTCGCAAGCTAAGGGTACAGGATGTCTTTAGGGATTCTTCCATCAGGCATACAAATGACATGTCCGAGCCAGCGTAATCTTCTCTGTCAGAAGAGCATAGATGATGACCATTTTGGCCCGTTTCAAAATCTCCTGGTGGGAGACATGATTCCTCCAGGAGATGCACATTATGCATCGCAGGAACGTAAGTGGAAGCTATTTAATCTGTGTTCTTGACCCATGTAAGTTGCCCAACTTTCACTGCCATAAAGAAGTGTGCTCTGAACAATGGCATTGTAGACTAGGATTTTGGTTGCCGTAGTCGATTTGGTATTTTTCCAGACGCTTGTAGAATTTTGCCATAGCTGCAGAAGCCTGTCGTATTCTTTTTTGTCAGCCCAGGGTCAAAATTTAGGTTGCTGGTTATTGTTGTTCCCAAGTAGGTCAATTCCTGCACCACCGTTAGTATGAGATTTTGAATATCAGAACAAAATAAGAAACTGGATGAGAAGAGGAACTCCTTAAATAGGTCACAAAGTTTAAATGTGAGCAAGCTTCTTGTCACGTAATTCTTTCCGATATTTCACCTAACACAAACTGACTTCTCTTTAGAGAGCTCAGAGATCAATGCTCTAGAGATCGGGCCTTTATCTTAAGTAGCAATTTTGGGATCACTCAATCTTTTTTGTATTTTGTACTCACACTGTCTGTCTGTCTGTCTGTCTGTCTAGTGCAAATTTTGTACATATTACTTCTCCCATTTTCCATTCTCGGATCAAGTTGAAACTTTGCACAATTATTTATGGCTCCTACGAAACATGAAGGAATAAAAAATGAACTAGTGGAAATTAATTAATTTTTTGGGGCGCACAGAGCGAGTGGATACAAGCTGTGTAAAAATAGTCAATATAGTAGAATTAGGCGGATGAAAAAAACAAACAACTACATTGTTACAGTAAGCCGCACAAAATGTATCATTGTGCATCTAATTGAAGCGCATATTTTCATTTTCTAACATATAAAAATGATTACACAGTGGAAAGTACAGAAGCGAATCAATACACAATCCTTAAAAAGTCTCAAATAATATGTATTACGTCACGAGTTTTTTTTTCCCGTTGTCTATATATAGCTTTCCTGATCTCTCTCTAGGTCTATGTCTTCCCAGTAGTCAGTATCAATAGTCACTGCTTGGAGGTCCCGTTTAATTACATCCACGAAACGGAGGTGGGGACGACCATTTTTCGAGCCGAACGCGAGATACGATTGTCCTACATCCGGCGAGGGACCAAAACCAGAGCAGGCGTAGTTGTCTGAGGTTTGCAAAGTTGTTGAGAAAACCCGTTCGCACAAGGATCTTAGTGTTGACACTCTCACTTGTCTTGTCATTTTCAAGATCAAGCGGAGTTAGGCTGGTCTAATGTGTTTTTTTTCTCTCTTTATATACTTATAAATATACAAGACATCACAAATAGATGTAGAACAACATGTCTTGATCACAACATCTTTATCTCGGCTCTCTACTTGGGCGGAAATCGTTCTTTTCCTTCCTAATGTCCACATCCTTCTCTAGTCTAGTTTATCACAGTGCGCACCTTCTAGCTTAGATGGCGGTGTGCATGGCAGAACCTTGTCTTGAATATTCATCATAGGAGGATTCAGTGGAGCCCACATCTGAGATTACACAAACTCTCTTTGTAATTTTGTATTTAAATGTGTCAGTTTCCAAGTTGCTAAAAATTTAAATATTAACATGACACAATATTTTAACCATGTAAAATATTTTAGCAATCTCTTAACGAAATACTAAAATTGTCTTTTTTCATTGGTTAAATTCTAAAAAATAATTTCAATAATTTTAAATGTTTAAAGTAACAAATATTTTTTTTTCAGCTTGGACTTTGGCATTTCCTCTCAAAGACTGTCAGTCGAGAAATCAAGATATTCTGTTTATAATTGATTGTCAAAGTGAGGTACAAGAACAGATAGACTTTATACAAACTACGACATCTTTCCTTTCAAAAAGACACCAGTTGAAACAAAATCACTCTGTGATGATGTTTACAGCCCATGGCGTAACTGAGATCAATAATATCACAGAAATTCAAGACATGCAGCTTTCCTGTGGTCAGTCCTTTCCTATCATTGACGTATTTAACGCCTCGGAAGTCTGGTTCACGTCTAGAGATAGACCACTAGTGACAATGATTTTCATATCACACTCAATGATGTCACGTGATATTGATGTCAAAAAAATAGTTAAAAAACAGAAAAGAGAGAAAAAAGTGGACCGTTTTTTTCTGTTACCAGACAAGGAAGAGTTCTCTGAAGTATTTCATATTAGATTTTTTTACTTGTACAAATCGTATAGAAAATTAAACATTGTTGATATATTCTCTAAACTTTGCCAACTAACGTGTACAAAGTCCCCACATACGTTTACTTTAGAAGGTTCAATGACGTCATATTACCATATAGCTGATGTTTACAATATGAGTCACGATCAAAGTAATGAGTATTGTGCCAATCAACAGACAAACAGTTATTTAATTTCATTGGAGTCTCCCAAAGAAATAATTTTTATATTTAATCTTTTAAAACATGATGAAATTATAAAAGATTTTAAAAAAAATTTTAGTTTACATCTTGGACTCACGTATGACATTTTTAAGTTAAAGTGGCAGTCAGAGTATCCTTTTGTATGGCGTCAAATGGTATCTACCGCCTCAATGAGAGAAAAATGTTTTTTTTATGCATTACATATTAATAATACAATGAATTTAACGAACAAAAGTATTGGTAATTTAAAGGAAAATATGTTTGTAGATGACTGTTCCAAAATAATACAACCATCATTAGTTATCTGTGAATGTCATGAAGTAATTTCAAATCTAGAAGTGACTCGTGATTTAATTACCGCAGCCTCTAGAAATAAAAACATAATAGAACCTGTTCATTTTTATCCTTCCTTAATGTACCTTTTTGTTAGGTATCGCCATATGTATACATTTCTACAGTATGTTCAATGTACTCGAAATAGTTCAACTCAAAACGACTATCTGCAAATGTATGTCTGTAAAGAAGAATCAAATTTAAACATTCATTACATTAACAACGACACATATCTTTTATTTTCCCTTAAAAATCGTACAAGATATTATATCTTTGATCGTATCGACATCAGCAAAGTTGAGAATGACTACCCATTTTCAGCATTTCTGTATGAAGTAAACAAATGCATATACACTAGAAGCCGTAATACATTTGATATGTGCTCACAAAACTGCGAAAATTGTATCTGCCCTAAAGGATTTGTTAAATGTCCCAACTCATATTGTATTTTTAGCACATATATTGACGATGGCGTTAAAGATTGTCCTTTTGGAGAAGATGAATTTCAGGTGTATAATCTTTTAGGAGTAGTCAAAATTACTTTTACAATTGAGGAGTTTTGTGTTGACACAAGGGATACAATATTTGTAAGAAGAAGTTATTTAAAAAAAGTATCTTTTAAATGTAATCTCCCTTGCCCAAATCTTTATAAGTGTATTTCTAGTAAGAGAATAGTAGAAAATAATAAGTTAGGGGAAAATGGAACTATTAAATACTTGTATAAAATGACCTTTGGTCTTTATCAAGTATCTAATTTAATATATCCACTAAGGATGTACTCAACGATATCACCACTCCTTAGCATGGTTGAATTCTATGGACATGATTGCGGAATAGAAAACTTCGACGACAATTTTCAATACTGGGATTTTTTAGATCTCATTGTATTAGATTTAAGTTCTAATGAGTTAATGAGTAGTGATCATATGAACAATATAACAACGTTAAATAAACTGAAAGTGTTCAACATTTCTCATAACAGAAATCTAATTATAAATCAACATTTTGTTTTCCCCACAGCCTTAGAGATTATTGATTTGTCCTATACAAAAACTTCCTCATTAAAATTGAATGTCTTTGAGAATGTAACTTTTCTAAAACATTTAAATCTAAGTAATACTTTAGTTTCTACCTTTCAGGATCTGGGAATACCGGAATACTTTACACTAGAAACTTTATACATAGAGAATGTTGAGATGACTAATTTTAAGAAAAATTTTTTCCGAGGTCTTACTATAAAGTCTGAGTTACGAGCTAGTGATTATAAACTTTGTTGTCCACAAATATTAAATCCTAATATTTCAGCAGACAAATGTCATGCCCCTGCAGATGTCATCTCCTCATGTAAACATCTTGTTGGTGACATTGTAAAAAGAATTACCATCTGGACCGTAGGACTTATAACTTTAGTTGGAAATGGCATTGTGTTGGTCTATAGAATTGGTTGGAACAGGGAGATATTTAAAAAAGCTTATGGGCTGTTTGTATCTGGTCTGGCTGTTTCAGATTTTATTATGGGCGTCTATTTACTATTAATAGCTGCAGTAGATATTCATTATGAAGAAATTTATGTATTAGAAGATGTCAAATGGAGATATAGTGATTTGTGTCAATTTGCAGGATTTCTGTCAACAATCTCAAGTGAAGTTTCTATATTTTTTATTTGTTTGATAACAATAGATCGATTCTTGAAAATTACATTTCCTTTTGGTCAACACAAATTTACAAAAACAGGCAAAATATTTTCTTTTACATTAGTTTGGTTCCTTGGGACATTTTTAGCACTGCTTCCGATGTTTTCAAGACAATGGGACATTTATTCTTCCAATGGTTTATGTCTTGCTTTACCGTTTAGCTTCAATTCACATAGGGGCTGGATTTTTTCTTTTCTACTTTTTGTTGTCTTCAATTTTATTTTGTTTACCTGTATAGCTTTGGGACAAATTCTAATTTTTGTCAATATTTTAAATATAAAGAATCAAGTTAATTATGCTGCAAACGATAAGAGACGACGAGAGCAAGATTTGAATATAGCCAAAAAATTATTCTTTGTTGTTTTGACAGATTTTATGTGCTGGTTTCCAGTTGGAATACTTGGATTTCTGAGTCTTAACGGTTACATCTTTGAGCGCGAAGTTTATGCCTGGGTTGCTGTTCTTGTGTTGCCTATAAACTCTGCCCTTAATCCAATAATCTACACTTTTCCAGCCATCTACAGAAAATGTAAAATTTATAAATAATCATTTTTACATCTAAAACCTCTATATTCTAATTTTTGAAATACAAGTTTCTATGTTTCCTTTTTTTCTTTTAAATTTAATAAAGGTTTTGTTTTTAAAAAGATGTAAAATACCAAGATTGGTTTTGTAAGAATGGTTTTCTAATAATTTAAACATTCTTGTGTCATTAATTGTTGTAATACTTGCTTCAAAATCAATATAATAAGGCTTGTCTTCGAGTTCGAAGATTGATGAGGAATGCAGTATTTCCCGTGGCTACGAAGCCCCAGCAGTGACCTACATATTTAGCCACATTTATGGCAAGCATAACCATTGTCCGTCGGTGGTCGATTAAGATTTTCCTTTCGCTGTCTGTGTCTGTCCTCTTCAGCGTACTGTCTTGTGGTCTCAGATGTGTATCTAGCGGTCTTTATGAGTGACCTCCAGCTGTCTCGTTGCTTCAAAATAGATAAAGCAAAAGCTTATCCATCTAATTTTAACTAACATTTCATAGAACCTTACATCGTACTATTATATATATATATATATATATTTATATTATGAAATATTTTCACCGGTAAAAAGTCATACATTCATTTAGAGCGAAAAAGTTCGTTTTAAAAAATTCCGTCATTGTTCTTTTTATCTAATGATAATAATAATTCAATTTTGTTCCGCTAAAATTTTTTTTTATGTATATAAAGTGTTTATATAGATAATAATTGCATTTTATATTGATTTACTTGATTCAAATTAAAATGAATACAAGTGTAAAGTTTCATATACTTTTTCAAATAATTTGTTCCAATTATATTCTAAAGTTTCTTATGAATTCAGAATTTTACAAAAACAAAGTATATAGTTTAAAAGTCTTAATTTCATCGTGAAGAGATGGTGGCGGTCTACTATTAAAAAAGATTAATCACGCAAAGTTGCTCTCTCTCCATTTTATGTTATTATTAATGATTGCATCCGACATTAGCGGGGCTCGAGAAAGACTCATAAAAAACATCAGCAAATATATAAAGCCAATATAGCTTTAATTAGTGACATTTTTTTTCTATTAAAATTGTGGTATATCTCCACTAAAAGTCCCTTCCCCCCCTAGTAAAAAATGAAAACAAAAAGAAAACTTCATG
This sequence comes from Biomphalaria sudanica, assembly GCA_036873155.1. NCBI lineage: Eukaryota > Metazoa > Mollusca > Gastropoda > Planorbidae > Biomphalaria > Biomphalaria sudanica. The sequence goes on along the minus strand of JAZGLO010006727.1, from coordinate 2,199,728 downwards.
TCGGACAGTAGGCAGCATTAGATTTGTCTTCCCTTCCACATCATAATATAAAATTGGACAAAATGCAAATAATTAGTTCAGATTATTAAGAAATGTAAATATTTTTAATTTAATAAAATTTCATGATTTGTCTATAATAATTCACCCCACCTCAAAATTTAAACTGGACCCCTTCCGAAGGGTTTGGGGGAGTCAGATGCAATCGTCCACCTCACCTTTTCATTTCTAAGGGGGCGACATAATATAAATTTGAATAAAAGATAAATAATTTGTATATATTATTGAGATAAATAAATATCAGTCTGATGCAGACTGGTCATTCTTATATGCTTGTGAGTCCTGGACGCTCTCTGAAGAGCTAGAGAGGAGGATCCTAGCAATGGAATTGAGATGCTACAGAAGGATCTTAGGTATCACATTTAAAGACCGCATCACAAACTGACTCAAACCAGTAAATCAGAGGGTTACTGCAGGGATTGAGCCCCATGATGACCTGCTATCTATCGTAAAAAAAAAAGCAAGCTAAAAATATATGGCCACATTACAAGGTGTACGGGGCTCGCAGAAACCTTCCTTAAGGGAACAGTTCCAGGAAAAAGAAGAAGAAGCAGACAGAGAAAGCGATGTGAGGACAACATAAAAGAATGAATGGGCCTGCCATTGAAAGAGGTTCCAACTAAGGCAAAAGACAGAGAGGAATGGAGAAAGACGGTCGACAAATCTTGCATGGTGCCCCAAATGTCCAATAGACTAAAGGAGAGGTAAATTAAGTACTTTGTACTCAAGTGTGGAAGGAGGCAATCGCGCCTACCTCCTTAGCAGATTCCTCTAGTGTATTAAACCTAATGTTCAGCCTGACTGACAAAGCATGCTCACACAGGTGTACAAAATGTCAACAACTATAATTATGCTGATTTAAAATAAAATAGTTCATTTAATACAATAACAAGGTTACAAAGACAGTTAGTGTGGAAACACGAACTCAAAATCAGCCCCGAAGTGGTCCACCCAATCAGGTAGAAAGGCAGGTTTAAATATTTTCAAAAGAATATCAGTATGAAATTCAATCAAAAGCAAATGACAGAGAAGAATAGAGAAAGAAGGTTGACCGATATTGTGTGGTGTCCAAACAGTCCAGCAGACCAAGGGATAGGTGAAAGTGAAGGTGAAGTTAGATGTAATCCTGGCCTAACTGATTGATTATAATGATTATCTGATTGATTTTTTTTGTTTGGTAAAGAGTCAATCTTTTATTAAAGCCCCAAGAAAAAAAAAATTCCGTAAAAAAAATCCTTTAGTTTAAGTGTTTTGGCACTTTAGATGTAGCGCTACAGTTCACGTGATCATATTAAAAGCTACTAATTTACTTCAAATTATGTTTCACTTATATGCATACTAAATAGATTTTTCTCTTTAAAAAAAGTAAACATTTCTTTTCTAAATGAAGTCGCAAGTATGAAAAAAACTTTCTTAATTTAGCAATACAATTTTAACATTTAAATTTACAAAAATTCTAAAACCGTTTGCATCAATGTTATAAAATAGGGTAATGTAGTGTTTCCTTACTAAATATTCTCCCGTGCTTATTACTAGTAATAGTGAATAGTTGTAAAAATGGTGTCATTTTATGAAAAAAACCGTTCGAATAGTTGATTTTAAAAACTAAAGGAAAAGAAAAAAGAAAAAAGTAGACGTTGCATCAGAAGTTTGAGAACGAGTATTCATTCTCTGGCACTGACAGGGTCGAGTTTCGTTTAAGGGAAACAAAATTCATCGTAGTGCCTTTATCAGCTTCTACAGATGAATTTTCTGGTGATGTGGCAGGTCAGCCAGGTCTGAAGCAGTACCGCCCTCTGACAGGTCACGAGAATTTTCCTAGGAATGCCAAGGGCCTTGAAGGTATCTGTGAGATCAATTGTTATTATCCCTTCGGTTGATATAACAATGGGGTATATTGTTGTATTAGATAACTTCCATAAACGCTTAATCTCCAAGCCTAGGTTCCCATATTTTCGTTGTTTTTCCAACTCAGTTTTTCTTAAATTATGAGATAGTGGTACGACGATGTCAATAATGGTAGCGACTTTTTCTTTTTTGTCGATGAACAGTAAACCAGGGCAATTAAAATCTACCGTTTTGTCGGTCAAAATAGACCTCCTATCCCAGTACAGCAGATGATCAGTAGAATCGAGAAACTCTTGTGGTGAGTATTTGTAATGAGGAGGAGTAACCCTACCCATTAAATTATGTGTTAACGCCAAGTGCTACTGTATTAGCTTTGCATCTTGTTTATGGTGACCTAGGTAGGCAGATTCTGATAGGGTTGAACATACTGCCATTATGTGTTAGGTTGACTCAACCACATTGCCACATTTTTGGCATTTGTCTACAATATTGAGTTTTAGGATATGTTTCTCGTAATTTTTTGTCGTAATTACTCTGTCCTGTATTGCTGTGACAAAGCTTTCTCTTTAGGTAGAGATGACCTGCTTTGAGCCATGCTAAGGAAGCAGCCTTGTGAATGTTGTCCCCATCTAATAAAGCCGGGAATTTTCCGTGCAAAGTTTTTTCTTCCCTATTGCGAATCTTATGCCCCGCGTCGTCCAAACCGACATTAACATCAACATTGTGTAGGTTCAGAGGGGTCGCATATGGGGGGGGGGTTGCATAAACATATACTCACAATATATATTTATAGTTGTACTTAATGTGAAGTATATAGCTGTTTACCCTCGTCCATAATGTTCCGGAACCATGACATAGCTTACTAGTTGTTATCATTTTGACTGCTGTCTAATTACAGTCAATAAGTGATATTTGATATTTTGGGTTTTTGGTATAAGCATCGGCCTGTTCACAGATGAATGTGGTTCCAAATAATGTGCAAGTTTAGCAGCAAAGTCTTTTAAAGTACGGATATACAGATTCTGGCACTCATGAAACTCCAGCGAAAGAACTGACTGGAACTTATCTTTCCGGTCAAAATTTGCTAGGAGGTATGTCATCTGGAGCTGAGTCAGCTTCTGCATTAAATGGTGAGCTGAGGGTATTGAAAACTGGTTCCAAGTTCTTGACATCTTAAAATTTGCTTTCAAATACCACAATCAAGAAATACAAATAAAACTTGTACTTTTCAACCATTTCACTAGAAATAGTTTCACCTTTTAGCTAAGAGAAATGGAATAGCTTTGTTTGAAAAGAATTAAGATGCACATACATTTCATGTGCAAACAACAAATGGCAATGTATCCTATGATAAACATGAAGTCTGTCTTCAACTCTTCAATAGAAATATTAGTAACAAAGTCACAGTAAATGTCCTTCAAGGAACCTAACAATTTTTTAAAATGAGATTCCATCTTTTTCTAATGCTTGGCCAGCGGATACTAATGTGTTACTGAACATCGGAATGTTTTGTTTCCTAATCTTACATTACTTTTCGGAACTGCAAGTCAGGGCCGGCCGTAGATAATTGGAGGCACAAGGCGAAATGAATTTGGTGGTCCCAAATTAAATAGAAAAGTATAAATTAACAGCGAAAAACTAAAATAATGTATCATATTAAAAAACTTGTGTACTTCAACAATACCAGTGAGGACAAGTGTCGCTATTCCTTCTCTAAAATAATAAAATAGATATCCTGTGCGGGGCTCTCAACAATCGTAGACATTAAATAGGTGCATAGTATAACTTTTTAATGCATATATGAATTTTCAGAATTACAACAGTTTACTTGTATTCAATGCAGATTTGTGTAAACTTTCCTGTAATGCACCTTTGTATTTTATTACAAAGCCTGTTTTTCTCATTCAAAGCACGGTCTCCATCAGTTGCTACCCTTGCCATCTTGTACAAGCCAACCCAAAACTTTCAACACAGTTCTTCCTAGTATTGAATAAATACTTGCCTGAGCTTGTGTCTATGACTGAATTTTTCGAAATATTGCTATCTTTGTTTACTTTGAACGTATAGGTACATTGTTTCTTAGCTTCATTATGAGTGATAAGTATCAAAAGTTTCAATAATTTCTATAGATATATACAATTATTTATTTTTAATATATTTGCATTTGTATATGTGTAATGTGATTTTTTTAAGTATCCGCGGGCCGCGTAAAACACTTCGGCAAGCCGCATGTGGCCCGCGGGCTGTGTTTTGCCCACCCCTACTATAAAAACTAAAAACAAAACTGTCAAAAGATTCTCCTTCGTGTTGAGATATCGATGGATAAAATGCCTTTCAATAGTAACATTTTTTCTTGGCTTACAGTATTTCTCGAATTTATTAAGGATGCATTAAAGTGCGTGGAAGGACTTGCTTATATCCCATTCAGTACACATTATCCGTCAATTTGATAGTGCTATAGACCTGCCCTGCTTTATGGCCTATCACATGCAATAATGTCATAGACTATACTTCTCTGCTTTGTGTATCCAGTCCACTTGGATGGCAGCCTGGTCGTGTGGTTTATGCGCTGGACTGTCGTTTGGACTTATCGATAGTCCCGGGTTCAAACCCTGCCCGCCCTCATCCTTCGTCGTCCTGTGGGAGGTTTGACTAGGAAGTAAAATATCTTCAATTTGAAGGAACATCCGAAACATGTCAAACAAACAAAACAAATTCGCTAAGTAAATATCTGAAAGACTGCTTGATTTTTTTCAGAGTTTTCGGGAAAGTTGCAATTTAATTCCAGCAGTTGTGGCTGGTGAATTCGGCCCATCTAACACTCTATATTATATATCTTGTACACTCTAAGAAAATACATCATACAACTTGTAACAATTCACTTTATTACCCTAACATTCCTTTTCATGCTGTGTCCTTCAGCAGTCTGCTGTTCACCGCCCCCTTTTTCAACTCAGTCTTATCTTACTTTAGTAACTCTTACCTTAACAAAGAACTAACACTAAACATCAACTAGTTGGTCCGTACTGTTAGACACTTAGTTTAGTTTAGGGACACACTATAGCAGGCTGACTTTGAACGCGACATTTTCTAGTGGCGACAGAGGCATTGGGTTGGAGATTATTTTTGTAATCTTTTAGGCAGTTTCTTTTGGCTTTAGAAGGGATAACATCGTTTTAGTTACTGTCTCGACTGTGTGACCCATTCTGCATTAAAGTTAATTATTCTAATTTTATCTCGAGGGAACTGAGCATTGCTCTTGCTAGCTATTTATATTTTGTGACGTGATGCACATATTTCGCTTCAGTAATATACCATACAAGATACTCAAGCATCTAGGATTAATAAGGTACTGTAGAAATATATCAAGTTATATACATACATTCGTTGCAATACACAGTCACACAATGCACTAAAAATCTCTAAAAAAAAACAAGCACACTTAGTATCACAGTTAATCCTTTTTTTTACAAAGTCCATTCTTGTTTGTTTGGTACTATTGAGACTGTGACGTTGCTCAAAGCTAGAAAACTGGTATGACATATTTGTAGGGGACAATGAAACCCGGACAGCGAATCATTTACTGATATCCATTATCATAAATTTTTCTTGAAAAATAAGTCTGCTATAGGAGATAACAGTAACATAACTTGTTTCAGAAATGTTTCAGTTTAAATTGAAAACTATTGCTCGTGACAACGATATCATAAAACATACTATGGACCAGATGGTATGTTTTAAGATGAACTTTCGGATAAGTTTTTACAAATTTTCTTATTTAAAGTTGAAATATATATTAAAAAAGCAAGCTCAACTGATTGATGTTTTCCATTAAAGGAATATTATTTATATTTACTATCGATAGACTGTCTTCGTAAAAAGAAAACATGTAAAATCATATTATTTTGAAAAATTGCTAGGTGTAAATTAGTTTAAAGAAATGAGTTTAAAAACAGGGATATCTTTAAATATTTTAAAGCACTACTTTTGATTCAAATTTATATCAACTTATATCAACTTAGTCTGACTGTCTGTCTATCTGCTACAGTGTATATACACTTCTTTTCAACAACACCTATTCTAGGATCAATTTAAAACTTTACACAATTATTCGTTGTACCTAACAAAACATGAATTAATGAAAACCATTCAATTATTGGCAATGTATATCTCAAAGGAAACTAAGTGCTACACCTAAAGAGAAAAATAAAAATGCATTTTTATGGATTATGGGTGATTTCAACCTACCTGATAAAAATTGGAAAACACTAACCATAGATAAACACCAAAACCTTAAGTTTTTCATAGAAACTTTACACAATCTAAGTTTAGATCAAATCGTTAAAAAAGCCAACACATTAGATCTCTTCTTAACCAACAGACCTGGATTAGTAGTAGATTATTATATTATCCCTGGTCTATCAGACCGTGAGATTAAAATAAACAGTCAGATGAAAGCAGTAACAAATATAGAACCCAAAAGAAAAATCTTACCCTGGAACAAATGCAACCTAACACAACTACACGAGCTGCATTAAACTTTCAAGAAACATTCATATCTAAAAAAGACATTAACTAACCAGTCGATGACCTCTGGAATTTCTTTAAAAACTATCTTAAAAATATTATATAAAATCATATACCAACTAAATACACACTAAACAAAATAAATAAATGTTGGTTTAATAATAGATTACAAAAGGTTTATTAAAAGAAGGAAAACCTATATAGAAAATTTAAAGAAACTAAGGCAGAAGGAGTTCATAAAAAGTGTTTTAAAATTAAACACCTAAACCAAAAAGGAAGCAGACAGCTGCAGAGTGATTACATAAACAAGATAAAGATAACAACAAAAACCTATGGTCATACATTAAGTCTTAGAAAATGGAAACAACAGGCATAGTGCCATTAAAATGACAAGATGACTTAACACATAATGATAATAACACTAAAACTAACAATAAATAAATACTTTGCATCAGCATTCTCAGCCCCAGGACACAAAGTCTTATTACTTAATTTGAACCAAGTAGACAACATAGAAGATATAGTAGTACAAGCAAATGGAATCCAAAAACTATTAGCCAATATCAAACCGAATAAACCATCTGGACTGATTGTATTTCAGCTAGATTACTCAAAGAACTAAGCAACGAGCTGGCACCAGTGTTCAAAATAATTTTTTAGGCATCTTATAACCAGGGCAGTGTACCAAGGGACTGGAAAGAAGCGAATGTCATCCCTCTATTTAAAAAAAGGAGATAAATGTAACCCAGGAAACTACAGACCAGTATCACTTACCAGCATCACATGCAAAATTCTAGAACATATAATATGTAGCAACATCATAAACCACTTAGACAAACATAATGTCCTTACTCCATACCAACATGGCTTTATGAATTATAGATCATGAGAAACACAACTAATACGATTAATTGATGATTTTTCAAAAGGTTTAGATGATATTGAGAAAATAGAAGCTATCTTACTAGATTTTCCCAAGGCTTTTGACAAAGTTCACCATCATAGTTAGCATAAAACATATTTTGGCATTGATGGTCCATTGCATCAGTGGATTAAAGATTTTCTGATAGGGAGAGAACAAACTGTAATAATAAATGGCTCTAAATCAACACCAATAACAGTAAACTCAGGTGTACCTCAAGGAACAGTATTAGGTCCACTACTATTTTTAATTTAAATAAATGATTTACCAAATTGCATTAGTTCAGGAACAAAAGTCAGATTATTTGCAGATGATTGCATAATATATAGAACAATAAAAACAACACAAAACACATATATTTTACAAAGAGAATTAGATGAATTACAGAAATGGGAATCAAATTGGAGCATGTCTTTCCACCCAGAAAAATGTCAGTTGTTAAGAGTAACAAAAAAACTAAAACAAATTAAATTAATTCCACTTATCTTATTCATGGCAAACCAGTAACACAGACAAAAAACGCAAAATACCTAGGTGTTATAATAAATGTAAAACTGTCATGGAATCCACATATTGATGAAACTATACAAAAATCAAACAAAGCATTAAGGTTTATTAAAATCAATTTCTTTAAATCAAATAAGAACATAGAACTAAAATGTTATTTAACCCTTGGTTAGGCCAATTATAGAATATGCATCCACCGTTTGGGACCCCTCAACTCAAGACAACGTCTGTAGTTTATAAGATAAGAACTAGCATCTGTATTTTTAAAGATGTTCAGTCTGTACTTCAGTAGATAAGCTGTCTATAGTCGTATTGCAAGTTCTTAAAGATGTTCAAACTCTATATATCTACATAATTGTCTTCATGGCTTAAGAGTTGGGACACGCAAGAAGTCATGGAAAGATCACTCTTTTATTTCGGCAAGTCGGACGGACTAGAGAACAAGTAGTTTTCAGCCGTCACAAAATAGTAGGGCCTGGCCTAACCATTCTGACCAAGAAGTCATGGAAAGATCACTCTTTTATTTCGGCAATTCGGACGGACTAGAGAACAAGTAGTTTTCAGCCGTCACAAAATAGTAGGGCCTGGCCTAACCATTCTGACCAAGAAGTCATGGAAAGATCACTCTTTTATTTTACTTCTACCCCAAGTAGTTTTAGTGGCAAAAAAAAAGAAGGGGGGGGGGGGAGGAGAACAAGTTATTCACCCGTCACTAAAAAGCCCTATGCAAAACGGATTTCGCGGGGCCAAGTTTGGGTAGGAATACGGATAATAAGTGAAAAATAGGAGTTTGCATTAGAAAATCAATTCGGCTCTGCATTGTATTCATTACTTTACGAGTCTTGCGTGTAGAGAAGCCATACAGTTTATCATTCAAATTTTAATTCCTACATAAATCACGCTCAATAGCAAGAATTACCAAATGTTTCAATCTATCTTAGAGAATAGTTGACCTCAAGTAGTTTTTCATTAGTTTGTGGCGTGAGAAGCTTCTTTTACTAGATTCCACAATTATGGGTATTGTTTTTTTTTTTCATCACGCATAGGAATGGCGTTTTCCATTTTGAATGACACCCCAAAATTGCAATTTTTGTCTATATATTTCAGGATTTTTTTTTTAGTTTTAAAAGATTTCAATAATTCCCGGAGATTTCCAGGACTTTTCGTACAGTTCGCAATTTCAGGAGATTTCAGTGAGCTCCTGGTAAATCAGGAGGCTGCGGGAATTCTGTTATAAGTTATAAAATGGTTTAATTTAATAATTTACACATAGAATTAGCGTGAGTCTATGCGGTCGCATAGGTTGCATTGGCCTAAGACCTGCCCTGCAAAATGACGGCGTATTGTGAAATATTCTACATGATGCTAATTATAATTATATTTAATGTGGAGATGCTGGACCTTGGTAAAAACTGGTATTTTATTTCAGGATCTTTGGTTGCCTCTGAGTCAGACGCAGGTCTAACGGGTCCTTGACATTAGTTGTGTAAAGGAAAGGTTGTTTGTCGTTGTGCTATTCACATGACACCCTCGTTATTTTTGGGTCATAGAAACAGATGACTTTAAATCATCTGCCCAATAGATTGCAAGGTTTGAAATGGAACCTTTAATCCGATGAGAACACAAAGCTCTTCTATTACAAAAGAAAAAGTCACAAGGTCAAACCCCGTAAAGAACTTTCGGATTCGAGCGCCATACATAAAATTCTACACAGATCTAAACAAATCTAGTGGCTACCTGAAATTAATTATTTGAAACAAAGTCGGTTCTGGCCACTTGGCACCTTCTTTTGCTTTCGGTTACAGAAACAGATATATTATAACTAAAACTAAGTTATTCTTTATTTTACGCCTGCATTTCATGGATGTTTTAATAGTCACCCTTTTTATCGACTGCATTATAAAGTTTTATAGTTATAGCATTTCTATTTACAGGTTGCTGACATTTCAAAACGAACTCTTCATTAAGAAGTGCAATGCCTCGTCAAACGACATCCTATAAAGCACGAATGAGAAGCTTCAATCTTTTATCCAATGGCAGAAGAGGTCAAAGAAAGTTGTTCAAAAATTTAGCTAAAGATGGATTCCGATATTCGTCTAGTAAATCAGAGATTGTTTGCGACTTTTGTGGTAGCAGAGAGGAGATAGAAAAGTTAACTTCCGAAAACATTATTCCTCATAGATGCAATGAACGTAAAGATGGCGTCTTAAAATATAAAGAAAGAGATAAAGTAGAGAATACCACGGACAGAGAAGTAGAATTCACTCCAAGAGATAATGACTTATCTGAATTAAAACACGAACATAGAGATGCTTGTATTCAAGGTGTAAGTCACTTGAACAGTGCTAACAATGAGTCAGAAGTGGGAGAAAGTACTGAGACCAATGTTTTCCGAGATGTGAAAACTAAATCAAATCAAGTAAAAGATACCGATGACGATGATGGTATGGAGAGTTTTGCTTGTGAACAAACGATTTTGATAGATGAAGAATGTAAAGTGATTGATGAAAATGATCAAATAGAATCGGTTGAAAATGAACAAAGGCTTCTAACTTTTGATCTTGAACAAATTAAAAAATTTTTAAGCCAGTGGAACTCTTTAGACACAAACATTTCGTTAAGTTGGTCAAAGGAGAGCTCTTCTGACGAGGAAATTCAACTCTCAAGCAGCACAACAAACAACAGAACTAGTGATAGCGACAATAAGAGAGGTAAGTAAGAGGAAAAAAAGCATCTTTTTAAACTGAACTTCGCACTGTAAAAGTTGGCAATTCTTTCCCTCCTGTAGAGATAACGAGAGTGTAGAGTTTAAAAGAGTTGAAAGGATCATGCAGAAAGCCTGAGTTAGCGGCCAACGTTCTCTTGTGTAAAGTTTAGAATTTCGTTTTTACCTTTACCCATCCCTTAGACCAGCGGTTCTCAACCTTTAAGCTCGGCGACCCCTTTCTACAATCTCCCACTCTGCCGCGACCCCACCTCACACACACACACATACAGCAATAGAAGAATAGACAATAACAATCCATATTTTTGATGGTCTTAGGCGACCCCTTTGCAAATTGTCAATCGACCCCCAAGGGTGTCGCGATCCACAGGTTGAGAGCCCCTGCCTTAGACTGTTCGACCGTTGGGGCACATGAAAGACTCGTCGACCGTCTTTCTCCATTCCTCTCTGTCTTTTGCCTTAGATAGAACCTCTTTGAATGGCAGCCCGTCCATTCTTTTAAGTTGTCTATCTCTGTCTGCCTGTTCTTCTTTTTCCTGGTACTGTTACCTGAAGGAAGGTCTTTGCGATCCCCGACTTGCGTTTGTAATTACCATTTCAGGAAATGTAACAAAATTAATATATATTGCTAGCCAGATAATATTCATTTGCGTATTATTAATATAGTCTTATCTTATCTTATCTTATATAATACAGACGTTACTTCAAAAAAGAAGATGATTACGTCCTACGCGTCATGCATTTAGTCATGCATATTAACCAATGACTTAAATTCTGCCAAGTCACTGGTTTTTCTGGCTAGCTCAGGCAACCCATTCCATGCTCTAATAGCACTAGGGAAGAAGGAGTATTTGTACAAATTTGTCCTAGCATATGGGACGAGGAATGTGCCTTTATTTTTGTGTCTTTCAGAGTATTTTATTAAATTTTGTTTTTGTATTTGAAGATTATGGTTCAGTGTTTTATGTATAATTGCTACTTTACTTTTGAGTCTTCTGTCCTGAAGGCTTTCTAAATTTAGTGATTTTACTAATGGTGTTACCCTAGTCAAATGTGAATATTCGTTTGTTATGAATCTCACTGCTCTATTTTGTGTTTGTTCCAGTTTCTTAATGTTTTCTTGAGTTGAGGGGTCCCACACGGTGGATGCATATTCTATTATTGGCCTAACCAAGGTTAAATAACATTTTAGTTTTATGTTCTTATTTGATTTATAGAAATTTCTTTTAATAAACCCTAATGCTTTGTTGGATATAGTGTATTAGAAACAATTGGGGAGAAAAATATAAGTAAAGCAAATGCGTGAATATGAAAATATTATGAATGGAGTTAAAATAGCTATTCGATCTAATGAATGGCCTATATTTAGTATGCTCATGTGTTACTGTATACAAATATCTTTGCGAAGAGTAGGTATATCATCTTAGATTTGAATTAGATGTAGTATATATCGTGTTCGAGAGATTTAAGTATCATTTCATTCGCGCGATGAATGTTACGTTTAAATTCGCAAGTATAAGGAACAAATTTATGTAAAAAAAAATGCTTTTGAAACACAAATTTGAAGACTAATTTTATCAAACGATGAATAGAATTGACTAAATTTTGTATTTTAATGTGTTAAAATTAAAAAAAAAACTAACTTTGCAAAGTGTAGTTCTTAAAATTAGATCTAGATCTGATGTAAACATGGCTATATGACCTAGATCCAAGAAATGAATCACTAAATTTAGAAAGCCTTCAGGATAGAAGACTTAAAAGTAAAATAGCAATTATACATAAAACACTGAACCATAATCTTCAATACAAAAACAAAATTTAATAAAATACTCTGAAAAACACAAAAATAAAGGCACATTCCTCGTTCCATATGCTAGGACAAATTTGTACAAATACTACTTTTTCCCTAGCGCTATTAGAGCATGGAATGGGTTGCCTGAGCTAGCCAGGAAATCCAGTGACTTGGCAGAATTTAGGTCATTGGTTAATATGCATAACTAAATGCATGACGCGTAGGGCGTAATCATCTTCTTTTTCGAAGTAACGTCTGTATCATATAAGATAAGAAATAATAATCATTTCATAGAGTTGAGCAACTTTTTTTTGAGGGACTTAAGCTTGTTTTAGGACTGCTTTACATACGTTGCTGTTCCAGTTAGCACCCAAGGAACATTATGCCAAGTTTTATCAAGATTAGTCAAACGTTTTGAATTCTTAAGGGATATACACCCATACATATATAAAAACATACGCCTTACTTTCTGCTTTAAGGTATAGATAAAATTTACACAACACATGTTTCTGTTACCAAGGAGACGACTACAAATAAGGAGATACTCTTACTATAAATAAATAAGGACGTCAATGACCGATGCACTCTAACCACAATTAAACAGAGCCCTACGTTACCGATGTTTCGATCTACCTTTTCAAAATGTAAGACGAAGAAAGACAATTGAAAACTAGTAAAGGTAGAATTGACAAACAGGAGGTAGAATTGACAAACAGGAGGTAGAATTGACAAACAGGAGGTAGAATTGACAAACAGGAGGTAGAATTGACAAACAGGAGGTAGAACTGACAAACAGAAGGTAGAATTGACAAACAGGAAGATAGAACATTCAACTGCATCTTTTGTGAAAAAGTACGAGTTTTAGTTTTGTGTCATTACATACACGATTTTGTAATATGTTTTCCATTTATTTTCTATTTTCATATTATCGTATCGTTTGCAAAAAAACAAAAAAACAACTGTTCTGACTGACACTTTTCCAGGAAATCAATTGGGAATTCCCTTTTAGCTGATAACCTAAATCACCGGTCAACTTCTTAATATTATCGAATGTATATGATCATGGGCTTGAAGAGTAACGACTAGGAATACAAGCAAGCTCCAAGCATTCACCAACAAACTTGCGACATATAATTGGTGTAAGTTGGCAGAACAAAACCTCAAACTTCGAGTGTATGGAACAACACAAAATAGAGATGGGTTCAATGATGCAAATGGGGGCTGGAATGGTCATATAAAGGTTAACATTTCAAAAAAGGCTCTAGACTGGAACCCTCATGGGAAGACAAAGGCTGGGATACCATAGTAAACATTGAATGTATCGATAGGCCAAGAAGCAAAGACAACAGGATGGACATGGGCCCAACTGAAGGGAATCGCCTATATCATGCTGTCACAGCCTGGTTTTTGTTGTAGGCGTGATGACGCTAATGTCGTGTTTTGTAGATCTTGTAGATGATATAATAATCCTTTGTATTGTTATTTAAATACTTTCACTCGCGCACTAGATTTGCTACTGCGCGAGAACACTAACATACTGAACTCTCTGACCACAATATTCAGAATAATTAATAGACTCACTGGTAGCAGACATGGTTTTTATTACATAAAATAATGAATCATAAAAGATGTTGGCAACTTCAGTGATCACAAAATACATCCAAGGAAATAAGTCCAGAATACAAATCAATTATAATAACTTCAATACTTGTACATAACTCTACTTGTCAATAATATCCATAACACTCCTCTCTCTACAAGAGTCTAAAATCAACTGCCGTGTCCACACCTCGTGGTCAGCTTCCGACCAAAAACAAAATCTCGTGCGATTGCACGGAATGGTTCAGTGATTACTAGTCACCAAATATTACAGAGGTTCTAAAACTGATGACATACGCCCCTTCCCCTAGAAAAGATTTTTGAAAAAAAATCTTTTACAAAAGTACATATGATAGTAATGTTCTATATATATGTCTAGTAGCTTAATCACTCATGTCAAGCTGATCTAATTAATCACTTCAATACTGCTTGCTCAATTATACATAAGTATTAATGACATGTCATTCATTTTAACTATGAATGGTTCAACTCTCAAAATGTTTAAGAAAAATATACATTAGTATGATTACATCTACTGTACAAGTATGTTATTGAAAAAAAAATATCAATACAATTTGAGGCTTTAGTCTCATGAAATCTAGTTAAATAATAATATATCTATTTACAAGTATTCTGAGCATGTTAAATTGCTATGTGCTCATTCTGTTAACATTGACATCTCAATTATAAGAGGAGAAAATTTGGAAGTTATTTTACATCAAATTATTTCTATGATATAACACAACCAATGTGTATCATTTGACACACTAAGTGAATTTATTGAAGTAGTACCTAATACAGTTTACATACATCTATACAAGTATATTTGTGTTCAGTATTCCTTATATTACTCTAAGTTTTGTCACCATTATACAAGGTTACCGTGACATTGTATATAATTGCTATTGCTAGCACACATATGTGGTATTTAAAGTAGAATAGCATAAAAATCATTAGCACATTTAGTTATTGTGATATTCTATGTTATTGTCAAATTGTGATAAGTAAATATGTAATGTACAATTAATTAAAAAATGATAGTACAATAGCATCAATGAAAGGAAAAATGTCATCATGACCCAATAAAATGATTCCAGTAAATGTACAAAAATGTCATGACCTAGTTACATGATAACTAGAAAAAATGTCAGCTTGACCTGATTGAAAAATGTCAAGTTGTTTCTAATTGTATTGTGAAGTTAAAATACTTTGACTGATATGTACAATATCATTGTCCTCATTGGTATCTGTTTCATGATCTACCTGTCTTGACAAAAAATCAGCTAATACATTTTCATAACCAGGTATACTTTGTAGGTCAAACTTGTAATCAGATAAAATTAGTGACCATCTATTTATTCTGTTATTCTTTAGTTCTTTTCTTTTAAGTGCTAACAATGGTTTATGGTCACATTTAATTGTAAAAAATCTTCCTAATAAATAGTGTTTCAGTTTGACTATGCTCCATACTATAGCTAATAGTTCTTTTTCTATTATTGAATATTTTCTTTCTGCTTTAGATAATGTTCTACTTATATGAACTATAGGTTTCAGATATGACTCTTTCTGTTGCAGTAGGCATGCTACTATACCATTATTAGATGCATCAGTGTACAGTAGGAGTTGTGAAATAGGATCAATACTCCCTAATTCTAGTTTCTCATTAAACTTATTCTTTAGTCTGGTAAGTGCTTCTCTGCTGCTATCATCTAAGTTTATTATATTTGAATGTTTCTTGTTAGTAAACTCTACTAAGGGCTGAATAAGTAGGGCATAGTTTGGTATGAATTTTCTATAAAAGTTGCACAAGCCTAATAGTGCTCTGACATCCTTTTTTGTTTTATGTTCCTTAATGTTTTTTATTTTACTTATGTTTGCTTTGGTAGGAGTTATTCTGTTATTAGTAATGTTGTAGCCTAAAAATTGAATTTCATCCTTTACAAGATTTAATTTATTGGGAGCAATTGTCATCTTATGTTGTTTTAGACGAGCAAATATTTGTTCAAGTGTGTCTAGATGTTCCTTTTCTGACTTAGTGAAAACACAAATGTCATCCACATATGAAATTACATTGTCTATGCCTGATAATAGTTTACTCATACATTTTTGGAAAGTGGCTGTGCTGTTAACTAACCCAAATGGCATGACATTCCATACATATATCCCTTCAAACCCAGGTAAAATACATTTAAAAGCTGTGTATTGTTTAGACATTTCTTCCATTTTTATTTGCCAGAATCCTCTATTTAGATCCATGGTGGTAAACAGTGAGGCTCTACTTAGCATATTAATTATAGTGTCTGTATCAGGTAAAGGTTCAGGATCTATAATAGTACAATTGTTTAGCTCTCTATAGTCACAACAGATTCTTACACTATTATCTTTTTTCTTAACAATTACCATAGGTGATGCATAAGAGCATACATCTGATTTTTCTATCTTGTTTTCACTTAGTAATTTCTTTAGTTCTACCTTTACTAATTCCTCATAGGCCTTTGGGATGTTATATGCCTTTGTTTTAGATGGTAGTGTATTATTTAAGTGTATTGAATGCTGAATTAGATCAGTGCAGCCTAGTTTCAATGTAATGACATCATTGAATTTTCCTATCAAGTTATCTATATTGGTCCTATCATTACATGTGTCTTGGGTGGTAGCATGAATAGTTATAGTGTTTGCAGCATATTCTTGTATAGTTCCTATTGAATCTGTATCCCTATCAATTACTTCTATCTCTTCAAATTTTCTTTTAGGAAATTTTACTAATTTGTCTATGCTCAGTTTACATTCTTTGCTATTTTTGTCTACTTTGTACACTTTGTTGTTTATTTTGCCTACTATCTTATATGGACCTTCATTTTTGTTTTTACTATACTTATTTTCTATCTTGACATATACTTGATCTCCTATGTTTAATGTCCTTAATTTTCTGTTCTTATTTTTTATATCTCTATGTCTGTTTAAGTTTTTATCCATGTTTATAGCTAACTTTATTCCCTGCCTTAAATTTTGTTTTGTTTGTGTTAGCCATGGATGGAATTCTTCAAAGTTCTCTAGGTCTAACATATTATCAGCCCATAGTTCTAGTGGACCTTTAGGTTTTATATCAAAAACTAATTCATATGGACTGAATTTTGTTGTTTCATGAGTAGTAGTGTTGTAAGCAAAGATAGCATAGTTTAGAGTCTGATCCCAAGTATTCATTGCTTCTGTTTCTAATTTATAAATTATTTCTTTGATTGTCTTGTTCCATCTTTCAATCACACCGTTAGATTGTGGCGAATAAATTGTACTGTGTACCAATTTGATGTTGGTCATTTCTGCGAAGGCTTTATTTAAATTTGATTTAAAGTTGGATACATTATTTGATAGAATTTTATTTGGGAATCCAAACTTTCGGAATATTGTTCTTAGTGAGGTGCATATATCTTCTGCCCTAATATCCCTAAGAGGAAAAGCTTCTGCCCACCTGGTTGCTATATCTATGATTCCCAATATATATTTATTTCCCTTGGTACTTGTATTTAATGGGCCCATAATATCAATGGCTATTTTATCCCAGAAGCAATGGGCTTTATCTGACTTTTGTAGAGGTGCCTTAAGTATGACTTTTTGTTTAGTACATTCTGGACAAGAATCTATATAGTTTTTTATTTGAGTCTTCATCTTGGGCCAAAAGAATTTTTCTGAAATTTTGGCATATGTTTTCTTTTTGCCAAAGTTGCCTGCTGTTGGATCATCATGGGCCATTTTAAGTATTTTGGGTGTTAGGCTTTGTGGAATTATTATTTGAATTCTTGTGCTATCTTTGCTTCTATTACATCTCATGGCTAGGTTGTTGTAGTATAGGGTCACTGTTTTGCATTTTGATTAATTCTTGTCTGGTGGTTCCTAACTCATTGAATAGAATATTTGGCAATTTAATCTCTGGCACCTTTTTTTGTGTGTGTGATCTAGTTTGTACAGCTGCTATTTGATGATGTAGATACCAATTTTTTTGTCTTTTTTTTATCCATGAATCTAGTTGAGTTATTGTCAAATCTTTAACACCATGTGAGGTCCCTATTCTTGGGCAAGACCTCATAATAGGGAATTCACATTACAACTACCTTTATCTCACCTGTAATCCAGGGAGATTCAATCCAGACCTTGGCAGTTTTACATATGTAAAATTTGTGTACATTGGCATAGATCACCTTAACAGTTTCTTTTAAATATTGTTCTGGTTTGACTAGATTGGATCTTACTATTGATGTTGTTGCACCAGAATCTCTCATTGCTTTAATCTCTACTGAATTTACATAGGATGGAAAGACATTTACTTTAGACATGTCTGCTTGTAAGTATGCAAAATTCTCTTCTCTTTGAACATTGTTGTTATTGTTATTGCCTCTATTTCTGTTTCTGTTTTGATAATTAGTATTGTAGTTAGACTGATGGTTGTATGTGTCCCTCCTTGATTGTCTATTACTATTATAGTTATTGTAATAGTTATTGTTATTTCTAAGGCTTCTTCTTTCTCTAGGGCTTGCACTCTGGTTTGATCTGTAGTTTGTATATTGGTTGTTATTGTTCCTAGGATTGTTGTAATTATTTTGATTGTAGTTGCTAGGGTTGTGGTAATTAGTATAACTTCTATATCTAAAGTTGCTAGTATTAGTTTGTCTGCATTGGCTTTTAACATGGCCCTTCTTGCCACAATTAAAGCAAGTTTTTGAGTTAGAAAATTTAAATCTCTCATTAGTATTACTGTTTGATGTACTAACTGTTGTGGCTAATTGATTTAGGTCTCTTTTATCCATGGTATGACCAGGATGGCTATCTTTAAAAAGGTTTAAATTAGTAATGAGATCAGTTTCTGTTTTTACTTTCTTTTCTTTAAGAAACGTGAAAACTAAATCTGTTACATTGGACAGTACATTGTCAATTAGGATCATGTCTAAAATTTGAATTGGATCTTTAATGTCACATTTAGCTAGTTCTAACCACTTAAGCATATTTGCCTTCATGTCAAAGATAATTCTATTGAAGTCTCCATCTTTGTTTATTTTAATTTTTTTTAGAGTTTTCTGTAATAGTCTTCACTTTTTCCAAAATGTTCCAAAAGTCTAGTTTTAACAGCAAGGTAGTCTTTTTTTTGTTCAGTTGTAAGTGTGCTTATTATGTTTAGGGGTTCTCCAGATAAATTGGCTAGAAGATGTTTTGCCATTTCCTCATTATTTAAATTGTAAGTGGAGGAAATATGTTCAAACTGAACTAGGTAATTTTCTAATGTTTCCTCCTTAATGTTGAATTTATGAAATTTGGAGATGAATGGTTTGTTACTAGTTTGCTGGGTAATAATGTTGGGGTTCATTTTTGCTGCTTCCAATTTAGCTAGTTCTTGTTTAGTTTCTAGTTCTTTATGTTTTACTTCTAAGTCCTTAAGTTCTTTCTGATGATCTCTTTCCACAGCTCTTTCTGTCCTATCTTTTCAGCCCTATCTCTTTCCTCCCTTTCTTTCTTTTCTGCCTTTTCTTTTTCTCTTTCTAATTTTTCTAATTCTTTTTTGATAAATTCCTTTTTTTCATCCCATTCTAGTTCCATCACCTTGACCAGTTCTAGAATTTTATCATATGATGCTATGGTTATTTGTTAATGTATCAATTTATGTCTAATGAGAAGTTAAGGAAGTAAATTAATTAAAGTATACAGTTGCAAAAAAAAAAGAGATATATTACAAATATTACACTAGAAGAATGTGTTTTAATTATTTTGTAATATATTTGTACAAAATAAATATAAGATCAATGAACTTTCTTAATAGTCATATATTCAAATAATTATATGTATCAAATCAATTATATTCACAAATGCAATAGCTCAAATATGTTTCAATATGAAGTATGTGTGACTATTGTTTATGCCAGTGATAAATAGAAACAAAATTAAATTAATAAGAAGTAAAAATATATGTAAAATGTATATAAAAAGACAGTATATAAAAACACAGAAAAAATATGAATGACGACACAGTCTGCTATAAAAAAAGATAAATAAAAAGAAGAAATAGGACAGGAGAATTACAGATATGTAGATACAAGACTTTAGACCAACAACAATATTAATACAAACAGAATACTTTGACAAAATACACAAACAAGACTAAGACAACTAATAAATAATTCCCAATATGATCTAGTACCTCCCTACCAACAAGGATGACCTCAAACGCGTTGGGTCTTATTGAAGGTAAAAGAACAGATAGGGTATTCCCTAATAGATCCTATTATTATGATAGATCATAAAATAGTCGCTCTCCAGCCACCCTTAAAAAAAAAACACTTAGACAAAACGAAAATCTATTTAATATGGCTCCAACACTGCATAGAGTTATCAATCACTAACTCTAATTAATACTCAACCTTCATTACTGCTATATCAAAGCAAAATCAATGCACTTTATAATCATATGTATATATATATATTCAATTAGTTAATTATAACTTACAGACTCCTCTTGTAGACTGGTGTAGATTAATCCTCTTCTCTCTTGTAGCTTGTCAAATACAAATGTAGCTTGAGTAGTTTCAATAATAATCCATGACTAAATAATCCAGTTAAGGATACACATCAGTGTGAGCATCAAAGTGGTAGTATTAAAATAATCCAGTCATATGCCATAGGATGGCTCAAATGCTCCGATTTACAATTATTGCAAGTTTTATCAAGTAATCCGAAATAATAATCCACAAAATAATCCACAATGGGTAGGAAGTTTACAAATAGGTAATCCGAGATAATCCAGGTAGTCTGCGTAGAATGATGTGCTAGGGGCTTCTGTTAGTTCAAATTAATATAATCCAATTCTTGGAAAGATAGTATTTGAACAGGTACTTGTATATTAGGCTATATATATATATATATATATATATAACTCCTCAGTAGCTCAATCAATAACATCAAATCAGGATATCCATCAGTATGCTGAAAAAAAATATTGACCATAAGTAGAAGAGTGTCTCAACTGAGAGCAATCTTTCTACAAGACTTGAATGGTAGTGACCATGTCAATGTCTGAGTGTGCCAATGATGAATAATGGCGAGTACTCGATGATGAAGCGGTGTATCTGTCATCAAACGATGTCTTGAGTGGTGTAGCTCTTTCTTTCACACATGTAGCTCTAGGAACAGGGTTAACTTCTGCTCTCGGTTTCACACAGGTAGCTCTAGGAACACTCCGAACAGGGTTGACTTCTGCTTTCGGTTTCACACAGGTTGATGGTGTAGTTGATGAATCTCAGCAAGCAGATGAGGAATAGCTTTGGCAAAGCTATTTACGTTACTTGAATGGCTCAGTCTGCATGTAATGCCGTAACTGGTGTTGATGTCTAACTAGTTTTTGATCGAGTTAATGACCTAGTTAGAGATGACCTGAATTTCAACATGTGTTGGAATCTTGTTTAGACAGAGGGCAGGCAAGTGTGTTCTGTGGCGTCCTTAATTGCCTTGTAGATCTTGTGAGCAATCTGGATGTTTCGGTGTTAGATGTAATCTTGCGCCAAACGAGAAATGTAGGTTCACTGTCTTTAAGACACCTTTACTGGCCACCATACTGGCCACCATATGTCAGAGCCTGGTTTTTGTTGTAGGCGTGATGACGCGAATGTCGTGTTATGTAGATCTTGTAGATGATATAATAATTCTTTGTATTGTTATTTAAATACTTTCACTCGCGCACTAGATTTGCTAGTGCGTGAGAACACTAACATACTGAACTCTCTGACCACAATATTCCGAATAATTAATAGACTCACTGGTAGCAGACATAGTTTTTATTACATAAAATAATGAATCATAAAAGATGTTGGCAACTTCAGTGATCACAAAATACATCCAAGGAAATAAGTCCAGAATATAAATCAATTATAATAACTTCAATACTTGTACATAACTCTACTTGTCAATAATATCCATAACACTCCTCTCTCTACAAGAGTCTAAAATCAACTGCCGTGTCCACACCTCGTGGTCAGCTTCCGACCAAAAACAAAATCTCGTGCGATTGCACGGAATGGTTCAGTGATTACTAGTCACCAAATATTACAGAGGTTCTAAAACTGATGACATATGCCTATAACATAGTCCAAAGACGAATACTTTTGCGGTCTTATTCTCCGCTGGAAGTCAAAAGGACTAAGTCTTAGCTAGAAATTCTGACCTAGTTTAATGAGCATTATCGTAATAAATGTGTCCAGATTAACAAAATATTTGTATCAGAGTATCTTCTACATCCTAAGGCAAGATGAAATACGTTTAGCTAATTCAGTCATAACATAGAAACCGACAAGAAGAAAGCGAAACCAAGGCCCCCCAACGTAGAGCTCGGTGTCGTACCTCATTTTAAGATCTAAATTCGTGGGCACCAGTTTGGAAGAGGCTATGAAATCGCCATATCTCTGTGGAGAAAGCTTGGTGCTCTATGCGTCATGTGCCGTGCTCGGACCTAAGCCTAAGTATGTCATAAACTTCTATTTCTATATAATTATCCCGCAATGAACGCATTAAGGTCTAATTGTTTAAAATAAAGAAAAAAATTTAAAACAAGTCTAATACGACAAAATACTCATAATTACGCACCAAGGCCTTCTTCTTGACATAAATACGGTGTTTACAATTATTTATGTTTAAGCAGATACTAGAACTGATAGCAGACATTGGAATGCCAATGTTACAAAAATACAACGACAATACATGAGACAGTGATAGTAGAAGACATTGACAAAGTCATGACATGTTTACCAGAAGACGACAATGACATGTGCGATTTGAGTGACATGATGTAAACATAAGCATCCTTAAACCAAACTGAAACATGACAAGACATTTTTCTTTCTTCCTCATTCTCAATTTTATGTTGGGGCGTTTAGATGACTTAGACTAATATATGAGTTGAACTGCGCAGTGGTCTCCACTTTAGGGAGATCTTCAAATAGTTTTCTTTCTATTATCATGACACTATAAAGACAGAAAAAGTATCAAACATTCTAAAAGAACATTCAGAATTTTTTTACTGACGTTCTGGTGAAACAATATCACACAAGAAATAGTATCAAAAGATAATAAGCTTACTAAATCACGACCAATTCACTATCGAACAGACAGAACTATGTACAATTATCCAAAACCCGCCCTATTGCCAGCTATATGTATTTAAATGAGGAAGCAAAAGAAACATCTTTTGAACGAAATAAAATACTCTCTATTCCTCATCTTTGGACTCACTCAAATATGGAACACACTTTACAAATACACAAACAAATAATTTCATGTGTAAGTTCACAGAAGTACACTCAATACATGTATACATTGTTCTGTCTGTCCGTCTGTCTGTGTGTCTCCTATCGCTACTTTAACAAGATCTAGCTTATTCAATGACGTTCCAAGTCTATGTAAAGTTGTATCGGTCGTTGACTTGTAGCCCCAGGCCGCTAGTAAAACTAAACCGATGTAGGCGTTGTATATGTTGATAAATAAACTGTAAATAACTTGAACAAACTTCTCATGGGAACAAAAACTCAGCATAACGTTTATTACAATTTGAACCTAATCAACTTGAAGATTTAGATCTAGTAATCATGAAATGTACCTATAATTAAATAAAATCTAACTCACTATAAAAACATGCCTTTACTCTTTCAAATCTATGGGTGACTGTCGTTCTTAACAAAAATTATGACAAACCCTGCCGTGATTTCATCCTTCCCCAAGACCAAGAATAAATGCTCTCCTTCATCATCATTGCATTTGTAACTCTATAACAAAGGGTCGTCTAAATCCAGCAGCTGTTGTGTTCCATCGAAGATTGCTTAAGACACATGCGAGTTCATTACAGGTACTCGGATTTCTGAATACTATCAATAACAATAACACTCTTTAAAGTACTTTTAAACATTTAATTACATTGTGGAACTGTTAAGTCGCCTCTCTTGGGCGTCCCTATGCTATTGTCTCTAAACGTGTCGTAACTTCTACCAGCAACACTTTCCATTTTTACATTTCTGTTCATTGAACTATTTCCTCACTCTATCAAATATCCGAACACCACTTCCCATTTTCAGATTAAGTTCAAACTTTGCATAATTATTCCTTGTCTATGACAACACATGAATCAATCAAATATGTAGTTAGTCCATTATTCGCATTTTATTAATTTAGTTTTATATGGAAAAAGTACTAAGCTAACGGGTGATAATTCTTGCAATAAGGAGAGATATACAAACTATTCAACGGTGCTCTCCCCCTAAAAACGCGAATGGGACTCTTTGTCAACCTGCACGATAGCAGACGGGAGAGAGTTGCAAGACCAGAAGTGAAACGTGCGCCGTTTTGTGCATTTATGATTGATGCAAAACAATTGATGCAATTTAATAGCAAGTTTTTTAAAAGGTATTTGTATAAGGTAGTTTGATATTTTTTTATACTTTTCAAACAGAGACGCAAATCACAGACCAACCCGATAATGGAACTTTAACAGAATTGATGTATAATTCTGACTCTAGAAAACAGGTAGAAAGTTCTTTATCTGAAAATACATGCAAGGGAGAAAATCAATCTCTGAATTCTAACAATGGTGAAGGTAAAGCAATTAACTAACGAACTATGGTAGACTTCTGAAACCGAAACTCCACATGTGTGTATTTCTAATTGTTTAGTCGACGCTGATGTCAGATAATTGTTGATTTCATTTTGTTTTTCCTCAAATGGTTAATACTCAAATTAGTTATTTTTCTTAAGTTTCTCATAAACTTCCATTGAATCGTATGAATCTTTGTAACTTATATAGTGTTTGATGCCAAAATCAATTTAGTCCTTTGTAAATTATATAGTGTTTGATGCCTAAATCAATTTAGTCCTTTGTAACTTATATAGCGTTTGATGCCTAAATCAATGTAGTCCTTTGTAACATTGAAGAATTTACCTTCTTTACCTTTACCTATCCCTTAGTCTATTGGACCGTTGGGGCACCATGCAAGACTCGTCGACGGTCTTTCTCCATTCCTCTCTGTCTGTTGTCTTAGTTAGAACCTCTTTAAATGGCAGGCCCGTCCATTCTTTTATGTTGTCTTCCCATCGCGTTCTCTGTCTGCCTCTTCTTTTTCCTGGTACAGTTCCCTGAAGGAAGGTCTTTGCGAGCCCCGAAAATCTTGTAATATGGCCATACGATAGTTGGCAGGTCATCATGGAGTCGAATCGTTGCAGTAACCCTGTCTCTAATCTCTTGGTTTGTGACGCGGTCTTTGAATGTGATACCAAGGATCCTTCTGTAGCATCTCAATTCCATTGCTAGGATTCTCCTCTCTAGCTCTGCAGTCAGCGTCCAAGACTCGCAAGCATATAGAAATGTGGCCATGACCAGGGAGCGCATCAGTCTAATTCTGGTGCCTAGGGCTAAGCCTTTGTCTTTCCATATTATTTTAAGTTTTCAAAGGGCTGCTGTGGACTGCGCTATTCTGGCAAGTAGTTCATGTTTCGTTTCCCTCATCTGAGACAATAGCTCCATTTAAGAATACTTTTAAAAAAAGATTTGAACATGCTGATTGTAAAATATATCTGTTGATGAAGATCTAGGCTCACAGTCAGCAACAAACCAACAACTACTGTTAGTGTGATGGCTGAAAACATTGCTTTATTATATTGAACGCGCGCACCTTTGCGCACCATATTGTATAACTTTCAGAGGATATTTCCATATTCACAGTATATTTTAGGTCTTATACAGTTCACAGTTTATGACTTTAAAAAAGAATAAATACGTTCACATCGATCTATTCGTGTCTACAATAAAATTGAAAGTTTTACTTTATTAAGAAAGTCTGCGTTACTTCTTAGGCATAACATCGAACTGTGAAATTTTAATAATTATCAAATAGATATTTATATATCTGAGTTTTTATCGATGACCATACAAATATGTGTCAATGGGATTCTTAAATATGAAAAACATACTAATGAATACATTATATATTTTTGTTTTCATTGATTATAATGTTCTGATTGTCTTTTGAAAAATAGGAAACTGTAAATATGTTTATTTTATATTTTCAATACAATTTAGTACTTCTTTGAGGTTTGTTTTTTTTCCAGAAAATTTTCTCCAAATTTATTTATTTTAGAAAAGCATTTTGTCTACATTAACTTTACTCAAGTATAATAAACTAAAGGTAGCGAGTAAAATATCACGTAAAAAAAAAATTAACATGATTAAAACTATAAATTAAGACTCAGAAGAACGCGAACCTATATATGCTAGTTTAATTTAGACAATGTTGTTTGTATGCTAGTTTAATTTAGACAATGTTGTTTGTATGCTAGTTTAATTAAGACAATGTTGTTTGTATGCTAGTTTAATTTAGACAATGTTGTTTGTATGCTAGTTTAATTTAAACAATGTTGTTTGTATGCTTGTTTAATTTAAACAATGTTGTTTGTATGCTAGTTTAATTTAGACAATGTTGTTTGTATGCTAGTTTAATTAAGACAATGTTGTTTGTATGCTAGTTTAATTTAGACAATGTTGTTTGTATGCTAGTTTAATTTAGACAATGTTGTTTGTTCGCTAGTTTAATTTAGACAATGTTGTTTGTATGCTAGTTTAATTTAGACAATGTTGTTTGTATGCTAGTTTAATTTAGACAATGTTGTTTGTATGCTAGTTTAATTAAGACAATGTTGTTTGTATGCTAGTTTAATTTAGACAATGTTGTTTGTATGCTAGTTTAATTTAGACAATGTTGTTTGTATGCTAGTTTAATTTAGACAATGTTGTTTGTATGCTAGTTTAATTTAGACAATGTTGTTTGTATGCTAGTTTAATTTAAACAATGTTGTTTGTATGCTAGTTTAATTTAGACAATGTTGTTTGTATGCTAGTTTAATTAAGACAATGTTGTTTGTTCGCTAGTTTAATTAAGACAATGTTGTTTGTATGCTAGTTTAATTTAGTCAATGTTGTTTGTATGCTAGTTTAATTTAGACAATGTTGTTTGTATGCTAGTTTAATTTAGACAATGTTGTTTGTATGCTAGTTTAATTTAGACAATGTTGTTTGTTTGCTAGTTTAATTTAGACAATGTTGTTTGTTCGCTAATCTAATTGTCCATTTTGTTCACATAAAAAGAAAAAAAAACAGTATTACAAGTAAATGTGTGTTAATGTAAATAAATTTAGAAAATATTTCGTTATTATTTTTGAATTATTTCTTTTCCGAATAATTTCACTAAATAATTATCTTATCTTATATAATACAGACGTTAATTCAAAAAAGAAGATGATTACGTCCTACGCGTCATGCATTTAGTCATGCATATTAACCAATGACTTAAATTCTGCCAAGTCACTGGTTTTCCTGGCTAGCTCAGGCAACCCATTCCATGCTCTAATAGCACTAGGGAAGAAGGAGTATTTGTACAAATTTGTCCTAGCATATGGGATGAGGAATGTGCCTTTATCTTTATGTCTTTCAGAGTATTTTATTAAATATTGTTTTTGTATTTGAAGATTATGGTTCAGTGTTTTATGTATAATTGCTACTTTACTTATGAGTCTTCTGTCCTGAAGGTTTTCTAAATTTAGTGATTTAACTAAGGGTGTTACTCTAGTTAAGTGTGAATATTTGTTTGTTATGAATCTCACTGCTCTATTTTTTGTCTGTTCCAGTTTCTTAATGTTATCTTGAGTTGAGGGTTCCCAAACGGAGGATGCATATTCTATTATTGTTCAGATAAATGGCAAAGCCTTGTTATTGGAAGATTGTAGATTGTCCTTTGCGGGGGAGGAAGTTAATACTGTCCAGTTTGTTAGGCGTAGTCATTTCTCTGTACATGGCTCTGCCCATTGGTTGAGCCACTCCTCTTTGTGATTGTTGACTAACATTGACCTTAGGGTGAGGTAGTTAACAGGTAGTTAACAGGTCTATCTGGTTGTTCCATAGATGAACATAGATGCCTTTGATAGCTTATCTGCCTTTTCATTTCCCATGATGCCAATGTGTCCAGGGATCCACTGTAGTGTGATATTGATATTTAATTTTGATATCACAATGAGTATTGTCAACTCTCTTGGGCTGTTTGAGGTGCTGCTGTCAATTGCTTGCATAGTAGATTGGGAGTCTGGGAAGACAACAATATCTGATGGTGGTTGCACTCCTTCATATAATTTGTTTTCCACTGTCTGTAGTGCTATGGTAATTTTCTTAAATTTCGGCTTGGAAGTTTGAGCAGTAATCGCCACATGGTGCGCTTATCTCAAAGTGTTTTTTTTTAGGGAAGACCAGGAAGGTACCAAGACCAGCACTGATGGTAGCTTTGAAAGCCGATTCGTCTGTATAAATATGAATAACTGGTTTTTGATAGCTTTTAATTGTTTCAAGCGTGCCTACTTTGAGCTCCAGTGGATTTGATTCCTTTGTTAATGTGTTATTTAGTAAATGTGTTTTGATGGTCGGCTGTTCGTAGTTTAGTCCGGGTGTAATGTTTGAAAATCTGGTAATTTTTTCTCTGTTATTGGGTAGGTGGTGTTTTAGGGCTAGTTCGTCAGTAAGTTGGATCAGAGTCCTTTGCTTTTTTTTGGTTGTTTTTCCTATTTCTCTGTGTTAGTAATTTATTTGGATGATCGTCCTCCAACCTTCTGTATCGCTCAATAGCTTCTAATGCTGCTCTGTTGCGCCTTAACTTAAGAGGTTCAATATTGGAGTCTATTTCACAGGCTGCTGTGGGGGTAGTTCTCATACCTCTACTAATTAGCCGCAAGGCTTGGTTTTGGATTGTATCTAATGATGATTGATAGGTTTTGTTGGCAGCTACTTGTATGGAGAGGCAGTTATCCATTACAGATCTGACATATCCAGTGTATAACTGTCTTTAGGTTTTCTTTTCAGCTCCCCAGGATGTTCCTGCTAGGTGTTTTATTATGTTTAATCTTTGTGATGCCTTTTCTTTAAAATCTGCCATAAAGTGTTTTAGAGACAGTCTTTGGTCTAGTTTTACACCAAGATATGTTGGATTTTCTTCTTTATTTATTGGCTGAGAGTCTATTTTTAGGATGTAGTTCCTTTTTGCTGTTTTGTTGCTTTGGCTAAAGATTGAATAAACTGACTTTTCTTTGTTTATTTCCATTTTCCATAATTTTGAATATGTGGAGATAGTTGTGAGGGCTCTATTTAGTTTGGATCTAGTCAGCACTGGATATTTCTCTGTAGTCCAAATTAAAAGGTCGTCTGCATAAAGTGCCTTATTGACCGAAATGAGGTCCGGGAGGTCATTCATGAAGATTAGAAAGAGAGTGCAGCTACGGGCTGAACCTTATGGTAGTCCTTCTTGCAAACTTTTTTTTACTAGAGATGGCACCTTCGAATCGGGTTTGGATAGTTCTGTTTTTTTAAGAATGCTCTGATCCAGCTGTACATTTTTCCATGGATGCCCATTTTTTTCATCTTCAAAAATAGACCTTTTCTCCACACTCTATCATAGGCTTGCTGCACATCTATAAATACTGCTGTAGTGTGCTTGTTTTCATGAAACTCTTCTACTGTGTCCTGTCTAAAACGAAAGAGGTGGTCTTCTTTTCTACTTGCTTTCCTGAAGCCAGCTTGTGCATTGTGGATTGAGCAAGTACTTTCTAGCCACCAATAAAGTTATTGATCATTTTTTCTGCCATTTTGCCAATGTTGGATGTTTGAGATATTGGTCTATAACTTTTTGGGTCTCCAGGTGGTTTATTTTTCTTTAAAATGGGTATTATGTTTGCGGTTCTCCATTCCAGTGGTATGTCTCCAGTTTTCCATGTATGGTTGATAAAGTTATTTATACAGTTTTGGGCCTGTGGTCCTAGTCCCCAAATCATTTAATTTGTTATTTTATCTGGTCCAGGGGATTTTCTTGACTTGAGGCTTTTTAGGGCAGTGTTGAGCTCATGTAGAGTGAAGGGAGAGTCAAAGATCTGACAGTTGACTGTTGGAGCTTTTTCTTCTTTCTTTAAGATATTACTGAAGGCCTGGTCCAGTTGTTTTCTTGGCTTTGACTTGTTAATGCTGGCAAAAATTTATTGAAGGTTTCAGCCTTTTTAAGGTTTTCTGTTATTATGTCGTCAGTGCCTTTTATAGGTTGCGGGTTTGTTATTTGTTTCTTTCCTGCTAGCCGGTGCAGAAGGGTCCAGGCCTTTCGACCATCCTTGTTTAGATCTAGTTGTTCGCATGTTGTGGTCCACTTTTTCTTTTGTTTTGTTTTAATTTTGTATCTTATAAGCCCTGTCAATTTGTTGTACATTGTCTTGTTCTCTCTAGTAGGAGTTTTGTTCTATAGTCTTCCTGGCCATGTTTCTTTCTTTTACTAATTTATCTAATTCAGGTGTCCAAAAAGTTTAGTATTTCTTAACTTGGCCTCGAGGGATGTGTTTTATTTTGTTGCTTGTAAGATGTTGGAGACTATAGTTGTATAGGTTGAATTGACGTCTGTCTCAATTATGCTTGATAGTCTTGTGGCTGTTTCTTGTGAAAAAGCTGCCCAGTTAGCTTTTCTATAGTTCTATCTAGTTGTTTTGCTGGATTGGTATCTACCTGGCGTTCCAATATTGAGGAGTATAGGCCTGTGGTCACTACCTATGTCTTCAAGTACTGTTATTTTAGAAGAGTCAGTAATGTCTATAGAGATAAAAGTTAGGTCAGGTCTGCTAGTTGTGTTGTGTGCTCTGTGGAGGAAAGTTGGAGGTGAAGTTTTGTTTTGCAGAAGTTGTAGGTTAGAGGCATTTGTTACATCCTCTATTTCTTTATTGTAGTGTGTGTAGCCTAGGGAAAGTGTGTGTGCATTGAAGTCGCCAGCTATTATTGTCTTAGTGTCGTCTGGTAGTTGTATGTCTATTTCTGCTGTTGATGATGGTGGGCAATAGTAGTATTTGATAGTGTACTTTGTTCCTCCTTTCCAAAGAAGTATTTCCCTGGTACCTGAAATCCAGTATTCTTTTGTAGCATGTACACTTAAAGAAAAAATACTGAAACATAATCTACAAATGCAAGAAAACCCTCATCTACAAATACAAGAAAACCCTCATCTACAAATACAAGAAAACCCTCATCTACAAATACAAGAAAACCCTCATCTACAAATACAAGAAAACCCTCATCTACAAATACAAGAAAACCCTCATCTACAAATACAAGAAAACCCTCATCTACAAATACAAGAAAACCCTCATCTACAAATACAAGAAAACCCTCATCTACAAATACAAGAAAACCCTCATCTACAAATACAAGAAAACCCTCATCTACAAATACAAGAAAACCCTCATCTACAAATACAAGAAAACCCTCATCTACAAATACAAGAAAACCCTCATCTACAAATACAAGAAAACCCTCATCTACAAATACAAGAAAACCCTCATCTACAAATACAAGAAAACCCTCATCTACAAATACAAGAAAACCCTCATCTACAAATACAAGAAAACCCTCATCTACAAATGCAAGAAAACCCTCATCTACAAATACAAGAAAACCCTCATCTACAAATACAAGAAAACCCTCATCTACAAATACAAGAAAACCCTCATCTACAAATACAAGAAAACCCTCATCTACAAATACAAGAAAACCCTCATCTACAAATACAAGAAAACCCTCATCTACAAATACAAGAAAACCCTCATCTACAAATACAAGAAAACCCTCATAAAGTCCCCAGGAAGTCACAAAGATAAAGGCACATTGGTTATTCCATATGCTTTGTCAAATTTATCCAAGAATTTTCCTAGACATTCGAAAATGTATTTACATCTTTGGGAAAAAAAATAACTGCCTAAACTCTGGTTTGACCTTTATAATTGTTCAAAGTATAAGCATCTTTAAGACAAATTTTGATTTTTTAAACATGCTTTCAGTGGGTTTCCCAAACTCTATTCCAATGTTTCTAAGTATTCAGTAACAAGTTGAATTAAAGCTTAAACGTGTTTAAATTTTTTAAATCTTCCATCTCTTATTTATTTTTAGACCCTATATATCCCTATGAGTCAAATATCGTGTATAAGTCTCAGGGCAGTAAGAATATAACAAAATACTTTTCTAGCTGTCCTAGTCCTATTTATTTGAATTTTTTTAAAAAAATTGAAGTGTTAATGAATTTATCAATCACCTCCTACTTCTCAATATTTAACCTTTAATGTGTGCAGATATTGGAGTGAAGAGCGCACTTCCTAACAGAGAACTACCAAGATTTCTTTATAAGAACATTTTCACCACAGAAGACAAAAGAACTAAATAAAGTAAACGTATTGATGTCAATCAATTATATGGTAAGAAAATTAAATTAGAAAAAATATATTTCCAAAAGATTGATATTTTAATGAAAGTATTGAATCCAAGCTTTAAGAACTGTTAAATACAAAGCACTTTGTGTTTTTTTTTTGCAAAAGAAAAATAGAAATTCCACAAAAATGTTATATCCTATATATGTGGTCTCCTTCAGTCAAGATGAGTGCCTGGACATTAACTGTTGTCGAAACGAAGTCGCACGCACAACAGTTCCCCCCCCTCTCCACGCAGCTGGTGTATCGATACAGTTTGGTGTCATCCTCGTCGCTGGCTCTGTCTGGGTGTATCACAGAGTGCCTTAAAATTTTATTATATTCTAGACATGGTTTACCATTAGGAGGATTTCTTATTTGAAATGAATTTTTTGGAGAACAAAAAAAATATAAATTTAACCCTTTTAGCCCTGCTTTCGTCAAACTTATTTAGTCTAAACATTCTTGTAAACATTCTGATAATAAGTTTATCATGTTTGCAATTTGTAATTTTTTAGGCCTTATGAATTTTTGTAAAAAAAAAAAGTACTTATTTCAATGTGTGATCTATTTATGAATATACTTTTTTTTTTCTCAAACATAGAACTACTCAATGTGGTGAGGAAAGAGAATGAGTGTCTACAACTTTTAATGAAATGTAAACAATGCAAAGAGAAACCACTACAAGAACTGTTTCTACCCTGTAACCATGTGTTTGCTTGCAGGGAATGTGCTGCTAAAATTGACCAGTGTCCATCCTGTGGTAAAAAAATACTGGCCACCATCAATATTTATTTCGCATAAAATTAAGAATGTCCAAATGAACAAAAGATAATGCTTAATTAAAGCATGCGATTCAAATACGATTTGAAAGTATAGAAGTTGAGGTAGAGACAGTTAAATGGGAATGTCAATAATGATTGGTCTAATAGTAACTGACAGAAAGCTAAACATTAAGCACAATTACAAGCTTATTTCAATTCACCCTTTGTCTGTTTGGTAAACATTTTAAACGTGTTATTTCTTCCACACGATACGAAACTTGCACGCAAGAGCTCATTTGAGTTGTTCCCAGCTAACCGTGAGAGACTTTTTAACCGTAAAATTAATTTTCTTGTCCACCCAAAACTAATTTCTTTTATCTTTCTTATCTCCCCTTGCACTGTTTGTCACGGGACGAAACTCAACTTAAAACATTAACTAGCCTCTCTAGGGCTAAGTTTTAATTTTTGACTGCTGTACAGGTGACCAATAGTCGCGGCACAAGCGCTACGCGAAGCGGCCTAATAACTTTTCACACCCATTTCTCCCCCCCCCCCCCCGCAGGATACGCACCGCTCTAAGAATAGCATTGCACTCGGGCTGGACAGATACATATTCGTTTAATTTTCTTACTCTCACGATAGGCAACGAATATTGACCATAAATCGGACCTGACGCCTGACATCTCCGGTACATCGATATATGTGAGAAAATCAGCTAGATTTCTTCCCCACCCGTTCAACAAAATGCCCCAACTCTATATAGAGAGAGACCAAAGCATTCTAAGTTAGGCCCGCTAGGATTCATACAGTGTCCTGTGTTAGGGAGTTCATTTTGTGAGGTTTCATTAGGGACAAACGGCCTGGTTGCGACACCCGATTGCTGTGCTGATTGCGGTAACTGCTTGCTATAACTACCAGATCTCCGCTTAAAGCTGTAACCAAAGCCAACCACTAAGACTAAGACTAAGACTGCTTTATTGATCCTTACGGAAATGTGTTTTGATTACAGGGACTCTTTTCTCATATAAAGACACACAACAGAAAAATACACATAAATACAACACAGACAACATAAGAGTTCATTCAGCGACTACTCACAGGTATCTTGGTGCATTTCATGTTCCCTGATCAATGAGTGGCGGTGATAGTTTCAGACCGAGTGAGGTACGAACGAGTTTTCTAACCGCTCCGTTCTTGTTTTGATTGACAGCAGTCGCCCACTTCGCGACGACCTGACGTAGTTCTGATAGAGCGGGTGACCGTTGTCTTCCAAGATTTTTTCAATTTTTCTTAGGCACTTTTGTTTTTAAAAAAGTTCCTTTAAGTGTGGTAATGTTGTGAGTGTAATTTTTGATGCTTTTTTAATGATGTTTTCTAGACGTCGCAACAGTTTAGATGAGGCGTTGCCTTTGCAACAAGTTATTCCGTATGTTAGCAGATTTTGTATAGTCGTGCCGTAAAAAGTCTTAAGGATCTTCTTGTTTAGTTTAAAGCTATTGTGTTTGTATAGAAAAAAGAGTCGCTGGGCTGTTTTCTTTGTCAGAGTTCCAAGGTGGTCTTCACATGAAAGCTTGTTGATGATAACGCCTAGATATTTATATGCGTTTACTTGTTCTATAGATGCAGTGTTTATTTGCAGTTCACGTATACTCCCCCCCCCCCCGCCCATTACATACCTGTCAGCAAGAAGGCATTGCCTACTGTCCTTGGCCATAAAATATTGCCCAGTGTCCACAGTGCCCTATACTGCCCAGTATCATCTGCCCAGTACCCGGCCCAAACTGTCCACTGCCCAATAGCAATTGCCTAATGCCGACCGCTTAGAGCAACCTTCACTGCAGAAGATAAACTGGTGTGAGTCAGCACGGCCATCTACAAGCTGGAAACCACAGCTGAGAGGTCCACCCCACTACAACTTAGTCTGCAGTACCAACCCTCTTTACTGCTAAACAGGCAGCGGCTACATCCTAGAGCCAGCTTGCCTACAGCATAGAGAATATCCTGAGCCGAAGTCCTAAGACAGAGCCGGATGAATCATCCTTCTGAGTGCCAGTCCTACGACCGCCAGAAGACGACCCACGGGCTAGCAGCTAAGAATATAAGTAGCCAAAGCACAGGAACATTCTTCTCTTCCAATCACTCACCAAGTAGCAATCCATGATGAGCAGTTCTGCTAGACATTAACACCTTCATTTCATTTCTCGATTCTAATTTTATTTGATCATTTATCTTGTGTAAACTTTCATTTATTAAATTATTTGTATTCATAAACTTATAATTGTGGTCTTGTTCTTACTATTAGTTGCGGTGTGCCTGTACACAATTTTATATATGTGAGCGGGATAAATTAATTAAATTTCCCCTAGACTTAAATAAACAAGTCACAAATTAACTAATTAAACATGTCGTTACACCAGTCTCGGATAAAATGGAAACTTAACGCAATTATTTATTGTACCTAACAAAACATGAATGAATAAAAAATTAAAAATGAACCAAGTAGTCAATAAATTATTTACAAATAATTAATTTGTTTGATTTCGAAATAAAAAAGAATATACATTCTACTTAATTGAGAGATATACTTGTAAATGTGAAGTTCTTCCTCTTGTCCACCCTTTTTAAATGTAATCTTTTATACTATGCTTGTTTTCTCATAAGCTAAAAATTGGAAACTGAACCGCTCACATTATCCTTTTGTTGTCTCAGTCATCGACATGTCCCGATCACGACCAGCCAGCCTTTGCTTAAAATATGCATTATTGACACAGTTAAAATTATTAAATTTTTTTTAGAGGTAAGTGGGAGAGAATTAACACTGTATAAACTATTATATAGTACAATGAAGAATGAAAAAAGCAAGTTATTTTAATTGCAAGATTAAATATGTAAAGTGTTTGAATTTTTTAAAAAAAGGAGGACATGATATTTAAATAAATCTCTCCACGAGTGAGAATGTGGAAACAAAGTACAACCACCTTAGAAATGATCACAAAACAAAAGTTGATACATGGATCTGTTCGAATCTCAGCAAAGTCCAAATGAAGTTTTCAAAGATCTTTAGGATATTCTTAAGTCTCACCACTTGTGAAGGGTAACTTTCATCAGTTTGAGAAACTAAAGGCGTTTGGTCGTTGTGCTGACTGTCAGATGGCATTTCCGTTAGTTGCTCGAGGGGTAGACATAAGTTCAGTGCTTTTCCGGGTCCCCCCCCCCCCTCACCGAAATACCAAAGCAAAGAGTGCTAGCATATAAACTACGGAAAAATGAACAACGAATAAATGTCATCGAACTGAAAACATTATCGTTCGAAATTAACAATATTTAATAATACATAATTGTAATTTAACAAGATATTTCTATGTGTATCAATCTCTTGGTGGTTAACATAACATTACATTAATAATTGTTCAAATAACAAACTAATAACACACCTTCCACACGCAATTTTTTTTTTCTTTTTTGTTTGTTTTTTTTTTAACCAAGGAAGAATTTGCAAACTAAAAAGAAGAATTTTAAAAAAATCCTTATCATAGTTGTATTGACATTAACACAGACGCAATTTAATCTAGCCACTAAAAGACTAATAGTGTGTGTGTGGGGGGGGAGAAATATAAACATTGCAAACAGTTTTAACTTTTATATAAGCAGTGGAAGTGTCCAGAGAGAGAGGGGGAATATTTAGTAAGGATGGGGGAAGGAGGAGACTGAAGATGGAGAGAGAGAGATAGAGAGAGAGGGAGAGAGAGAGGGAGAGAGAGGGAGAGAGAGGGGAGAGAGGGAAGAGAGAGAGGGGAAGGAGGAAGAGAGGGAAGAGAGAGATGGAGGGAGAGAGAGGGAGAGAGACAGAGGGAGAGAGATAGAGAGAGAGGGGGGAGAGAGGGAGAGAGAGGGGAAGGAGGGAGAGAGAAAGGGGGTAAGAGAGAGGGAGGGAGAGAGAGGGAGAGAGACAGAGGGAGAGGGAGAGAGGGGGAGGGAGACAGAAGGAGAGAGAGAGGGAGAGAGAGAGAGGGAGAGAGAGAGGGAGAGAGAGAGAGGGAGAGAGAGGGAGAGAGAGAGGGAGAGAGAGGAAGAGAGAGAGGGGAAGGAGGGAGAGAGACAGAGGGAGAGAGACAGAGGGAGAGAGAGAGAGGGGAAGGAGGGAGAGAGACAGAGGGAGAGAGACAGAGGGAAAGAGAGAGAGGGGAAGGAGGGAGAGAGAAGGAGGGAGACAGAGGGAGAGAGAGAGGGAGGGAGAGAGACAGAGGGAGAGGGAGAGAGGAGGAGGGAGAGAGAGAGGGAGAGAGAGAGGGAGAGAGAGAGGGAGAGAGAGAGGGAGAGAGAGAGGGAGAGAGAGGGAAGAGAGAGAGGGGAAGGAGGGAGAGAGAAAGGGGGTAAGAGAGAGGGAGAGAGAGGGAAGAGAGAGGGAAGAGAGAGAGGGGAAGGAGGGAGAGAGAAGGAGGGAGAGAGAGAGGGAGGGAGAGAGAGAGGGAGAGAGAGGGAGAGAGAGAGGGAGAGAGAGGGAAGAGAGAGAGGGGAAGGAGGGAGAGAGAAAGGGGGTAAGAGAGAGGGAGAGAGAGGGAGAGAGAGGGAAGAGAGAGAGGGGAAGGAGGGAGAGAGAAAGGGGGTAAGAGAGAGGGAGAGAGAGGGAGAGAGAGGGAAGAGAGAGAGGGGAAGGAGGGAGAGAGAAAGGGGGTAAGAGAGAGGGAGAGAGAGAGAGGGAGAGAGAGAGGGAAGAGAGAGAGGGGGAGAGAGAGTGAAAGAATTAAAAAAAAAAAGGTGTGCTGTAATGTGAGAATTGCTGTGATTTTATATTAGTACTTACTTTTATTAGTCAACTAGTGTGACATAATGGGAAATTACCTATTTTCGATTAATTGTTAAGACAGGAGTGATTCCCCTTAAGAAGTTTATATGTTTAGTGGCCCCTTGCTCCTGATTTACAAGCTTGACCACTGGACCTGTCGCTGACCAGTGTTGTGTGCTGTATATAATTTTTGTTCTGTTAGTTATTGGTCGTGTGTCTTGGGGTGCCCGGGAGAAGTGTGTCTTGGGGTACCCGGGAGAAGTGTGTCATGGAGTACCCGGGAGAAGTGTGTCATGGGGTACCCGGGAGAAGTGTGTCTTGGGGTACCCGGGAGAAGTGTGTCTTGGGGTACCCTGGAGAAGTGTGTCATGGGGTACCCGGGAGAAGTGTACCCTGCTCCGGAAATCTTTAATATATCTTTAATCATTATTGTATTTTATATAATGTGATTAATTAGTAGGTATAGCCTCAAATGATTTCTAGGCATCCTGGGGTACTCCCAAACATGACATTTTTATAGCCTTGTCTCTGAGGGATTTAACTCCCTATTGAATCTTCAGATAGGCTTTACCGAACGGATAAGTGGGATTCCATGTAGCTTATAGGTTTTCCTGAACCATATAATTCATCATGACCCTTTTTTTTCGGCCTAAAGCCTATGACCCCAGAGTGGTCAAAAGTGGCCGTGTGTTGACCTGAGGCCTATGACCTTCCTTCATTTTTGTTTACACTGATGTGTGATGTCCAGAATGAGAATTTTTTAATGTGTAACTAATTGAAACAATTACACTTCGTATAAATTTTGTCTGTTTTTCTTGTTAGATTTGTATTTTTATCCTAATTCAATTTTTATGAGGGGAGAGGTTACCATAAAAATATTAACAACATTCACAATTTGTCATTGATTTAAAGTGTTATGTTGGATTCTTGTCTGCAAGTTACAGGACTGGATTTAGCATTTTTACAGAAATCAAACCCATATTCACGCTTGCAGATCTACCCCAGAACAGATATGGCGATATGAGAGGAGATGCATTCTCCGCGGGGAGTCATTCAGTTCAAGTAAATACAAATATAACAAGCTTTTTAGAAAGGTATGTGAGAATACAAGTAAATAGATATTTGTGACAATGGTAACTGAAACTAAAACCATTTAAAAAAAAATAATATTTTTTTCAACTAGCCAGAACAGAAGATTAAATAATTCATATCGCAAGAATACTTAGAATCCTCACATACAAAATCAAGCTCATTGAATGGAACACTAAAGAGTTAAGAACAAAGGAAACAAAGTGATTGAAGTCTTATACCGTACAGACGTTACTTCAAAAAAAGAAGATGATTACGTCCAACGCGTCGTGCATTCAGTCATGCATATTAACCAATGACAAGTCACTGGCTAGCTCAGGCAACCCATTCCATGCTCTAATAGCACTAGGGAACCCTAACACATACAACTGTAGAATATGAGAAAAGAAAAGAAATGCATTCACCGATAGTAAACAAACACCAGTTAAGTCACGTGCTTCTTTAATTATTCCATATAACTTACAACCTAATTCGCTTCAAACAGGGATATCACGTGACCGTATTTTTCGTTGTATTAATAATGGACATCACTTGACCGTTTGTCATGAAGAATGAGGTCCATTAACGATTGGGTACATTGAAATGACATCAATGATCTGAGACAAATGATGAAACTTGTCTGGCTAGTGATTATTTTTAGTTGTTTTTTTCCACCTAATACTAGGAATTCTTTTTCTTGTGTAAGTAATATAGAAAAAAAAAAAAAAAAGAAATACTAAAACTATTTTCCGAGCCCATTGGTATTGTAATGTTAATATCATTTTAGTAACCACAAAATAAATAAGAGAAAAATAGAAATGATACTGTAACGGACTGTCCAAATACTGTGAAAAATGTATATCTTGATAACACTACAGGTTAGCATGTACATTGTATGAAACAGTGCCAAGAAATCTTAAAAATATAAGCTGAAAGAAATGGGATGGGTTTAATTTCTTTTTACTTCAGACTTACCTGAAAAGCAGTTGTACTATTCAACAATCTGACAACTACAGACATCAAGTACAGAATGGCACATTCTAGTCTATGGTATATTACATACATACGATTGTTTGCCTAAAAGAGTATGTGTTAATAGGTGCATGAAATGAGAATATGTGTGTGCATGTGTCTAAAAATATGTGTGTATAGTGTAATTGAGGGTAATTATGAGTGTAAGGTAATATGAATATGCAATACCAGTGTGTGTTTGTATGTGTGTGTGTGTGAACGTGTGTGTCAATTTGTGTGAGCTTGTGTGTATGTTTGTGTGAACGTGTGTGTATGTTTGTGTGAACGTGTGTGTCAGTTTGTGTGAACGTGTGTGTCAGTTTGTGTGAACTTGTGTGTATGTTTGTGTGAACGTGTGTGTATGTTTGTGTGAACGTGTGTGTATGTTTGTGTGAACGTGTGTGTCAGTTTATGTGAACGTGTGTGTCAGTTTGTGTTCACGTGTGTGTATGTTTGTGTGAACGTGTGTGTATGTTTGTGTGAACGTGTGTGTCAATTTGTGTGAACGTGTGTGACGGTTTGTGTTCACGTGTGTCAGTTTGTGTTCACGTGTGTCAGTTTGTGTTCACGTGTGTCAGTTTGTGTTCACGTGTGTGTCAGTTTGTGTTCACGTGTGTGTCAGTTTGTGTGAACGTGTGTGTATGTTTGTGTGAACGTGTGTGTGTGAACGTGTGTGTGTGAACGTGTGTATGTGTGTGTGAACGTGTGTGTCAGTTAGTGTGAACGTGTGTATGTGTGTGTGAACGTGTGTGTCAGTTAGTGTGAGCGTGTGAGTGTGAAATCGTGTGCATAAATTTGTGTGTGAAAGTGTTTGTGTATGTGTGTGTGTGATTGTATGTAAACTTGTTTGTGTGGACATGTTTTTGAGAATTTCAGTGTGTGTGTGAACGTATATGTATATGAGTGTATATAGACGTCTATATGTGTGACTTGGTGAATAAAATCTAAATTATAAAAAAAAAAAAGAAAACAAATGGAAGGATAAACACTTCAAAGTTTAATCAGTACAGTTAAGGATAGGGCCACTGACAGACATTGTGGACAAGTTAACAACGTAAAAGACATTAAATTTTTTATTTCCCTATTTTGACTCCACATTTAAATCTCGTCATGCTGTAATCGATTCATAGACGTTTTCCAAACATTTCCGTAGCCTTTTTAACAAAGATCGTGTTTCTCCCAGTGTTTATTCTTACATTCAATTGTCTTG
Organism: Biomphalaria sudanica; assembly: GCA_036873155.1. Classification (NCBI taxonomy): domain Eukaryota; kingdom Metazoa; phylum Mollusca; class Gastropoda; family Planorbidae; genus Biomphalaria; species Biomphalaria sudanica. The sequence continues at coordinate 2,158,594 of JAZGLO010006727.1, read as the reverse complement.
TTCTAGTAGAAACAGAGAACCTTACCTTCACGTGACATCCCTTCAACCTGTTTCATTAATCCAAAGTGATAGAAATATCTATACAGTTCAATAATCCACAGAATACTATCTTCCATATAATTAATAATATAATTATTACGATAGTGCACAATCACTGATAAATAATCAACATTAACATGTCTGAGTTCAATAAAGTAGGTCAACTTGATTTTCAGGGGGGCCAAATGATTCACATGGAAAGTAAGGGAGAGTATTATCAGAAGCCCGGTTAGTCCATAACTCTTGCATGTATGGTCAGTAGTTTGAAATAGGGACAACATTTCAGAAGGTTATTTTTATCCAATTGACAAATAGTTGCACAGCTAAAGACAAGGGAGGTACTAACATCAGTAAATAGGCTATATATATTGTCCAGCTTGTCTCTGGTGTATCCAGAGTATGGACCAACTCTTAGCGAAACAAACGTGATGAAGTCGCCTATTGCATTAGCAACACCAACACAACACCACATATACCAACACTACACCAACACAACACCACAGAATACCAACACAACACCAACACAACACCACATAATACCAACACAACACCAACACAACACCACATAATACCAACACAACACGAACACAACATCAAACAACACCAACACAACATTAAACAACACCAACACAACATCATACAACACCAACACAACATCAATTAACACCAACACAATATCAAACAACACCAACACAACATCAAACAACACCAACAGAACATCAAACAACACCAACACAACATCAAACAACACCAACACAACACCAACACAACATATATAGAACACCAACACAACATCTCACAACACCAAAAACAACACCAACAATATACCGCACAACACGAACAAAAGATCACACAAGATCCGAGTTGTTAAAAACCAAACAAACTATGAATTCTATTTTCTTGTCTACTGTAGCACCTTGGTAAAATACTCTGCCTCATAGTGGCTACCTGGAGAAAACTGTCCTAATAGGAAACGATTAAGCCAAAGGGTAGCATAACCAAAATTCCCCTAAAGAGGTTACATTGTGCGAGAGGGTTGTAAGAGAATTCAGATGATGTTGTAACAATCCAAGCGATGTTCCTCAAGGAATATTTGGTATAATGTATAATGGCTAGTCCGGCACCATTAGCCTGGTAAAGCAAAGAACAATTGAGGAAGTCGAGGGTGTCATAAAACTTCAGCCGAGTGAGTCCAAAGTGTCAAAACAACAACAACAAGAAATAGCAGTGTTGATCATTTAGACATCAGCTTCGACCCTCGCGAGACAGGACGTTTTGTTCAACCAGGCTTGTAAGAGAGGGAGCTCTTGCTAGCCTAATTTCATCAGTCTTGGCTCAAGCCTTATTGTCAGATCAAACTGTATCACATACAAGGTCACAAACACCGAGTAGACTTCGTCACGACTTCAAACAGTTTGTAACAATATTGTTACGACTGTATATTTACTAGATGTATCAAATAGATACTTTTGATTGTTTTCTATCTTTGTACTCTTAAATACACAAATATAGAACATAATGAAAATGTCAATGTGTCTACTGTTATTTAGCATTAATTATTTATACAAATATAACTTATTAGGTGACTGTAAAGAAAAGTGGACGCGCGGTGGCTGAGCGGTGAAGCGCCTGGCTTCCGAACCGGGGTCCGGAGTTCGAATCCTGGTGAAGACTGGGTTTTTTTAATTGCGGTATCTTTCATGATCATCATCATCATCATCAAACTCCATTTGAGCGAGGGCTTGGCAGGCTTAAACCCTCTCTTGCAAAAGCCTTGGACAGAAACCCTGCTGTCTTGCGTAGTGTATACACCATACAGGTCGAGAATTTTTGGTTTCCCAGACCTGTCGAGGCGGAGATTAGCAAGTCTAGGTCACTCAAACATAATATGATATTTGGGCGCCTCTGAGTCCACCCAGCTCTAATGGGTACTTGATATTAGTTGGGGAAAAGAAAAGGCGCTTGGTCATTGCACTGGCCACACAACACCCTTGTTAACCGTTGGCCACAAAAACAGATGACTTTACATCATCTGCCCTATAAACCACAAGGTCTGAAAGGGGAACTAAAGAAAGGCATTCATACAAAAATATTAAATTTGTTAGAGACCAAAGCTGAGATGGATCGGCCAAAATGTAAGACACAAGTAAATGTGAAGAAGTAAGCATCAAGGTCTCTTATCTTATCTACTACAGTCCATCAAGGTCTCTTATCTTATCTACTACAGTCCATCAAGGTCTCTTATCTTGTCTACTACAGTCCATCAAGGTCTCTTATCTTATCTACTACAGTCCATCAAGGTCTCTTATCTACTACAGTCGATCAAGGTCTCTTATCTTATCTACTACAGTCCATCAAGGTCTCTTATCTTATCTACTACAGTCCATCAAGGTCTCTTATCTTATCTACTACAGTCCATCAAGGTCTCTTATCTACTACAGTCGATCAAGGTCTCTTATCTTATCTACTACAGTCCATCAAGGTCTCTTATCTTATCTACTACAGTCCATCAAGGTCTCTTATCTTATCTACTACAGTCCATCAAGGTCTCTTATCTTATCTACTACAGTCCATCAAGGTCTCTTATCTTATCTACTACAGTCCATCAAGGTCTCTTATGTTATCTACTACAGTCCATCAAGGTCTCTTATCTTACCTACTACAGTAAAAAAAAAGATAATTCAACGGATTTATTCGTCACTCTAGTCATACATTTTAATCAATGACTAAAACTCTGCTAGGTGGTTAGTTTTCCGGGCTGATTCAGAAAACCCACTCCATTCTCTATTTTCACTAGTAAAGTAATAGCATTTGTACGAATTTGTTTTAGCGTATGGAATAAGAAATGTGCCTCTATCTTTGTGTCTTTCTGAGGTTATGTACAGAACAGTGAAAGGAAAACAAAGAAAGGTTCGTGCAAAGAAAAGATGGCTGGACAACGTAAGGCTCCGGCCTCTCTCTCTCATAAAGAACAGCTGCTGGGCGGGTAAACTGGAGGTATTTGGTTAAGTGAACTGTCATAACACATCTACGCCAAATGTCAAGCACAGACGATGATGATAAGTTATAAGAATTTTCGAAACAATGCTATAAAATATAAAACATAAATGTGAAATTTTTTACAGAAAATGTAAAAATCAAACACACAAAAAAAAACATGTGGAAAAGTACGTAATAAAAAACGTATCTCCGTCTGTCAGTCTGTCTTTCTGTTTATCTATGTGCATAAATATATATGTGTGTGTGTGTGTTTATTCAAAAATCGAGGATCGAACTGAGAGGCCAATGTTTTTACAAACCTTATATCAACTCACTCTGTCTGGTAAGAAATTTGAGCACGTTATTTCTCCCACACTCCAACAACTTTAATAAAATGATTTCTTTAACCTGACAAAACACGAATCAATCAAAGATGAATTAGTTAATTATCTATTGTAATTAATTATTTCGTTTTGTGCCGAACAAGGAAAATAACTTTTATTTTAATGATTTGGTGGCATAAGATGAATTACTTCCCTTTATAATTTGTTAAGCGAAGCAGGTCGTGGACTAAAAAATTGAAACAAGAAGTAGATAACACTAAAGCCTTCTATTTTCAAAAGCACTTGGCAGTGATTATAATGTTCATTTTACAAATCCTGAGTCTTAGTTTCTATGGTGACTGTTGGGAACGGTTTAGCTATGCAGGTGTGTGAAGAATGCAATATAAGCGGAATAGTCGTCAGAGGTCTTAGGTAGGACAAAAGACACCCGGACGCCAGAGTGAAAAGACGCTATTGGTAGTGGGCTCTTGTTCAGAATACCATTTCATATCTTATCTTATATAATACAGACGTTACTTCAAAAAAGAAGATGATTACGTCCTAAGCGTCATGCATTTAGTCATGCATATTTATCAATGACTTAAATTCTGCCAAGTCAATATCGTTAATAAAGTCTAATGCATTTATTTTATTTCATACAAGTATTTCCTTTAGTTTTTTTCACCAAAAAGCTACACAAGTTTTTTCAAGTTTTAAAAATTTAGATATAGTGCGCCTACAGTAGTTCAGTTGTTTACCATAGTTACACTTAATATCAGCTTTGTTATAAATAGAATGCACGCATATTTATATGTGCCAAAGAAGGCAATGCAAATGCCGAATGACTAAATCAAGTCTCTTTATTAGACGTGGTAAATATCTACCCCGTAACTATAGCTGTTTACAAGTCTCCGCTGTCTGCACTGTTGAAGTGTTGCTCATAGGCTTGATGTGCAACAAATAACTCTGGAGTGACTTAAGGGCGATGCGACACAATAGCTAGTGCCTGTTATGAAAATAATGTCTCTGTCGACCCGAGACCATGCGTTATAGAAAGCCTGATAAACTGATCTGCAGCGTCACAATCTGTGGGCTGTTTAGAAAGACATATTTTAAAGGCCATTGGGTATTTTGCATTTTAGAAAGATCATATGTAACGTTCTTATCATTATCATAATCACATTTATAACAATCGATCCATTGACGTGACCGGTCCATTCATCTCTGGACGAACTATACTTTGTGCCTCTTCCACTTTACCTTGAAATGTGATGAACGTGAATTGTGTCTTACAAAATGAGTAATTAACTAAATATATATATATATGGACAGTATAGAGGGAATTCTTTTGGTCCGACACTTGCGCTGGGCAGGGCACGTATCCCGTATGAGAGACGAACGTATGCCAAAGGCAGTCTTTTTTTGGTGAGCTAAAAGGTGGTCGACGTAACAGAGGCGCCCCCACGGAAACGCTTCAAAGACTTAGGCGTCAACTTTCCTTGGTTGCATGCGACCTCAGAACGAGACAGCTGGAGGTCACTCATGAAGGCCGCGGTATACACATTAAAAGACCAAAAGAAAATCTGCTGCCGAGGACAACCGCAGACGGCGAAAAGAAAATCTAAATGGTTATGCTTGCCTTGGATGTGGCAATATATGTAGGTCCAGGCTGGGACTGAGCAGCAACGGAAAATACTGCCTTCTTCACTAATCTTCGGACTCGAAGTAGCCTTTATATATATATATATATATATATATATATATATATATATATATATATATATATATATATATATATATATATATATGTCTATGAGTAAATAACTGGTCAATAAGCACAGTAGCTATATTCGTCATACACAGACAAGAGTACGCTGGTTTTTGACATGTCACCCGTATGCCAGATGGAAGAATCCCTCTATGCTAGACTTGCGAAGGGAGTAAGACCCTACGGCCGCCCAAGAAAAACCTATTGAGATGTCTGCAAGTGAGACATAAGAACCAAAAGCAATAATGATATTATGTGGGAGGAGATAGCCCAATACTGGAAAGCTAAGAGACAGACTGTGCTTGCTGGCACGCACCTCGTAGAGCAAAAGAAACGAAGCGGTAGGAGACAAGAAGAAGAAAATGAAAGCTGGTGGGAAGAGTGGCCGAGAGGATAAGAACGCTTGAACTTGTCTTGGCTACCTATGAAGGGGGCTCGATGTTCGACACCCGACTCGATCAGAGTTGTAATTACTAAGAGCCTAAATGCAGCACGGAAAACCTGTTCCCAGTGTAAAGCTTACTCTTCCCTACTGGTCCACAAAAGAGATTGGACCATAGCGCACTGAGCATGCTATAATAATAAAAGCAATGCTAAATAAAAGCTCTAATTATTATTATCAACAGTTACCCCTAAAACAGATGCACAATATTCATTATGTTGTTGCGTTGATATATTATTTTCAAGATTATGTTATATATCCCCAGCACCTGAAGCTCAAACAGGTGATGGTATTCTATTGTATCATTCTATTCTATAAAAAAACTTCATGTCTGCAGACGTTGGACTTTTGGCATATCACAGCTTCTTGATGTACGAATATTTTAATCCTAGACCTAGCACTACTCTACACACCTGGAGTACCTCCGCATGCAAGCAAGCAAGAATATTTTCATAATTAAAATTTGAAAGCTAGTAGGGTTGACGGGATAATATTATTGTACAGTATGGGCATTTAACACAATTTGGTAGTCAGTACGGCCGTGTACAGTATGATGTGCTTGTTACACTATTTGGACTACATTCAGCAGAGCTGCGCCAAACACACAAGCACAATAGAACTACTTTCTTTCCATATGATGGAAGAAAGCCGGTCTCAATCTAAATCCAGATAAGTATCATTTTTTTTTACATTACAAGGTATTACAGGCAACTATTTTAATATTCCAGTTTGAATCTGATTGTATAAACCTACTAGATCCACTATTTTAAATCTTAATTATAATCATTCCACACGACAATATAATATAAACATGTAAAGCCAGTCTACAAGAACTCAACCGGAGGTCATTGAAGTAGCTGCATGACGTCACAATCGCAGCGTGTTGATGCTGAAATAGCAGCAGAGAGCTGTAGTCTTTCCTCTCAATCAGAAATGGTGTGAGAGTCGTAAATAATTACATCTAGTTGAAGAATTGATAGAACTGTTAGGTCTACATTAACTTCACAGTGATTATTGAAGCAATTTTTAAAAACTATTTAATACTGAGGAAAATAATTAGATTACACGATATATGCAAGTTTCTCATTGGTTGACCTGGAAGGTCCAACACGCAATGACACTTCCATAAATAGATCTAAATACAGATAGGTCTAGATCTAATTACAACGCAAACTTAGATCTTAATATTACCTAGTGTTAGCTGAACTTTATATGATAAAATACCTATCAAAAGAAGTAACCTGAACATTTTCTACAATAATCATATTTAATGAGAACATAGCCTCTTATCAGCATGTCTCGCTGTGTCAAATATTTAATGATTGTATAACCAGGCCAATGACTCACTATTTACAATACCTTTATTCAAGTCAGAACTTTATGGAACCTTCAGGAATCTGGACGCGTTCCGCTGATCTAAAACAAAACCGGCTCTATCGATTTACCTAGAAATTTAATAGTCGATGTAAATCGCTGAGAAAAGAATTACTAGCAGGTTAGCCAAAAGGGGAAAGCTCTAGCTTGACCGTTTGACAATTGCGTTCGTAATTTCCTAATGTTATTATTAATTCACGAGATTAATTAATTAATGTTCAGAAAATATGCAATAACAGTAAATTTAAAGTTGCTTCAAGTTTTTTTAAAAATCATGTAAGATTACTTATATTTAAAATCTTTAAAAATAAAGATGAAATCGAAGTTCTAGATCTAGAAGTAGGTATAGATGTAGACTAGATCTTTAGAGTTCTAAATCACAGGTCTATGTCTAGAGTTAGATCTAGATGTCTATATAATGATAATATCAATAAATAATGGATAAAGTATGCTTTACCCGCTGGCCGTATCGGTAACGATCTATGTTTAGGAAGCTGACAGTGTCAAAATGACTGCTTCGGGTTTGAAACAAATATTTTAAAAAACATTTTATTATACTTTAAGGCAGCTGTTCTCAACCTTTTAAGCTCGGCGACCCCTTTTTAGAATCCCCCACTCGGCCGCGACCCCCCCCCTCCCCACACACACAGCAAAAGAAGAATAGACAAAAACAACCCATATTTTCGATGATCTTAGGCGACCCCTGGCATATCGTCAATGGTTGAGAACCCCTGCTTTAAGGTGTATAATGGATTCGTTGTCTTTTTTTTTTAAAAATGTATTTTAAAAATGTTTTTCTTGTTATTTTAGTGACACCAGTACGACTATCCGCCACTACAACTTGAGAACCTTATTATTGCTGTCTGAACAAAACTTTAAAAGTATAATAAAGTAATAAATAGATCATCTGTATACAACATCAAATCTTAGTGAATAAATCACTTTACTTCCATATCATTGAAGCTTAGATCCAGAACCATGTAACATCATCAACAGCAGAGTCAACACATCAAGACTAACATCATTAACTGCTGAGACAACACTAGAGCCTGTCTGCGTAAATTTTTTGTTTGCAGATTTCTTAGCCTTGTTTTTGTGACAGTTGTTTTTTTTTTATGGCACATTATACAACACGTCGCTTAGGCACTGATGCAACTACACTGTCTACACGCGTCTAAGGAAACTGGACATTCCTATCTAGGTCACAAATGTACCAGTTGACCTTCTGCAAGCGCAAGCTTGAATGAACAGACTCTCAGACCAGTTTCAGTTTTACACACACATACTATATGAGCGATATGTTTATTCAAGCTAAACAATAATAGAGGAGTCTTTATTTTCAAAAGACATCGTTCAAGTAGTTGTCATTGTACCGCTACATCTCCATATCTTCAATAGTCCACAACATCGCCAATTTTATACATGCAACTTTATGTCAAGGTTTCACTATTTCAAACTATTGACTACACGTGCAAGAGGTATAGACTTTTAAGACTGACCGGAAGATTGATAATGTGCTCGAATCAACTCGTGGACAAAAGTTGACCTATTTTATTGAAACAAGGCGTGTTAGAATCTCTTTCGGTCAACTACACACATTGTTTTATTATATTTTATTTACCCTACGGATAACATTATGTTAAAACGAATTTTACTGAACAATTTGGATTTTTCAATTACAATGGATTAATGGAGCAGTATGGATTATTTGAATTACATGGATTAACTGAAAACTATGGTGTTACCATAAGGTAAGGTTCTATTTTTTTAATATGAAAACGAAAATGAATGGAAGAATAAATACTGTTGAGAAACAAAATATAATTAATATGGATACCGAAAATATTTGAAGAGCTTTTAAGAATGAGATTTAAAAGTGAAATTTTAACAAGAAAAAAAAGTTGAAAATGAATTATTTTTCAAAAGTGTCCACAGTTCTCACTAAATGATCAAATCATTAACAATACTGACCATTGAAGTCTTAAACCTTTGTTCATTCTTCCACACATCTTCTTTTCAAATAATTTATAGTTCATTCAGCATGTCCCATTCACGCATGTACATACACTCACAAGTGTACAAGACAATGTGAAACAAGTAGACATAACATCTTACACAAATGTACACAGACTCTGACACAAATATACATACACTCTGACACACATATACATATACATTCACTCTGACACAAATATACATACACTTTGACACAAATATACATACACTATGATACAAATATACATACACTCTGACACAAATATACATACACACATTCGCACACATACACATTCACACATACACCCTTACAAATGCTAACACACACACATATATACTCATCCACCCTCTATTTCACACACCTACGCACATTCACATGCATGCTCACACATGTACACTAGCTCTGGTACACCGCTTACATTCACATACACACACACACACTTCCTTACACACACACAATCTTATTTTAGTAACACAGCAACATCTTGAATGCACCTTACTGTACAACACGTCTGCCAATGTCAAAATGTTGAACAATCCAAGTGCTATAAAGGTAAGTTTGACAATTATGTAATGTCAAAGTGTTCTTATCCTCTACAGACACAAGACGAAGTGCCGCCCCCTGCCATTTCTATTAACTTTTTATTTACAGATGACTTAGTATAGTTTCATATAGGTGTACATACTAAACCAGGCATAAATAATTAAATAAATATCCTTGACTAAACAGTCCTTTATTGTTTCTTTAGGCTTTATCCTTTTTCTCTCTCACGCTATATAGATAATAGTGTTTTATTTTTATAACTAAGATGATAGAAACATTTCTAAATATCATTGGACTGCCTAGATAGATTTCCCCATTATTATAATCTGTGTTTTTAAAAGATTTCAATAATACTAATTAAAAGAGGATGAATTACTAGAAATAGTTGGCAGAGAATCTTCAAATTAGTACTGGTCAGACACATCCCAGCATATTTCTAGCTATTGACGTTTAATAGCGTTATCAATTTACTTTGTCGCCAATCGCCCTCTGGAGTCTTGACAATCTTTTCTTTGTTCAAATTGAAAACTTAAGAAGGATGTACGACTAGAATGTTTGACTCAAATTAGGGACATTTTCGTTAGTCACCTGTGTTGTATTTTCAATATTTTTTTCTGCCTACTGGGATTGTATGTATTGTATGTATTGTATGTATTGTATGTATTGTTTGTTATTCTCCATGCTGGCAAGTTAAAAAAAAAAGAATTTTAATACACTCTTGAGTTACACTGTTACTATTTACTTGTATTAAACCTTGTAGACCTTTCTTGAAGTCTTGTTCTAATCAGTATTTTTTCTTCATTTGGAGTTTTTCTATATAGGATATATAGACTATTGTCATATATCGCTTATCTATAACTGTTCTGAGGTGGTTTGGCAAACGTGTCTATTGGATTATAGGACGGAAAATGTCAAAACCTGGTCCAAATATCACGCTGTCTGATGCAGTAGCTCTCACAGCTTGCTAAAACTATCATTAAATCATTGACAAACGTGTGCATGTTTTAGGCGAAGTGAATTGGGTCGTCACCAAATGAAATAGAAAAAAAAAATTAAGATACAAAAAAATGCAATTAATTACAAACATTCCTTTATCTAAATGAACACATAAATTCAATTCACATAACGCAATATCCGCATTACGAAAATAGCGTTCCGTAAGTAAACCTTAACACATTCGTAAAGATGTCATAAATCGATATTTCAGCTTTAGATAGTTCAGTAGCATCAGTATAAGTGACATTAATTTTAATGTTTTATTGCTTGAGTGTTTTGCAAGAATTTATGTCAATAGTAGTAACGGTGAATTGTGAAATTTGATCAAATGTATCTTTGAATGAGTTCATATTGAAAAAAGAGAAAGGGCAATTCATCTTTCCCTGGCTTGTGATTTCATTTATGCCATTAGGAATACACACAGGAAGCGTTGTGCTGTCAATACAATCCATAGTAAAAATCAACGTCGCATTATTGGTACCAAACACATACATCGCGACAATTGATCCCTGGGTCGTTAGTCATTGTCCAAATTTAATATTTTAAAATCTTGATTATAATTGATCGCCTATATCTTTACTATCAACTCTATTCGTTTCTATTCACCGGTTATCGTTTTCAAGTGATTTTTATTTTTATTCATTGAATTGAGTTTAAAGGCATTAAACTAAAGAAATTATAATAATGCTTTAGTGCATTCCATCTGTGTATTGGAATAGATATATAGGCATCTTCTAATTCACGTATTCGACACTACCCGTGACATTTATTTGTGTCCACATTCAATGCATGTAAAGAGTGACACTTATACTTTCATTTCTAGTTCTTCCAATAAATGTTTATTATGTTACCGTTTCGCCACTTGAGCAAATACCATTTATGACTATTCACTGCTTTGACGTATATACAAGCCTCTATCTTCCTAACTCCTTACGGCTTTTGTTGACATACATGTATTGCTTAAATATATATTTAGCGTAGCCTTATCAATGATACAAAAGCTCAGGCAAGGAAATCTCAAACAGTACAGACAATTACTTGTGAATAAGACCAACATTCTGCTCGCGATCAAGTGTGACCAGTAAACGAACGTTGAATTTAAAAAGGACCGCATCTAGATGCATTACAAATTTTATGACGTGACTGATCCAAAATAATTCATACGATTACACTTCTTATTAACTTTTTTTTTGTTTATAAATTATTTTTAATGGTTTTCTTGTTTGAAATAACGTCTGTATTTTATAAGTTGTATCATAGAACACGATGGGAAATTGAAGCAATATAAACATGGTTACGTATAACGTCAAAGAAATTTAATGAAACAAAATGTTTGTAAATTATTCTTTAAAAATTTTCTATGTTTCTTCAGAGTTGAAAAATAATTTACTTCTTAGACCAAACCTCCCGCAGGAAGACGGGGGATGGCAGCGGGCAGGGTATGAACCGGGAATATTTAGACGACCGAACGACAGTCCAACTCGCATAACGCACGACCAGGCAGCCATCCTGCAGTAGTCTAGCATTTAAATGTCAATGTCATTAGTATAAAGGGAAACATAAAATTCTCGACCTGTATGGTGACATGCAGGCACTACGCAAATTAGCAGATTTTATGTCCAGGGCTTTTGCAAGAGAGGATCTGAGCCCCTCAAGCACTCACTCAAATGGAGTTTGATGATGATGAGTATAAATGTTATAAGTATATTAGCACTACACCACTTGAACTATTAAAACTCACATTCGCTCTAGAGATGATAATCTAGTTAGTTCGTTCCCCATTTGACACAGTTGGCCAAATTAATAGTCATTTCTATTTAGACCTTTATGGCCAGGATCAAAGCTAACAATAATACAAATTAAACTGAGATTGTACAGTTTTGAGTTTTGAAAGTAGATGAACGCATATCGAAAGGAATGAAATCAATTAAACCAGTGTTTCCCAAAATGTGGAGCCCTAGTGCTCCGCGAGGCCTGAAATGTTCCACAAACTACTGGAAGAGTAGACCGCCACGTAAATAAATCTCCAAAAAAAAAATACAACCACAAATAAGCAAAGTGTTTCTCTAAATGCTCAGAATGTGCTAAGTGTTAAGGAGAAAGTTTGGGATACTGAATGAAACAAGTCTTGAAGCGAGTACTAGGCTAGAGCAGAACAAAATATGATCAAGTGTTTGGTATGCACTATTGCTATTTCAGTTGTATGCTAAATATGTGTGTGAGATAGCCTATGTTATAACATTAGACCTACACATTTTATCAGGACATATTCATTTAAATACGTTGTAGTTGAAAAGCAGTGGCATAATAAAGTACATATAAAGTCTAGTGCGGAATCTATTTTGATACCCCCTACCCCCAAAAAAATTAAAAATAAACACCTAACATTTTTTTTGTGCTTCTCTGACTTTTTTCTCAAACTTTTACTGATGAGAACTCCATACATAATTTAAAACCACGCTCTCTTCTCCCCACCCCAATAACCAATGCGGTTGTCTGTGGAAGCGTTTTTAGCTCTATCTGCAGAATACTTGCTGCAAGCTACTTTCCTCTATGCATTTGAGTGCGAAATGGCGTAACAGAGGTGCCCCGCCCCGTAAGCGCTATAAAGATCAGCCACTGACAATAACTATGATCACATACAAGAATGTTTAATAGGCACTTTCTAATAACTAATTTTCTACACATAACTATAATGATAATTATTTAGAAAACTATGACATTAATTATGTGGATAAGATAGTTATTATTGATAATTATAGTGATATCGACTAAATAAAGTAATAGCTCTTTGTTAAATTGAAATATTATTATTTGGTTCCTCTAAAGTTGAGTATGAAGTAGTGTTTAGTTTCATATTTATTGGAGTCTATATACTATTGACTTAATGTTGTGTACAACTCTGCGTAACAAGAATCGAGCAGATTGTCACGTGATAGATAACCTGCTTAGAAAGCTGCTGACAGGGAAAACTAGAGATATTATGTTACGCAAACTGTGACAGCGCCCTTTCGAAGCAAATCCAGGGACAAATGAGATATGAGAAGACATAAAAGATGTGTCTTGATGGTTTAAAATAAAATGTATTTCCTGTGAAGATTCTAATGAAATCAAGTAACTATTGCTCTGTTCTGCCGAGTACCTGACACTTTGATCATGACTCATATTCAAATATCTAGCTATGAGATAGTATGGCGTCATTGAACTTCCGGTGATGAAGCTTGCTGGATACTTTGTGCTCGTTGTTTCACAACGCCATCATTGTATCATAATTAATAACACAATCCAAACTTAATTTATACATGAAATTAACATTCTGAACTTATTTCTACTCGCATGAATGGTTTTAAAACTAATTAATTTAGATGAAATCATTTGTGGGAATCATTATCTTTTTACATTTGCCTCTACCTATCTCTTGGTCTGTTGGACCGTTGGGGCGCCATGGAAGATTTTCGATCGTGCTTCTCCATTTCTTACATCATTACATGAAGAAAAAATTGTATTTCCCCCCTTCCCCCCCCAAAAAAAAAAAAATTAAAAATGTATTTTGCATAAACCTTTTTTAATTATAGGTATGCAGTGATTCTTTCTTATTTCGGATTACACACAGACGTAGTAAGTGCAGTCTACTAGAAGATATTTCTGAATAAACAATTTGCCTGTAACAGGAGCTCATAAGAGAAGTCTACTAGAAGATATTTCTTAATAAACAAATTGCCTGTAACAGTAGCTCATAAGAGAAGTCTACTAGAAGATATTTCTTAATAAACAATCTGGCTGTAACAGGAGCTCAAGAGTTCAACTGGTATTGCTTAAGGAAATTAAATAGGGTAATAAGAGGGCTTTGACGCGAAGACCTTATAGCATGCTCCCCGAGCGCTATGGTTCAATGATCAATCTCATTTGTGGACCAGTTGAGGGAGAATGGGGTATCAGGGGAAATAGTTTTCCTAGCTGCTTATAGGCGCTCAGTAAGCACAACTCTGCTCGAGTCGGGTGTTGAACCCGGAGCCACCTTGATAAGTAGCCAAGTTATGTTCAAGCCTACTTAAGTCTCATTCATTTAAAATATTTTGCCGTAAGACCTAGATGGTCTTGTCCAATGTTAAACTATTATGTTATCATGTACGAGGTGAGCAGTGGATAAACATTAAATTTGGCTAGATAACTAGGTAATATTTATCTTGTACTGGCTATATGTTTTCATATATTTCCGCTTTCATTCAAGAGTTTAATAATTAATATTCAGGAACATTTTGCGCATCATCTTCTAAATTTGGATCTAAAAGCATTTATAAATATTATAAAATATTCTAAAATCAATTTTTTTCTCTTTGTTTGGGGGGGGGGGGAATGTATTATTTTTTTTATATCTTACTATATCGCATTTTACTTCTCGAGCTGAAACGATCTCCTTTTGCAACTTCTTGTGTGACTAAAGAGGCCAATCCTTGATACACAGCTTCGGTCATAGGTTAGACATCTGTAATCACCAATTGCCGTTGCATTTTCACCCTTCTTTCTAGTACTACTAAATTTCTTTTTGTCTCAAATGTGTATCACGCGGCCTTTAAAAAAAGATATCTTCATTTGTCTTGTTCGGAAGCCACCTGCGGCCAGGTGCTCTCTTCTTTGTCAGTTAAAGCAAGCTGGCGCCTATTCGAGGGGGAACCTGTTGCGCCACCCTTTAGCTCACCTATTGATATATCTTCCTATTCTTGTGATATATCAATTATTTGTATACTGCTATTCTTAGCCCTTTTTGGCACTTGTGCTTTATGGCAATACAAAATAAAATAGTATCGGTGATACTGCAGTGGTTGTAGCTCATACTTTCTGATAATGAAAATATCGATACCTGACTTTTTATCTGCTGTGATGACCACTTCTGGACCGATATTGAGTTTTTGTTTCCACGTAATCTTGAGGGCCCTCTAATGTTTACTATCTCATTGACTAAAGTATATATACTTTGTTAAATGTGCAATTAATTTGAAATACTGTCTCTAATTCTACAACTATTTGGCTTGGTGTTGAAAAACAAAGGTTTGAATGCTACAGGCTCTACGCTAGCATTTCAGATTTAGCACCCGAGATAATTTATTGTAAAAATAAGTGAATGATAGATTTCATTATGTGAACGTCTCCGTGGTAGTAAAATATAAAGACATCGTTTGTTATCAAAGATAGCCTCTCCTACCTACCTCGAGTGGCACACGATCAGTGGGAGGCTGAGATTAAACAAAAACAACTTCTATAGCATGTGTATTATACGTGCAAAATACCTGACACTGATTTTTCTACCTGTGTATACATGTATTTAAAAATCTCGTTTTTACTCCTCGAAATTATCGGAGGCAAAGTAAATTATTTTTTTAACTTAACTCTTTAAGCTAAATGCGCTCAGATCATCAGGGAAACCTGTTTGAATGTAATTTAACCCTTACCAGGCGTTAATATTTTTGAAGGAGTTTGCAGCCAGATCTGAATTTAATTTTAGCTGACTTATAGTATTTGACAAGAAAGCAGAAATAATAACAAGTAAAACATAAATCCAGTTAATTTTCATGAAGTTTTTTATTTATAGCAAAGAAAAATGTTCCAAACATGATGTCTAAATGTTTATTTTTTAAATATTTTTTTTGTGTATGGTACTTTTTGAAGCACTCGTGAGGGTTCAATCCAAGGTGACGTAGATGACCAACTGAGAATAAGTTTCACAGTAGAATATTGTCGAACGCCCACCTCCAGGTGTTATTCTGTTAGTAGAAACACTGCAGTCTTTAGTCTTTCTGTTAGGAAATTTAGTTATGTAATGGTGTCTTTTGTTTAGGCTCTGCTTTGATCCCCCCCCCTCTACACTGCTTCTCATGCTGAGAAAAATGATCTATTTAATTTATGTTTTGGAAAAATTAAACGATTATCATTTAATTTTTGCTTTTTTTGCTAAAACTGTAACTTAAAATTTAGGAATCAGGAAGTGGAACATAAAGCTTGATAATGTAATGACCAATGACCCTGTTCTGTAGTGACTCTATGGTTGCGCACCAGTGCACGAGGATGGACTAAATGAACAGGGAGAGAGGAAGAGGAAGTGCGACAAGATTGGAACGGTCCTTGTTGTTTTCGTGATCTCTGTTGATGAAACTTTGTATTGTATGTGTTCCCATACCTCGTTGAGTTGGTTCCCTTTAAATGTTGTCACAATATTCAACCTAAATTCGTTTATTATTATTATGACGCACTGGGCGAGACATTGGACCGGGACCAAAATACTAAAAACAACATACACATGAATAACATCTAAAAAAAAAAGCTTAATCAATGAATACTTTATTTCTAGCGTGCATCAGAAAAAAAAAAGCACAACATAGTTAAAAATAAACATTCGACTTAAGTTATTATAAACGAATACAGAGACAATTATTCTATACATTATAGAAAATAAAAATAATTATCAATTATATAATAATTTATTATTAATATAAAATTACAAAATGTAATTATGCTAGTAAAAAATATATGCACAAACATTTGCAGGCCTTTCAATAGAAATTGTTACAATCACAAAATGTCTAAAACCCATACATAAAATCATTAACAAATCACACATTTTTATATAAATACATATGGTTATGTTTGCTAAAGCATACATGGAAAGTCATAAAAAATCTGTTTTAAATGTTTAAATATTAAAATACTCAATAGATATGGCTACATCAAAACATATTATGAATAATTATGCTTTAAAATACTTAAAAATCGTACACGAAAGTTAATATGATGTACATATCTCAGTGTTGACAATTTATAATAAATTAGGTATTTAAACGTAAAACTAAATTATTCCTAGGGCCAGTCTTAGGTACGTCTAAACTAAACAGCCATCTAGAGCCGTTGACTTCGCTAAGGATCTTAAGACATTTTTTAGAAAAAAAAATTGACAAACAGGGATCGAATGTCAAACACATCAGAGCTTTATATCTCTACTCTTACTGAACTTATTCACTTATTAAACTGCATGTTTGAAGACCATTGTTGCTTCATTTTGGTGAAAATGTCCAGGCGTTATTTTGAGTCTTCTCAGTCAAAGCTCAAACAAAAGGGGAGGAGGCATTTCTTTTAAAACAAAGTTGTGCATTATTAAATTTCGTTACTCAACAGCCGCCGCCACATTTCGGCAGCAGCAATTTACTGGGAACGAATTGGATACACGTTTTTTCCCAAATCCTTAACAAGTGGTCAATTGTGGTCGTGTCTTAATAATGGGTTGTTAAAGTTTTAGAAAAAGAAATAACAAAAAACTTCATATACGTGGTCAAGGAAGATAAATTCAAGCGACGCAGAGAAAAGCCATCAAATCGACTTCAATTAGAAAGATTTAGGCTTATGATTAACATCATTTTAAAATACAGAACGTGTTTGTTAGGTCGGAAAAAAACCCACTTTTTTAGATTCTGGAACAAAGTATCAGCAAGGTGAGAGTTTCGAAAAGTGGCATTTCTCAGGAGTAATTTTTGTTAAAAAGATTGCGAGATCGTTAATGCTCTAATTGTCGTTGGTTTATTTATTCAAAACATAACTATGTCGTCATGATGCCGACTGTTCTCAAATATATAAAAAATGAAGTCCACAATTACAACAATAGCTATGGTCTAGTATTCTAGTTGAGGTATTTAATATGATCACTAAGGCTGCCTGGGAAAAAATGTAAAAAATCTGAAATATTTTGTTTTCGCACCACTATTGCTGTCACCAAGAGCTGAAGACTAGAATTTTGCCAATTTTTCAACATTACGACTACATAGGAGAAATCATGTTATAATTTGTTTCCGTCGAACTATCCATGATAGCACTGAAAATGTTTGAAGATCTGATTTTATGTTTATAATACTAAAGAACCCAAGAATATGATGATGGAGCGAAAATGATATGCTTCAAGTATGGCGTCAAGAATGGTGTTTAAAAAAACGTCTATTTGAACTCAAGCATTTTGTTGTTCAATATGGAAGTCTCTATCTTAATCTAATTTTTGAAACTATGGTTTAATCTTCAGATATTGCGACAACACTCTTTGGAGTTTCGCATCATGATTGTCTTAATTTTAAACGGCACTTCACACTGCTATGGTAGATATTGGAAACTCGTGTAAAAATGTGACAGTATATACTGTAATTAATATTTCCGGTACTCACTAGAAATGCAGAATCGATAATGTGAAAACAGTTCATTTTTAAAAAGCATTAGTAGAAGTGGCTGAAAATGCCTTTGCATAGTATTATCGATACAGATCACTGTTGCAAGTGGTTTGAGTGATGGGACAAGTCCCAAAAAAGCCCGTGGAGTCTGGGAGCGCATTAGGCGCCCTGACCGCACTTCTTAGTGGTGGAGGCTATCTAGGCCCGATCAAACTATTATAGCACAGTGTAGGACAGACCATTGTCCTGTTGGCTCATATTTCACACGGCTATGGCCAAATTTCGATTCACGGTGCCCCAGCTGCGGGGAAGAAGAGGAAACCTTGCCTCATATTCTGTTTGACTGCCCCAGACTTGCTGATCTCCGTCTTATCAGGTCTGGGAAACCAAAAATTCTCGACCTGTATGGCGACATTTATTCACTACGCAAGACAGCAGGGTTTATGTCCAGGGCTTTTGCAAGAGAGGATTTGAGCCTCTTAAGCCCTCACTCAAATGGAGTTTGATAATGATGATCACTGTTGCATTCAGTAAAAGAAGTTATACCAAGTTGAAAGTAATCAAAAATACTTCATTTTGGAACGACTATGTGAAGTAATCAAAAACAATTATGAAACGACTTTACTGTGACATATCTATTGAAAGAAATATCTTCCAGTCTTTTTTTTTTTTTTTTTTTTACAAAACTTATATCAACTCACTCTGTCTGGTAAAAAGTTTGAACATGTTTTTTTCCATTTTCCTTTCTCGGATCAAGTTAAAACTGCATAATTATTCTTTAAATCTGACAAGATATAATTCAATCAAGAATTAACCAATTCGTTAATTAAATGTTGGTGATTATTTAAATGCTACTTATTGAGAGATGTAGATGTATTTATGGATTTAATCCCTTAATTACGATTTCACACGTTTTTTCTCCTTCTCTCCTATTTTAAGATCAAGTTGAAATAATGTGTAATTCATAGTCAATGACAATACACGAATGAGTACTAATTAATTAATTTTGGTTTTATATAGCAGAAAGAGAGCAAAATCTCTTAATTGTTATATAAATGGCAAAATTAGCGTTTCTTTGCATTATATAAATTAAAAATTTAACCAAAGCAGTTTTTTCAAGGTTTCTAATTACCGAATGCCCACCCTGCAATTGTTTTGTTATTTCTAAAAGGAACAATCTCTACTTCCTTGACATGTTATGAACGATAACCTACTCTAGAAGTATTCGCCCTTGTCGTGCAGTATACGCACTGGATTGTCGTTCGATGGTCACGGGTACGAATCCTGCCGAACAGTCCTGCAGGAGGTTGAGGCTATTATGTAATTATCTAAAAATATGAAGGAACATACGAAACATGTGAAAAAAAAAGCTGTTTCCTTATCCCATGTGACGGCCATGATAATTAAAACATATCTTTCATAATTATTTTGTCAAGACTAGCGTGCAAAAACAGAAGACCTTTTACTGCTCTGCAAAGTTTGTGTTGTGTTGCAGGTCTCCCTAGCATAATTTTTCTATTCTATTTCTTAAATCTAATAAATGGGTGTATAGAAGTTTCGTAGTTACCAGCATTATCGTTCCCAATAGTCCTAGCTGATCGTAACATACGTGAACCCAAATATTTGATATCTATGATTTATTCACTTGGCTCTTCTTTTAGTAATATATATTTGAAACTAAAATATCTTGATCTAGATACTTTTTGGTAAATGGTTGGAGTTATTTAAATGATTGGAATTAGTGCAAAATTTATAGGCGATCCAGGCGTAAACTTATTTAGTAATATGTTATATAGTAATATATATTGAAAACTAAATATATCTTGATTTAGATAATTTTTGGTAAATGGTTGGAATTGTGTAAATAATTGGATTTAGTGCAGAATTTATAGGCATTACAAAAACGGCGATCCAGGCGTAAACTTCACGATCAAAGCTATGACCTTTTAATGAGAGAAATCCAAGTATTCCAACAGGAAACCAGCACATGAAATCTGTTAGTGCAACAAAAGCGAGTTTTTTAGCCACATTCAAATCTTCTTGCCTTCTTCTGACACCATTTATTCTGTTTTGCGTATTTTTCCTTACATTGACAATGTTAACAAAAATGAGTATTTGACCAAAAGCTATAAAAAGAAACAATATAAAATTTAAAACAACAAAGACAATGAAAGAAAAAACCCAGCCATTGTGTTTCGTAGATCCCAAAGGCAGAGCCAAACACAAACCATTAGAAGAATAAATATTCCACTCCGTAAATGTAATAGGAATTAAAGCCAACAGAAAACCAAACAACCAAACCAATGCAAAAGATAAAGTTTTACCTGTTTTTGTAAATTTGTGTTGACCAAAAGGAAAGGCAATTTTCAAAAATCGATCTATTGTTATTAAACAAATAAAAAATGTCGATATTCACTTGAGATTGTTGACAGAAAGCCTGCTAATTGACACAAAACACTATGTCTCCATTTGACATCTTTTAATACATAAATATCTTCATATTGAATATCTACTGAAGCTATTAATAGTAAATAAATTCCCATAAAAAAATCTGAAACAGCCAGACCAGATACAAACAGTCCATAAGCTTTTTTAAATATCTCTCTGTTCCAACCAATTCTATAAACCAGCACAATCCCATTTCCAACTAAAGTTACAGCACCTACGGTCCAGATGGTAATTCTCTTTAGAATGTCACCAACAAGATGTTTACATGAAGAAATGACATCTTCAGATGCATGACATTTGTCTGCTGAAATATTTGGATTTAATATTTGTGGACAACAAAGTTTATAATCACTAGCTCGTAACTCAGAATTTATAGTAAGTCCTCGGAAAAATTTTTTCTCAATATTTGTCATCTCAACATTCTCTATGTATAAAGTTTCTAGTGTAAAGTATTCCGGTATTCCCATATCTTGAAAGGTAGAAATAAAAGTATTACTTAGTTTTAAAACTTTTAGCTGACTCACATTTTCAAAGACATTTAACTTTAATGATGATGTTTTCGTATAAGATAAATCGATAATTTCTAAGGATGCTGGAAAAACAAAATTTTGATCTATTGTTAAATTTTTGTTGTGAGAAAAATTTAACACTTTTAAGTAGCTTAAAGCTTGTACTAATCTCAAATCATTACTACTAATTAACTCATTATGACTCAAATCTAATACAATAAGCTTAGAAAATTTCCAATATTGAAAGGAGTAGTCATAGTTTGATATTTTGCAAAAAGATCCATAAAATGCAACAATATGAAATATAGGAGACATCCAAAATATTTCATTCTTGGGATAAAATAATTTGGTATAGTTGTATAGAGGTACTTTAGTTGTAAAAAAAAACTTAATGTCTGTTTCGTTTTTTTTAACTCTGTTAGAAACACAGACATAATTTATTGGACATGGTTGCTCACATAGAAAAGTTGGAGCCTGACCGAAAAAGGACATCATTTGATAGGTTATAGAGCTCAAAGGATCAATACAGTTTTCTTCTACTTTAAAAGAAACTTTAGCGACCCCTACAACATCGTCAAACTTATATTCATCTTCACCAAACGGACAGTCTCGAATGCCATCAGCGAAAGACGTGGTGTAAATACAATAAGATTTAGGACATTTTATAAATCCTATAGGGCAAATAAAGTTTTCGCAGTTTTGTAAGTGTGAGTTATCTTCGCAGTTAGAATTACTGTAGAAATAATTTTTACTTTTAATACATCTGTGAACTAGCATATTAGGTTCCAGTTGACACTTGAATGCCTGAGATAAAAAGTCGGTTTTGTTAGTTTCCTGTGCACAAATCAAGTCAACCTGTTTATTATTGTTAAGTTCAAAAATAGAGCTAATGTTTTTACTTTGTTGACTTCTACTTGAGTTTGTACAATCAGGTATATTAAAACGTTGTAGAATGAAATAACTATTACCAGCAGCTTTTAAAATAGAAAAATAAATCTTACTTTCTTTCTGGATATTGTTATGAAATTTCTCGCTACAGGCGTAATATTTTAAATAATCGTTTTCAGGTGAAAAACCTTTAATACATTCATTTTTCTGAAAATCATAAGAAATGCTCAGAAAATTGTTATCGTAATTGTTTGGTAAGAAAATTAAAGACATAAAAACTTCATAATGATCTCTTTCTACTATGTTGCTATCTAAATTTACTGTACTTATTAATTCTTTACTTAGGGCTGGATTGTTTATAAATTCATGACATTCACAGATGACTAATGAAGGGCTAACAATTTTAGAACAATTATCAGTAAACACATAGTCCATAATATTTTCAATATTCATTTCAATCAAATCATTATTAATCAGACTTGAAAAATTAAAAAAAGTGCATTGGTCAGCAATCGCATTGTAAATATTATTGAAAAATAAAAATGGATTGTGTGAGTGCCAAAATAATTGCGTTTTGATTTTTTTTATTCCCACAGGTAAACGGTTGATATTTAAGTCTTTTGCTTTAACAAACTCGATTACTAGCTTAAGTAAAAAATTCATCTCTAGAGATGACTCTGTTGAAATTAAATAATTATTAGCCTGCTTGGCACAGTACTTGACACTTTGATCATGGCTCATAGTCAAATCATCAGCAATATGATAATAAGATGTCATTGCACTGCCTGTAGTAAAAGTAGTTGAATATTTTAAACAACCCGATTCACAAATTTTAGCAAATATTTGAACAATATTTAAGTCAAGAAAAGTAGGACACACGTGAATAAAATTTAAGCCATTTACTAAGCTCTCGTCTCTTATTGACAAAACAATAAATCTGTCAACGGACATGTCTCTACTTTTGGTTTCTAACATGTTTCCTAAATCTCTGAGAGATAAATTCAAAGTTGTAGATATAAGAATCATTATTATGAAAGGTCTAGGTCTAGATGTGAACCATATTCTAGAAACATTCAATACGTCGTTGATCGGAAATGATTGATCACAAGCTATTGGAGCATCTTGTATATCTTTTAATTTATTGGTCTGAATCAATCCAGTTGTCGAAAATGTCATGAATGTGTGATTTTTCTCGCCTAGTCTTTCTTTGAAAATATAATCTGTAGCTGTTTGTATAAACTCTATTTGTTCTTTCACTTCACTTCGACAGTCAATGATAAACAAAATATCGTTACTTCTTGATTGACAATCTTTGAGAGGAAATAACCAAACGCTACCTGGGGAAAGAAAAAATAAAATAATTGTATTGTATTGTGAAATTTTACCTTCGAAATTAAGCCGTATTTGTCATCAAAAGCTCGTGTGGAGTTCTCCCATCGAGCGCCTCCCCAGGTGGAGGATAGGGGAATGCCCTTCAGACATAGAGGGTACCGGGGAAATAAAATACCCGTGGTGGACCAAAATCAAACCTGCTGCCTTGCAGGAAGTGGAGGGATCCACAAAGGCTAGGGCACCTTACCCGAAAATAAAGGCAGCTATGCAGAGAGCTGAAAGGGACAGCCCCCCAGATGGTTATGCACAGGACTAACTACTCTGTCATATAAAAAAATACTATTACGAAAGCTTCTACACACAAGAAAACCCGGACAGATCTCAACGGAACACGACCTAGGCCTGGAAAAGGACACGATTTTTGTTTTGCGACATGGAATGTGCTAAGCCTTTATAGAGCAGATGTGCTAGCCCAACTTACTGAAGTGTTAAAGAAATATAGGATACCCCTTGTAGCCCTACAGGAAGTCAGATGGAAAGACTCGGACATTCTCAGAACCAAGGAGTACACTATATTTTATAGTGATGGGAGCACTAACAACTTAGATACAGGTTTTGCTGTTATAAAGGAAATGATATTTAATGTCATTGGATTTAAACCTGTAAGCGATAGATTCTGCTCACTACGTATGAAAGAAAAATTCTTCAACATATTATTTATCAATGTTCATGCCCCTACTGAAGATGCAGATGACACAAAAGAAGCATTCTATGATGGACTGGAAAGAATTTATGATGAAGCACTAAAGCATGACATCAAAATAGTCCTAGGAGATTTCAATACATAAATTGGAAAGGAATCAGCATTCACACCTACGATTGGCAAAGAAAGCTTACATAAAGAGACCAACACTAATTGTTACGTGCGCATCTTAGTGGAAATGTGAAATGGTGCGAATGCGTGTTGAAAGTGAGAGGAGAACAAAAATGGAGAGATATGAACAAGAAAGTGTTTTCAGTGTTAATAAAGATTAAAGTATTTTTAAACGGTGATTTGTCGTCTCATCTAATGTGAAGACGTAACAAGTGGCGCCCAACATAAAAGGTAAAACCCACATATCCCTCTATACACAGTGGATCTCCTGTCAACAGACAGTAGAGATAGTAAAGTCTAGATCTAGACACAGGAGAACATTCGAGTCGATATTATTAGCAGTAGACTATGGCGGAGAAGGCTGAGGTAGCAGCGTTGAAGGAAGAGGGAAAGTTGTTGGAGCTTGAAGAGGCAGAACTAAGAAAATACGTGCAAGAAAGGTTAATGGAGAGGGAGAGATTAGCGATGGAAAGAGACAAAGAAAAGGAGAGATTAGCGATGGAAAGGGACAAAGAAAAGGAGAGATTAGCGATGGAAAGAGACAAAGAAAAGGAGAGATTAGCGATGGAAAGAGACAAAGAAAAGGAGAGATTAGCGATGGAAAGAGACAAAGAAAAGGAGAGATTAGCGATGGAAAGAGACAAAGAAAAGGAGAGATTAGCGATGGAAAGAGACAAAGAAAAGGAGAGATTAGCGATGGAAAGAGACAAAGAAAAGGAGAGATTAGCGATGGAAAGAGACAAAGAAAAGGAGAGATTAGCGATGGAAAGAGACAAAGAAAAGGAGAGATAAGCGATGGAAAGAGACAAAGAAAAGGAGAGATTAGCGATGGAAAGAGACAACGAAAAGGAGAGATTAGCGATGGAAAGAGACAAAGAAAAGGAGAGATTAGCGATGGAAAGAGACAAAGAAAAGGAGAGAGTAGCGATGGAAAGAGACAAAGATAAGGAGAGATTAGCGATGGAAAGAGACAAAGAAAAGGAGAGATTAGCGATGGAAAGAGACAAAGAAAAGGAGAGATTAGCGATGGAAAGAGACAAAGAAAAGGAGAGATTAGCGATGGAAAGAGACAAAGAAAAGGAGAGATTAGCGATGGAAAGAGACAAAGAAAAGGAGAGATTAGCGATGGAAAGAGACAAAGAAAAGGAGAGATTAGCGATGGAAAGAGACAGAGAAAAGGAGAGATTAGCGATGGAAAGAGACAAAGAAAAGGAGAGATCAGCGATGGAAAGAGACAAAGAAAAGGAGAGATTAGCGATGGAAAGAGACAAAGAAAAGGAGAGATTAGCGATGGAAAGAGACAAATAAAGGAGAGAGTAGCGATGGAAAGAGACAAAGAAAAGGAGAGATTAGCGATAGAAAGAGACAAAGAAAAGGAGAGATTAGCGATGGAAAGAGACAAAGAAAAGGAGAGATTAGCGATGGAAAGAGACAAAGAAAAGGAGAGAGTAGCGATGGAAAGAGACAAAGAAAAGGAGAGATTAGCGATAGAAAGAGACAAAGAAAAGGAGAGATTAGCGATGGAAAGAGACAACGAAAAGGAGAGATTAGCGATGGAAAGAGACAAAGAAAAGGAGAGATTAGCGATGGAAAGAGACAAAGAAAAGGAGAGAGTAGCGATGGAAAGAGACAAAGATAAGGAGAGATTAGCGATGGAAAGAGACAAAGAAAAGGAGAGATTAGCGATGGAAAGAGACAAAGAAAAGGAGAGAGTAGCGATGGAAAGAGACAAAGAAAAGGAGAGATCAGCGATGGAAAGAGACAAAGAAAAGGAGAGATTAGCGATGGAAAGAGACAAAGAAAAGGAGAGATTAGCGATGGAAAGAGACAAATAAAGGAGAGAGTAGCGATGGAAAGAGACAAAGAAAAGGAGAGATTAGCGATGGAAAGAGACAAAGAAAAGGAGAGTAGCGATGGAAAGAGACAAAGAAAAGGAGAGAGTAGCGATGGAAAGAGACAAAGAAAAGGAGAGATTAGCGATGGAAAGAGACAAAGAAAAGGAGAGATTAGCGATGGAAAGAGACAACGAAAAGGAGAGATTAGCGATGGAAAGAGACAAAGAAAAGGAGAGATTAGCGATGGAAAGAGACAAAGAAAAGGAGAGAGTAGCGATGGAAAGAGACAAAGATAAGGAGAGATTAGCGATGGAAAGAGACAAAGAAAAGGAGAGATTAGCGATGGAAAGAGACAAAGAAAAGGAGAGAGTAGCGATGGAAAGAGACAAAGAAAAGGAGAGAGTAGCGATGGAAAGAGACAAAGAAAAGGAGAGAGTAGCGATGGAAAGAGACAAAGAAAAGGAGAGAGTAGCGATGGAAAAAGACAAAGAAAAGGAGAGAGTAGCGATGGAAAGAGACAAAGAAAAGGAGAGAGTAGCGATGGAAAGAGACAAAGAAAAGGAGAGAGTAGCGATGGAAAGAGACAAAGAAAAGGAGAGAGTAGCGATGGAAAGAGACAAAGAAAAGAAGACATTAGCGATGGAAAGAGACAAAGAAAAGGAGAGATTAGCGATGGAAAGAGACAAAGAAAAGGAGAGATTAGCGATGGAAAGAGACAAAGAAAAGGAGAGATTAGCGATGGAAAGAGACAAAGAAAAGGAGAGATTAGCGATGGAAAGAGACAAAGAAAAGGAGAGATTAGCGATGGAAAGAGACAGAGAAAAGGAGAGATTAGCGATGGAAAGAGACAAAGAAAAGGAGAGATTAGCGATGGAAAGAGACAAAGAAAAGGAGAGATCAGCGATGGAAAGAGACAAAGAAAAGGAGAGATTAGCGATGGAAAGAGACAAAGAAAAGGAGAGATTAGCGATGGAAAGAGACAAAGAAAAGGAGAGATTAGCGATGGAAAGAGACAAAGATAAGGAGAGATTAGCGATGGAAAGAGACAAAGAAAAGGAGAGATTAGCGATGGAAAGAGACAAAGAAAAGGAGAGAGTAGCGATGGAAAGAGACAAAGAAAAGGAGAGAGTAGCGATGGAAAGAGACAAAGAAAAGGAGAGAGTAGCGATGGAAAGAGACAAAGAAAAGGAGAGATTAGAGAAAGAGAACAGGATAAGGAGATAGTAGCAATTGAAAGGGAAAAGAAAAATGAATTAGTTGCCATTGAAAGAGAAAGATTAGCGTTTGAAAAAGAGACAGCAGAGAAAAAGTTAAAAACAAACCAAGAAAAAGAGAGTGATAAAAGAAAGAGTGACACTACATGGAATAAACTGGCCAAATATAAAGGTTTGATATTCAACGAAGACAAAATGGACATTGACATTTTTTTGAAGAAGTTCGAAATAGAAATGAGAGAACTGGAGTACCCTGAAGACAAATGGACATTCTTATTGTCTAGATCATTTACAGCGGAGGTGCCGTCAAAAATATGTATGAAACAGAGTAACTACAGCATTGTGAAAGAACAACTACTTCGAACTTTCGGGAAAACAGAAGCTTTCTATCGCCAACAGTTTGTTAATTGTGAGATAGAACCAGAGGATGACCCGTAGACCTTCCTGGACAAAATAAGCAGCCATTTCGATAACTGGATAGAGACCGCTGAGGTAGAAAAAACCTTTGACAGTCTTAAGACATTTCTCATGCTGGACAAAGTGATGTACGAGTGTCAGGAGGAATTAAAAATATTTCTGTTAGAGAGGAAACCAAAATCCATAAAAGACATAGTAAGACTGATAAGGGCCTATAAGGTGGCACATCCCGATAAGAAACTATCCAGAGGCAGCGACATAGAAGAAATAGTTGCCTTTAACAGAACATGTGAGACACAGAATAACTCTCACAGAACAAGGGAGACACAAGATAGACATTATAGACGTTGTACAGATGAAAGCTAATATGATAGCCGCAATGGAAGATATCAAGGAAACAGACAGGAAAGAAAGGACTGGGAGAAAGATGGAATAGAGCAAGGCTTATCATTGTCATCTGATATTGGAACATTGGAGGTTTTTCAGACATTCGTAGGGAACAAGGCAGCCAAGGCCATCAGGAATACAGGGAGCACTATTATTGGAGTGAATAAGAAATTAGTGGAAGACCATGAATATAAAGGCGAATCTAGGAAGTGTGTTATGTTTAATGGGAATATTGTACAATTACCGATAGCTAAAGTTAGTATAGACACACCGTATTTTAAGGGGACAGTAGAAGCTTGTGGTGTAGATCAGGGTGAGATAGATTTAATTATTGGGAACATTCATGGGGTAAAAATATGTTTAGTAGGGGAGATTGAGAATTGGAAGAAATATTATGGGATAAAGTCTACTCGATGTAGAAATGGGGAGGTGGAAGAAGACATAAGATCCCATACATCAGACATACATCAGGGTAGCAGAGAGCACGAGAAGAAAGTGTTAACAGATAAGGTAGAAAGCAATGCAATGGGAATGGGTCCAAATCAAAGTAAAGTAAGGCAATCAGTGGTACAGGGAACGTGATTTAAACCCACACACACACGTACAAGTCCATACATCTTATGCTTTAATTGTGGGAGAAGGGGGCATACTAGAAGACAGTGTCAACAGTTAATCAGAGTTAAGGAATTAAGGTACAATAGTGGAGAGGCGTATACGAGAAAAGATATGGATATTAGCAGGCTAGTAAACAGTACAGCTAGATCATTCTGTAGTGGGATCACAGTAGGACATCATTGCAAAGGAGGGAAGCGGAAAGGATGGCATGTCAATAATGTTAAAATTATATAGATAGGATTAGATTCTACAATGAATAAATATATGTATAATGAATTGGATATTGTTGTTACGTATGCATGTAGGGTTAAGGGTACTACATTATAGAAGTTTAGTAAAGGCTATATAGAGAATGTAAAAGAATATAAGTAGTGGAAAGTAGATACGTAGATTTTGCACAATGTATTTAATTTTGCGTGGTTCTGTTTGATTATAATTATTCTATTAAAATTACATTTGTAAGAAAATTATCGAAATGGTGTGGTAGAAATACATAAAAAGAAACGTCAAGACTGGAATTATTATATAGGCCGGATGATACTAAGAAGTAAATAGCATTGGGTTAAATCTATGTTATTAGGAGTGTTATAAGTTAGTTATATGCTGAGTCATGTTGTTGGGGGTACAATATGCATGGAGCAAGATGGATTTGCTTTGTTTACTATTTGATTGCGACTGGAATGAGGGTGTTTTGTACAGGCATAAAATTATGAGTGGGGAGTTGTATGAATGAAATGTGATACAATTTTATTTAGCAAATGATTAATAGAAATATGATTACTTATAGATATATGTTAACAGAAGTTGTTTCAATTGCTCATTATAACAGTTATTATTGTGATTAATATAATTGTCATTTTGGGTTCGAATTGTAGTGGTATTAACAAGACATTGTGTATGATTTTTTTTTTTTTTGGTTATCACATTATGGTTTTATATGTTACAGATTTTTTTAAACTTAGAATAGTCTGATAATATATCCAGTGATTTGTATTTTGGACGTTCGATGTACATCGAACTTGTTAAACAGGGGGGGGGTGTTACGTGCGCATCTTAGTGTAAATGTGAAATGGTGCGTATGCGTGTTGAAAGTGAAAAGAGAACCAAAATGGAGGAATATGAACAAGAAAGTGTTTTTGAGTGTTAATAAAGATTAAAGTATTTATAAACGGTGATTTGTCGTTTTCATGTCTAAAGAGTCTTATCTAATGTGAAGACGTAACAATAATGGCATAAGGTTAGTGGATTTTGCATCAGGAAAAGGAATGTCTATCTGCAGCACAAAATTCCAACATAAGAATATTTTAAAGGTAACCTGGATCTCACCTAATGGCAACACCCAGAATCAAATAGATCATATACTCATAGATAAGAGACATGGATCAGATATACTAGATGTAAGAAGTTTCAGAGGAGCTAATGCTGAACACCTACTAGTAAAATCTAAACTTAGACAAAGAATTAGTACCATACACAATTACCAAAGAAAGAGTGCACAGCAATATGATAGTCAAAAACTCACAAAGTATCCACTTGTTGCAGAAACTTATAGAATTACACTCCAAAACGCATCTAACAACTCTGGAAAAGGACTGCGAAAATAACATAAATAAACATTGGAAAATAATAAAGCATGCTATCAAAAGAACAGCAGAAGTGGTACTTGAATTTAAACAAAAGAACAAGAGAATCTGGTGGTATGATGATGAATGAAAATTAAAGATGAAAAGAACGGATTTCAAGCTAGATCACACATGAGTTAGAACTAAGATGGTCACCTTATTACAGAAAACAGCAGGGTCATTGAGAGATGGGCTGAATACTTTGAGGAGATTCTAAATACCAATGAAGATGAAGACAATGGAGAATATGAACTGCCACATGGAGGACCAGATACCTTAGTGAACCCACAAACACTTATTGAAACATCAGAACTAATTAGGACCATGAAGAATCACAAAGCACCAGAAGACCAAATTACACCAAAATTAATTATTAAATACGGAGGAAAAGACATTCCCAAAATACACAGACTAATATCAAGAATTTGGGTTAAAGAAGTAATACTAACAGAATGGGAAACGGCTCTTATAACCCCATTACACACAAAAAAAGGATCCAAGCTAAAGTGCAGTAATTACAGAGGAATCTCTCTACTAAATGTGACTTATAAGATCCTGTCTAGGCTTATAACTAAGGGGCTTGGAAAATATTCAGAAGAATATCAATGTGGTTTCAGACCCAATAAATCCACAACCTATCACATCTTCACACTAAGATGTATACTAGAAAAATGCCATGAATACAACATACCAATTCACCTACTCTTTATAGATTATAAAATGGCTTTTGACAGTATCAGGAGGAAATATCTATATGACACTCTACAGGATTTTGGAATACCCAACAAGCTGACAAGACTTATACATATGACATTAAACAACTCAAAAAGCAAAGTCATAATACAAGGAGGACACTCACGGGAATTTAGGATTAAATGAGGATTAAGACAAGGAGACTCACTTTCCTGCATGCTTTTCAATTTAACACTGGAGAGAGTTATAAGAAATATACACATAAACACAAGGGGAACTATCACTAACTACTTCAGGGGAGAAAACACTGGTCCACAACCAATAGGGACGATATACAACCAACCTCTACAATACCTTGCTTATGCCGATGAAACCTCTGACATCGCTAGAGCCTTCATACAACTAGAAGAAGCATCTCGACTAGCAGGGCTCGAGATCAATGACAGTAAAACCAAGTACATCACAATGACAAGATACAATCAAACAGAGGGACAATATATCAAAATCAAAGACCACGAATTTGAAAATGTCCAAACTTTCAAATATCTAGGAAGTACTATTAATTTCATAAATGACCTTCTAACAGAAATAAAGGAAAGAATAGCAGGAGGCAACAGAGCATTTTATAGCACCTATCATTTACTTAAGAGCAAAACAATTTCAAGGAAATCCAAGAAAATAATATACAAAACCATAATAAGACTAGCAGCAATGTATGGAAGTGAGACCTGGACACTAACTAAGACACCTGAAAATTTGGCGCCACTGGGATGGATGGATGTCATCAAAAGATATTTTAATTTGATTGATTCAAATACTCAGATGCAAGAATTGTTTTTTTTTTAAAATGCTTTGTTTCTGTTCACTTAAGTAAATGAAGAAATACATACTTATACTTTCATTCAATATACACATTGTAACAGTTGCATGTTGAAGAAAAAATTATTAAAGATGAATCTTCGCAGAGGTTGTAAACGTTTAGGATTCTGAAGATTTTAAATTCTTAATACAAAGTTTATGACATTTTTTTAGCCAAGAGCAATGCTGCAAAGGGGGAAAATGTTATAAAAAATACTTCACTTCAAAATGGGCATACCCTGGCAATACTACATTACACATAACTATGTTCTGTTATATGCACTAGTTACCTTTCGACAGCTGCGTTTGGTCAAACACTAATCCCATATGGGAGACGACCGCATGCCAAAGACGAACTTAAAGGAGAACGGTGTAACAAAGGTCAACTCATGCGCCATTTCGCCCTAGCTGGCACAGAGGAAAGTAGAGACAGTAGGAGAGCTCTCGCAAAGGCTGCGGGACACATAATTAGACCCAAAGGAAAGTCCTTATTGAAGACAGGCTCCGAAGACGGAAATAAAACTAAAATAGACGCTTGCAGACGACGGCTTTGTCTATATGAGGTGCGTAAAAATATGGAGATCGCAACTGGGTCTGCGCAGTTATGTGATGCATTACACTCACCCATAAAAATATATGTCTGGGGTAGTTTACGTCTCCTGTGACTAGCTTTTCCGTTTGCAACTTCTCAATGTGACTAGTTCAATCATGCATACACAAATGCGGTGACAGGTCGGGCATCTGTATCACCCGACGCTGTAACGCTTTAACCTTCTTCCTACGCTATCTGCAAGCCAGGATCCTTACTATACGCTTGTTCTCCATCTGGACCTATCCAGTGCCTTATTTTTCCAACTTTTGTTGTCAGTTTTGAAGCGCTTCATGTCATGTTTACAAACACTGATATACCGTAAAAGTTGGCAGCCTGCTGCTCGTCTGCTTTTTCTTATATCACCGTAAAGAAATGTCTTGTAAGAGTCAACCTTAGTCAATCTGGTTTGACTAATTAAGCGAATTCTAGAGCTACAAAGTTTGCCAGTTGGTGCTTATAAATGAATTTGCTTTAGGATTATCTGATAAGGCAACTTTCTTATTCTCCTGTCGAAAGCCGCTTCAATTAATTTTTGCTTTCAGAGAGATTTTTTTTTCATCATGCAAAGTCTGTCTTGGTGCAATACGATCTTGCGCTATTTGTTTCTAAAAACTTTCAGCCATGTTTGCAGTTCTGCAATCTCTCTTAAAGATATCTTTGTGATTTAGTATTGCTAGGTCCCTTGGGTCTGTTTCCCTCCACAAGCTCTGCTTAGTGGATATCCTTCGGTATTCTACCACATGGAATGCGGATGACATGTCCAAGAAAATGCTCTTATTCGCACACAATTTTTATTGTTATTCTAGATAGATTACAAATTTAATTACATTCGCAAACCAAACTAACTAATACATCACAATATGTTAGCTTTATTAAAGAATTTTTTTTTCTTTTTATTTCTTTTGAATTTCGACCAAAAATTCATAACATACAGAGAACATGTCTTCTGATCTTTAGGTGTAAAAGTTGATTTTTATCTCAAAAATATTAAAGACATTTTTTATTACATAAAAATTATGCCTATTACTATTTTATACATAATTAGAAATTATTTTTTAAACTTTTTACTTACCAAAAGACATGAAAATTGAGAAGATGTAAAACATTTTTATCTGCTCTGACGATTCAAACTCGTTCACTGGCTTTGAATTGAAGTCCTATGTGCAATAAATAATAGTTTGTTTCAGTTGGTTTCAGTATTTATACATGAATATTCTAAAAATACCAGCTAGACAAACAAAGAAATGCATATCTTAATGTTAGAACGTCGCATGAGTTGATATTTCGTTCCTCTTTCAGAATAGTCATTTTTATACAATCTTTTTTAAAAAGACGAAGAATACATTTATGTACTTCTATTGACCAATTTTTATAACAGCTGATATTCATTGTTTCTTTAATGTTAAAGGTACTCCTAAAAATAGGTTCAAACCCTGCCCTCTCTCATCTCTAAAAGCTATTGAAAATATGATTTACCCTTTAATGTTCCTCCCGTAACATTTCAACAGTTTTGAGTATCTATAATTGATTGCTCCGGATGTTTTCGTGCAAAACTAATCAAACCAAATAAAGCGTCTGGGCCTGATGGTATTCCAGCTAGATTACTCAAAGAACTAAGCAATGAGCTAGCCCCAGTGTTCAAAATACTCTTTCGGGCATCGCTTAACCAGGGCAGAGTACCAAAGGACTGGAAAGAAGCTAATGTCACTCCGCTATTTAAAAAAGGAGAAAAATCTGACCCAGGAAACTACAGACCAGTATCACTACCAGCATCAGATGTAAAATCTTAGAACAAATAATATGTAGCAACATCATAAACCACTTAGTCAAACATAATGTTTTTACCCCATACCAACATGGCTGCAGGAAATATAGATCATGTGAAACACAACTAATATGACTAATTGATGATTTTTCAAAAGGTTTAGATAATAGTGAACAAATAGATGCTATCTTACTAGATTTTTATAAGGTTTTTGACAAAGTTCACCATCATAGTTTGCTTAAAAAATTAAAATATTTCGGCATTAATGGTCCATCGCATCAGTGGATTAAAGATTTTATGATAGGGAGAGAACAAACTGTAATAATAAATGGCTCTAAATCAACACCGATAACAGTAAATTCAGGTGTACCTCAATGAACAGTCTTAGATCCACTACTATTCTTAATTTACATAAATGATTTACCAAATTGCAATAACTTCAGGAACATAAGTTAGATTATTTGCAGACGATTGCATAATATATAGAACAATAAAAACAACACAAGACACAGATATTTTACAAAGAGAATTAGATGAATTACAGAAATGGGAATCAAATTGGAGCATGTCTTTCCACCCAGAAAAATGTCAGTTGTTAAGAGTAACAAAAAAACTAAAACAAATTAATTCCACTTATCTTATTCATGGCAAACCAGTAACACAGACTAAAAACTCAAAATATCTAGGTGTTATAATAAATGAAAAACTGTCATGGAATCCACATATTGATGAAACTATAAAAAAATCCAACAAAGCATTAGGGTTAATTAAAAGAAATTTCTATAAATCAAATAAGAACATAAAAAATAAAAAAAAATTTAACCTTGGTTAGGCCAATATTAGAATATGCATCCTCCGTTTGGGACCCCTCAACTTAAGAAAACTTTAAGGAAATGGAACAGACTCAAAATAGAGCAGTAAGATACATAACAAATGAATATTCATATTTGACTAGAGTAACACCTTTAGTAAAATCACTAAATTTAGAAAGCCTTCAGGACAGAAGACTCAGAAGTAAAGTAGCAATTATATATAAAACACTGAACCATAATCTTCAAATACAAAGACAAAATTTAATAAAATACTCTGAAAGACACAAAGATAAAGGCACATTCTTCGTCCCATATGCTAGGACAAATTTGTACAAATACTCCTTCTTCCCTGGTGCTATTAGGGCGTGGAAGGGTTTGCCTGAGCTAGCCAGGAAAACCAGTGACTTTGCAGAATTTAAGTCATTGGTTAATATGCATGACTAAATGCATGACGCGTAGGACGTAATCATCTTCTTTTTTTTAAGTAACGTCTGTATTATATAAGATAAGAAGATAAAGTATTACAATGTCATGGATCTAGGTCTTATGGCCTTGCTTACATGATACAAGATCAAAAGGTCACTCATACAATAAGATTCTTTTTGACTTTTCCGCTTTGTATGAAACTATTTGAAAGGCCCACTGATGCTTTCAAACACCAATTGTTTAATCAAGTTTTAAAAATCCTCTTGGGATCGAGACTATAAATTCCATTTCAAATTTTATGTAGTCAAATTATTAAATTAAATTGTGAAAAAAAACGCTATTTAAAAAATATCCAAGCGATTTTGGTACTTAAATTCCTACTCTAGCGCTATCAAAAAGTTTACATTTGGATTAATATGGCTGTTACTTACTGTGTGAATTTGATAAATTTGTAGTTTTAGTAGGTTTTAGATTTATACTACTTTTTCATCTAGATCTTGTCATAATTGCCTTCCCAAACGACTTCTTTATGAGTTTGTATGAAGGAAATCGCTTTCAGAAGGGATATGTCCACACACGCTCTACAAAGACACCATCTGACATGTAGAAATATATTGACATTTACGGCTGGAAAATACTAGCTCTCGATGGCCCCTAGTGGTGTGAAGCCGTTAGTGTCGGAGTCTCAAGATACGAGGCAAGGAGAGCCAACAAAGACGCTGATAGAAGAAGCCAGACCTATCTGCAGTCGAATCAACTTACACATGTCATGTGTGTGTCTGGCTTTTGAAAGTGAGGTTTGAACTTCACAGCCCTCCTCGAGTTCATAGTAAGGAGGTATATAATCTCTCATTATTTTATACAGAAGTCGTAATAAAATAGAAGGCCTACTTCAGATGCACATAACATTTCGTCAAAATCTACACGGTAAAAAAACAAACAAACAAAGAACACAACCCTTTCTGGTTTGATACTGAAACCAAAAAAAAACATTACGGAAAGTGTTCAACGCAACAAAAACCAAACAGGAGCCTAGCAAAACACTTAAAAACAATAAAGCTTGTAAGTTATATTAAGTGTATCAATTCGTTTGGTTCAGTCAGGTAACTAAATTTTTATAAAGATATAAAGACGATCCACAAAGAGGACGAATTCATCTTATACAACCACTTTAGTCAGTGACTATTTATTTCCCTTGGAAAGGGGACTACTCCAGCTTATATCCACTACTTTTGTCAAGTACTATTTCTTTCCCTTGTTTGAGATATCAATAAAGTAAATTATTACCAATAGTTAATTAGCTAATTGGTTAATATTTTTATTTATTGATTCTTGTGTTGCCAGGTTGCTATACTCACATTGAACTGAACAGAAATAGCCTACACTAATATACTCTCATTGCGTTGTATATAAACAATATATTTTTTGTCTGTCTGGTACAAAATAAAAGTGTGTATATGTTATTTCTCCCTATTCCTATTCTTGGATCTAGTTGAAACTTCGTACATTTATTCATTGTCATTAACAACACTTGAATCAACAAGCAAATTAACTTTTAATTAATCAATTATTTAAATAGAAAAAGAAGGGAAGATAACGACTGTGATATTAAAAGAGTGTAGAAATATGTTTTTTGTTCTTGTTTTTTCTTTTTAAAAAATCTCAAATTTTACTTGTTCAATTTGTATGTCATGCATTTGTTTTATTTTACTTCGGGTCCAATGGTAAAAAAAAATTTGATGGCCACTGCTTTTGACATAAACTTGTATATAAAAGTAGTTAAAGAGCAAAACCGAAATAAAGAGACAAAAGTTTCGTGAAATAATGGACCACTTGTGTCTCACTTAACATGGTCTGAAGCAGGACAATTAGTAGTTCACTTATCAATGCATAGCTTTATTTGGCACCTTGTTGTCGTTCTGAAGTGATAAGTAATACGGAAGTTGAAATAGTGACTCGTACTTTATAGCAGCATCCAGTTAGAAGAAATATGCGCACGATGTGAATACAATTCGTTGTTTTCAAGTGTCTCAAATAATAATAATAATAACTGGGACAGAAAGTTAAACTAAAGGGAGCTAGGTCAAAGCTCTTAAACTAAACCAACAAACGGAAAGAGCATAATGCTCTATTTCAAAATAAAAGAAAACATTTCTTCCCTAAACTAACTGATTATGATGCAGACAAAATTCAAACCATGGATAGCATTAAACGCAGCGCGTTCATCGACTTTTGGGCAGTGCTGCTATAACGCGCAGGCCGACTGGATTGACGAAATCGAAACTACAAACAACCAAATAATACAATTTCTGGTGAGGATTTCAAAGCTGAGAAAGTCTCAGCAGCTAAATGAAAAACTCAAGCTGGACTGCTCCTGGGCCGGACAATATCCACCACTTTTGGCTGAAAAAACTACTTACATGTGCCACTAACATCAAGTTTTAACGAGTTATTACCAGAGCCATGTTCTAGGTTGATAGACCTGTCTGAAGGGAGAGCATCTCTCCCTTCCCATTAGTGATCCGAATCAATCATCAATCTATCGCCCAATCACTTGTCTGTCTGTTGTGTATAAACCATTAACTTCACTATTAAAAAGGAAAATGTGTACATTTTGTTTAGCCCATAAGCTACTAGCAGAGGAACAACAAGTGTTACATTAAAGAGTCGACGGGCTGTAAGTTACAGCTAACACTAGATGATATCTTATTGCACCAATGTAATAGAAGAAAAGGAAACTTACACATGGGTTACATTGACTAAAAAAAGCATTTGATTCAGTTCCTCTGATTAGCAATTGAAAACCCTGAAAATTCAAAGAATCAAACCAATAATAAAACTATAGAAAAGTCTGTCTGGATCATCGGAAGATAAATCTACACCTTAACGGAGATAAACGAAACAAGGATTATATACCAGCGTGAATCTCTATCTCCGCTCTGGTTCTGCCTAGCAGCTCACTATCTAAACTACTAGAAATGTTTTAGAGTAGACACTAAATGTACTAAAAGTGTGCCTCACATATTGTGTATGTATGATTTAAAGCTTGGGGGCATCAAATTAAGGACAAACTTTGTTAGTAAAAACTACACATTATAAGTATATAACTAGATTGACCTAGGGACAAGTGTAGCAGATATGTATGTATTTCATACATCCGGGACTGGGGTTGTCTACGAAGATTTGATTTATGAATTTGTGAACATGTACACTTTACTTTAGATTTTTACCTAATTTTACCTAATTATTAAATTTTACTACCTTTACTATTTTAACTGTGAATAGACCTTGATTTTAATGATTTAACTGTATAGAATTTAGCCCTTGTTATGTAGAGAGAGAGAGAGCAGTCCTTAAGGGAATGCAGGCATGACATGGCCTAAATTGTGCCGATGTGCCTAAAATCAAATCGTTTCATAAGATAAGATGAACAAAAACAACAAATGTAATTCTTTTGATACTTTATCTCATATATACTTTCTATAATTCAATTGAATGCAAGCTGTTGACCAGCTTGAATCAAATTGTATCAAATTTGTTTAAGTTTCTTAAAGCTACGAATTTGTACACTTTCTTCTGAGCCCATGGTATTTGTTGTTACTTCATTGTTCATTGCACTGTTTTTTTTTAATTAATGAGGAACAATGCTATGATGGTGATTTTTTCATTACTAATTAGTTAATTGTAATACTGGAATGTAAAAAAAGTCAAAAAAAAGGCAAGGAAGCTATCCAATGCTTGGTTCTGCCGGATAATGTCAAAAGGCCAGAAAGTGGCTTTGTTACTTGCCACAAAATAAAAAGAAAATAAAATCCTTATTTGGCTTCCTCTACATTTTACATTTTCACGAAAAAATCTGCATCTACTTCATCTAACTATGGATTTAATGAATAAAACTAGAAGAGCTCACGTTTAATGATAACTTTTTATATTTTTAGCTGACCCCGAAAGGGGATTAACCGCTTCTAGTTTTGTGTGGTCTGTCAGTTCCATTTAGATCAGTAAAGCTAGAAAAGATATTGAAAATTCGACATAGCTTCATTTATAGATCCGCGCATTGATACAAAATATTTGCATGTAAGGTCAGAGTAGAGAAAATATCAATTCCCTTTCAATAACTAACTCATCAAATAAAACATTGAACAGAATGAATTGTTTCTCAAACTTCTATACCTGACATTCCCATGCAACAAATAAATGCTAGATGGTGTTTTAAGAGCAACAGAAGTCGGCGCCAAGCATTTCCCCGCATTCTGAACAGTTGGAATTCATTGTTCTTGAGTCTACAAATACACAACTTAGCATACAAAATACCCACTGTTACTGATATTTGAGAAAAAATCTTATGATCTAGTATATGTTTTATAATAAGACTAATACTCGCAAAATCTATTAGTGTAAACAAAGCTGCTTGAAATTGGATGACGCAAAGACGTCGATACAACGACGAAAAGGAAAAAGGGAAAAATCCAGAGCGTTAGGGCTAGAATATAGGCCAATAGATAAATGTCTTATTTAAACCTTATTGATTTCATCAATAGTCAAATAAAACAGAATAAGAAAATAATCGTCTCGTGCTCTCTTTAAGAAGTACTGTTGTATTTATTGCAGCACTTATTGCGCTTGCCACATGACACCCTCGTTATATGTTTGCCATCTGCCCTATAGACCGCTAGGTCTGAAAGGGAAATATAATGTCTTGTGAATTGTCATATACAAAGAGGGAACTGTTTGGCTTGTTTTCAATGCTATATAAATACCATGGAACGACATAATCACCCAGTACTGCTATCATCTCGATTTTTTTAAAAGGTGGAATGGATCAATAGTATATCTGGTTCCTACCTTGATTCGAAGCAAATTTTCTATCAGGTTTAGGTCGTGGGATAGATATTTCACCATTACAAAAAAAAAATAATTAGTTTAATAGTGTCATTTGAATTAATTCTCTCCTCTTTGGTAACGCGCCAACAGTGTCAGTTTTTTATATTAAGGCCTGTATGAGAGTAAGGTCATAAAGAGAGATCAATCGAGATTTTCAAGGTTTCGTTTTTATTTACACGTAGACCGATATATCGGTTCAAAAAGGTAATGCATACTAAACAAACACTGGATGTCCCTTGTGACTTACCGTCCTCACATTATTTGTCCTCTCCCCCCCCCTCCCGTCACAACTATCTATGTAGTTGCATAGCAAAAGTGTTCCCATTCTAATAGCGCCGTTATCATAGGTTTGACCTCTGCACAGTTAAGTCCAGTTTCTTTTTAAGAGTTTTTTTTAGAACAAGTTCTTCACAACGTTGCGCATCTGGCTTCACAATTTCACATAACCAATAAATTACTCTTTTATTTCAAAATTCTCAACATCCATGTAAAAAACAATAAGGGATCATAGTACTTAGCAAGAAAAACCAATATAACAACTATAATTATAATAAAACAATTCCTATATACCAAATTTAATCACTGAGTAACCTCACTGGAAGAGGTAATCTGTATGGATTAAATGCAACAGCGCCGTTGACTTATATAACAAAGCGTAAATAGCAAGAGCACATGGAAGTAGTGCAAAATGTATTATTTAATGTACAAAAACAAATTCGGACACTCATTTAGGTCCACCTAATGTGGAATTTTCTCATTTTGACCACCAACAATTTTCCCCACCCTAGCTACGCTACTGACAAGATGGTACAGATTTGCTTACAGTAGATGGTGAAGCTAAAGTGCTCATCTATTTTTCTACTAATACTATATAGACGGAGGCTCTGAAAGAGTTTTTCTTTACAATTTTTCGGATATTGAAGAAAATACATTACACGGGGTTCCATGCAGCTTAAACTATTGAGAAACGTCATTACGTCTGAAAAGTATAACACGATATTTGCATGACAATCTACAATTGATGTTTCATCGACTAAAAGTGTCAAGTTTGCCTTTTTTTTTGTCCTGCTTTGTAAAGATTTGTCTTTTTTGTGTGTGTCCTCCATTGGGCTTGTAGAAGTAACCCTAAACAAGCACAGAACTTGAATTACATTATCTAATATACAAGACTACATAATACATAAATATCTTCATACTGAATATCTACTGCAGCTATTAATAGCAAATAAATTCCCATAATAAAATGTGAAACAGCCAGGCCAGATACAAACAGTCCATAAGCTTTTTTAAATATCTCTAAACCAGTACAATGCCATTTCCAACTAAAGTTACAATACATACTGTCCAGATGGTAATTCTCTTTAGAATGTCACCAACAAGATGTTTACATGAAGAGATGACATCTACAGGTGCATGACATTTGTCTGCTGAAATATTTGGATTTAATATTTGTGGACAACAAAGTTTATAATCACTAGCTCGTAACTCAGACTTAGACCTCGGAAATAATTTTTCTCAATATTTGTCACCTCAACATTCTCTATGTATAAAGTTTCAAGTGTAAAGTATTCCGGTATTCCCAGATTCTGAAATGTAGAAACTAAAGTATTACTTAGATTTAAATGTTTCAGAAAAGTTACATGTTCAAAGGCATTTAATTTCAATGATGATGTTTTTGTATTACATAAATTGATAATCTCTAAGGATCTCGGGAAAAAAATTTGATCTATTGTTAAATTTTCGTTTAAAGAAATATTTAATACTTTTAATTGACTTAAACGTTATATAATTTTGGTATCATTACTTGTAATGAGCTCATTATTACTAAGAGCTAGGACAATTAGATCTAAAATATTCCAATATTGAAAAGCGAAGTCAAAGTTTTGTATTTGACAATCCCGTACATTCAGCTCAAGTATTGCAAAGAGCGAAGTTAATTCTGTGTACAAACTTAAAGGATACACTAAGTTTGATACGTTATAAAGTTTATAATTGATTTGATATACAGTTTTATTTGCTTTATTTCGGATGTTCCCATTATTTATTTTTTGCTTACTTGAAATACACACGTGATAATGTGGACAAGGGAGATCATAGTAAAAACGTCGAAAATGCCCCATCATAGGGACAGACTCCATCGCAACAGACAATTCTTTCAAACTAAAAGTAATTTTAGCGATGCCTAAATAATCAGTGAGCTGAATCTCGTCTTCACCCAAAGGACAATCACGAATGCCTTCGTTTACTGCTGAGTTGTAAATACAAAATGAATTAGGGCATTTAATCAAACCATTGGGGCAGTTACAATGTTCACAGTTTTGTAAATGTGAGTTATCTTTGCAGTCGGATGAAATATAGTTATTTAGCGTCTTGATACATTTATATATTTTATCGTTTGGCTTTTTTTGATGTGTACACTGAAATACTGTAGTTGGACTGTCACACTTAAAGGACCCGAATGGAATATTATTTAACTTTAAAATATTTTTGGAGATACGTG
This sequence comes from Biomphalaria sudanica, assembly GCA_036873155.1. Classification (NCBI taxonomy): domain Eukaryota; kingdom Metazoa; phylum Mollusca; class Gastropoda; family Planorbidae; genus Biomphalaria; species Biomphalaria sudanica. The sequence goes on along the minus strand of JAZGLO010006727.1, from coordinate 2,115,262 downwards.
ATTTCGGTTCAATAGTTTAGTTAGTAAATAACGATTCAAAGTCACCATTTACACTAAATTCCTCTAAACTTTCGAAGCTTTTAGTTTGTTTAACCTCACTATTAAACTGACAGTCCGATACATCAAAATGTTCAGCTTTAAAATGAAAGTGGTCTATCTTTTGTGTAGTCGAAATAAACGTTTGTTCCTCTTTAAAATAATCAAAGTGATTGTTCAAGCTATTGTTGAATAATGTTTGCCATATCCATTGCTAATTGATGATATATGAGCACAGTCAAGCGTTTGTATTGAAGCAAAATGATTTTGCTTTTTAGAAACAAATTTAAGCAAATCGAACAAATAGCGACGCCGTTTTATGTTCTTATTGCCGGAGACTGCATTTATTAAATCATGAGTCACCTTTAAATTTGATATAGCTTTATGGCATTCACAGATGACTAAAGAAGGATTCACCACTTTCGAACAATCATCAGAAAACAAGCTATTCACTAAACTGTCAACACTGGAAACATTGGTAAAATAGCATTTTCCGTTTAATAATGCGTGAGATTTTTTAAAAAATACGAAAGGATTTTGTGAATACCAATGTAGGTTTTGTTGAAGTCATATGTTCAAACGCATTTTACTTATTTCTTTTGAAATAAGAGTTCTGTGTAAAAGATTGAATATAAAAGTTATTTCTTCAGACGACTCCAATGAAATTAAATAACTATTGGTCTGTTTTGCACAGTACTGGACACTTTCATCATGACTCATATTAAAAACATTGGATAGGTGATAATATGACGTCATAGAACTTCCGGTTGTAAACAATACTGGATGCCTTGTGCATTTTCTTTCACACATTTTAGACATGATGTCAGCGACATCCAACACTTTTGATGGACTATAGAGATACAGAAAGCTAATAGAGCTCATTATAACCAGAGATTCGTTATATGGTAGTATTAAAAATCTTTTCACTTTTTTGTCTTTGTTTTGCTTTTGAACAAGTTGTTCCAAATAATTTAAATTCATTGATTCCTCTTTAGAAATGAGTATTACTTTCACCAGAAGGCTCTTCCTTGATGTGAGCCAAACTTCAGATGCATTAAAGACTTGATCCATCGGAAATGATTGGCCGCATGAAAAATGTGAGCCTTGTATTTCTGTTACATTATCTGTCTCAATCAACCCATTAGCAGTAAAAGCCATAATAGGATAGCTTATTTTCTCCTGGCCTCTGACTTTTGATAGATAATTCACTGATGTATGTATACATTCTATCATTTAAAACTTTCAATTTCTCAATTCTCAATACATTACACAAATATATTAGGTTAGTGTAAGTACTGTTTTTGTAACTCTACTACTTTGAAATTTTTATTCGTCCTGGAAAATTCCTTTTTTTTTTAAATTAAAGCAATACGTACTGAAACATTCAAAGACAAACTCTGTGATGTGATGTGATGTTCATTAAAATGAACCCTTACGTAGACAAAATATTCTATTTTTAAAATTCTTTCTTAAGATCTAGATACTCATAATTTCTTTCTTTTCAATCAGTTCAGAGAGTAAATAAAATTGCTAATTTTAGTCCTGTCAATGTCAAATTATGGTTTATGGCAAAGTCATTTCTTTATAGTGCTTCAAACATGTCCTACTACATTTAAGGAGATACATTTATACAACTAATGTATGAAGTCATGCATAATATTAGCGCTAGTATCCTTTTTTATAGAAGCGTTATTAATCGCTGGGTGAGTGCCACTTTTTCTCGCCCTGGAATTTTTTGAGTTTTGAGATGTGTTTGTTTGCCTTGTTGACAGACGTACAACTACAGAGCCACCTTGCACTACTCCTCAACCTAATTTGAGTCGTGTTACGAGGCAAAAATGAGGAATCATAAAAAAACACTTTTTTTTCAAGTTTAAAAGTTTACCTTATGGAAAAGAATTAAACATTTGTAACTATATATTTAATAATGTAAAATGTAAAGATTTTTCTCGATCTCAGCAAATTTAATTGATTTTCAATACTTAAACGACTAATAGGTTAATAAACAATTTCTTAATTGAGAATCACTAAGGGAAACAAAGAATACAGCATCCCTTAAGAATTTGTTCTTACCCTACGATACGGTCAATCTTTTTGCCGCATTAAAAAAGAAGAAAGAACAACTGAGTTCTTAAGTATCAAGACAGGTGTGAAACAGGGGTGCATCTGGTCTCCCTTTCACTTACTGTAAGCCATCGATTAAATAATGAAAAGAGCAATGAATCTTCCTCCGGTATTTTATTAAGTGAACAGTATCAAATGACAGACTTGGTCTTGGCAGACGATGTTGAGCTACTCGGGGGCTACTAATAAAGGCATACGAGAAATGACGGAAAGCCCACCGAAAGAGAGAGAGAGAGAGAGAGAGAGAGAGGGACACAAAATTGGCCTCCGCATAAAAGAGACAAAACTAAAATTTTGCGAGTGTGTAAGTACGCGAAGTGTGCACCCCCCCCCCCCCCCCCCACCGTCAGACTAGGCTAGTCAGAGTTTTAAGAGCTGGATAATTTCACATACTTAGGTAGCATCATTGAGAGCCACAGGGACGTAGCATGCTGAATAGGAAAGGCCGGACCTGCTGTTCATCGATAAAAAAAAAAACGCTACCATTATTGATATCGCCGCACCACTGTCTCATAATTTAAGAAAAACTGAGATAGAAAAACAAAGAAAATATGGGAACCTAGGCTTGGAGATTAAGCGTCTATGGAAATTGTCCAAAATAACAATATACCCCATTGTTATATCAACCGAGGGGATAATAACAACTAACCTCACAGACACCTTCAAAGCCCTTAACATTCCTAGGAACATCCTCGTTGCCTGTCAGAGGGCGGTACTGCTGCAGACCTGCCACATCACCAGAAAATTCCTCAGTGGAAACTGTTAAAGGGACTACGATGAATTTTGTTTCTCCTTAGCGAAACTCGACCCTGGCAGCGCCAGAGAATGACTACTCGTTCATTTCTAACATTATAATAATAATCTTTATTGTCCATATGGAAATGTGACTTACAAGAGACATCCTATTTAAATTAGCTCTACTTTTTCATGGAGGACTCCAGAACAGTGGACACAAGGTGACAAGAGGCGCCAGACATTGCCAGTGACAGATCTTTTTAAAATGATATGGCGTTGCCCAGTGCACCGAACAGTTGAGTAGGATCTAAGTCTCAATAAGTAAATAACGGTTTTAATTTTCAACTTAATCCAAGAATGGGTGTGGTAAAAATTAGAACCAAAAAGAGGGACAGAGTGAAATGATAAAAACATTGTTATATAAAAACAGACCTAAAGAGGTTGATTTCAAATAAACTTATATATATGAGATATTGCTTTTTAGTTGCGAAATTAACCTTCAATTTACCATCTTTGACTTAATTTTATCGTTAAAAGTTCCATAAATTATGATGTCAGCATGAGTAATTTTACGGTGGATTCTTTTTTTTGTATTGGCCGAATATTATGTGAACTCGAGTAAACCCTCCTCAATTATCATTGTTATTAGCGCTAAGGCATGAACTCACTATTTATTCAAACATTTAGTAAATTTTAATTTTTACTTATTAATACCAATTATTGCATGCCTGTTACTTCAAATTTGAAACTGGGGTTACATTTAAAATGACTTTCTAATAAATTATTACAATTTTTAAAAACTTCTTTAAAAAATCTATATTTATAATTCTCTTCGTGACTCAAGAGTTTCGACGAGAAGAAGAAGAAGCAAAGGAAAGATCACTCTCTTATTTCTGCGGTTAGTCACCCCAAGAAAAAAAGAGAGGGGGGGGGGAGGGAAACAAGTTTTTTTTTCACCCGTCGCTACCGATAGCTGCCTGGTCGTGCGGTTGCGCGCTAGACTGCCGTTTGGATTTATCCAACCCTGCCCGCTCCCTTCCCCCTTCGTCCTGCGGGAGGTAGGACTAGGAAGTAAACTATCTTCAACTCTGAAGGAACATCCAAAACATGTAAAACATTTTACAAACACTAAATAACCATTGTGACCAAGAAGTCATGGAAAGAGAACAAGTAATCTACTATGTATATTTACAGGTCACTAAATAGCAGGACCGAACTTAACAATTGTGGGGATCTATGCGAAACGGATTTCGCGGGGCCAAGTTTGGGTAGAGAAGCGAATAATAAGTGAAATTTAAGAGTTTGTATTAGAAAATAAATTCGTCTGTGCAATTTATTTATTATTTACTACGTACAGAATTACTTTACGAGCCTTGCATGTAGCAAAGTCATACAGTATATCATGATAATTCTGTTTCTTACATAGATCACGCTCAATAGCAAGAATTACCAAATATTTCAAAATATCTTTGAGAATTGTTGACTTCAAGTAATTCTTCATTAGTTTAAGGCGCGAGAAGCTTCTTTTACCAGATTAAACAATTACGGCTTATGCATAATGCCGTTTTCATTTATCGCGTAGAACTAGTGTTTTCCATATTGAATGACAAATCCGAAATTAAAATTTTGTCTATTTATTTCCGTATATTTTAAGGACTTTTTCGTATATCTTGCTATTTCGGGAGATTTCCATCAGCTTCGAGTAAATTAACAGGAGGGCGCGGGAAATCTGTTTTAAGTTATAAAATTGTTTAATTTAATAATTGATACACCTTAAATTAGCGCGGGTCCTATAACAGTGCGTGTCCTATAAGTGTTGGGCCCACTTCGGTCGCATAGGTTGCAGTGGCCTAAGGCCTGACCTGCAAACTAGCGGCGTATGATACGCCGCCGGTTTACCGATGAGTAATATAAAAACTAAAATAAAAATTTACTTACCAACACAAACAGATACAAGAAGCAACAAAGGAAACATTTCTTTACATATTATAATTTATGAAACAGTTTCACAACGCTATATTTTCTCCCGAAACCTCGAAATGTACTGACTCCAAACATTTGCTAACAATCATTGTAATCGACATCAATTATTCACACATTGGCAGGCGACGCGATCTCTTGTGCAATGTGTACATCGCACAAACGCGGACAAATTAAGGGGCAACCAAAAAAATTACTCCAAGGTTATCCCCCTTCTAAGAGATCATCAGATTTATTTTTAAAACATTCGATGCATTTCAATTCAGTAAAAGACTTTTCTATGTGTTTTTTTCCCCGCCTCTAATTATAGATAGAATATTTAGATTTAAAATTAACCGAAAATCATTGTAACTTTATTTGAAATTAGCTAGAAAGTCACACTGAGGCAAGATTCCTCTTAATACATGAAATGTATGAAAATTTGGTTGAGACAGCTGAAGACGCTATGACCGATATATTTACTAGAGCAGTGCCTTATGGTCTTGGTAATTCATTAATAGTAATAATGTAAGGAACTTGTGAACAAAATGTGTACTAATCGATTTCAAATTTTATAATTGTAATATTAACAAGTTAAAAGATAAGCAAAACGTGTTTTAACTGTTTTTACACTGCATCTTAAAACAAATAATACTAAACTTTGAAATATTTGGGATGAATTGGTTTTTATCTGGAAATGGCGACATTTTTTTTTCTATTTCGCACCCAGGTTGCCACATCCCTAGCGTCGGCCCTGTTTTTAATTTTACAGTGCACTTACATGCTTAACAAGAGAAAATAAATAATAGTCTCCCTCCAAGCAGAAGTTCAGCAAGTTACTCGTGGGGTCAGTTGCAAAAAATATATTTCATTGCAAATATGAGCTTTTGAAGTATGTTTTCCTATTTAGACCTTGCGATCTAACCGGCAGATAATGTAATGTTCATCTGTTTATTCTGTCACGTTTAACGAGCAGGGTTTCTTGTGGCCAGCACAATGACCAACCGCCTTTGCTTTCAACAACTTAGGTGAGTTAGTTTGTAATCAGGGGGCGCCCTAAAAATACCAAAATTTTAAATGTCAATTTAAACAAGTTTTGAACCAAGAACCCACGGTTCGGAAATGAAGCGCTTAAACACACAGCCACCGCGTTAGACTCAACTCTATAAAGTACTACATGTTATAAATTTGATACATTTAAATTTTTACAGTTTTTCAAGGGCTCATTTGCTAATTGGGCCATAACTTTTACGCCACTCTTGTCAACATAGCCTAATTTAATTTCTCGCCGTTTTCTTGTGGATTAACTTAGACAAAGCAGACACTGAAAACGTTAGTAGTTTACCCACTTTTAAGCCAATGGCATAGTTGATATAGATTTAAACTTAAAAAATAATAGGCTACTGTGCGGGCCACACATCTGTCCGTGTGTAATTACTCCCCCCCCCCCTTTTCCTTTTTTTCCACGCCCCATAGCAGTTGTCATGTGTTAGTTAGACCTGGTTGAATGTCACTAAATCCGAACTAAAAAAAAAAAGAAATCTTTAATAACGATACGAACTTGAAACCACACACACACACATGTGTTTCACAGTTGTAACTGAACGGAAAGCCCTAGAGACTAAAATTGTGTGAGACAAATTCCATTAGAAAGAAAGATATGTACGTTTCTAACATAATAATAATCTTACAATGTGTGCTTACATTTATATATATATTTATATATATGTATATATATATATATATATATATATAATATAATTCTCTTCTTCCCTCAACAGTTTAAACGAGCAGTAAGGAGTAAAGGAAAGATCACTCTGCGGATAGTTCACAAGAAGACGTAGCCACAACATAGCTGGGCAGGACCGTTCTTTTTTTTTTATATTTCTACCTCACGTTAAAAAGAAAGAGGGAGGGGGAGTAATCTACTCTGTAGTAACTATCGAAATGACAGAGTTTGGACACAATGGAAAGATCACTCTTTTATTTTTGCAACTCGGACGGAGGGAGTTATCCTAGGTAATTTAAGAGTGAAAACAAAGACAATTTTCGCATGTATATTTCAGGAGATTGGTATGAGTTTTCAAAAGATTTTAATAAGTTCCGGATATTTCCGGGACTTTTTCGTATATTTTGCAATTTCAGGAGATTTCCAGGACCTCCTGTTAAATCGACAGGAGGCCGCGGGAAATCTGTTATAAGTTATAAAATGGTTTAATTTAATAGTGATTTAAAAAAAAACAACAGAAATTTGAAAAAAAAAGTCAAAGATATGCCATTATCCGCTAAAACAGTACAAGATAGAATAGCTAAAATGTCTTCAAATGTAACATATTTGCAGGTGGAAGATATTCAATTTTCTTCTGCCTTATCACTTGCTAGTCTTGCGACATAAAAGGCACGGCATAAGTCTTCCCAAGGTCCAAAAGAAGATCTTCCAGGACTGGGTCTCTAGAAATTCAATGGATCGATTTAAAAAGTAAAGTTTTGTGGAGTGGAAAACTTACAGAGTCAAAAAGCAAGTTGAAAAAGTTGGAGGTCCAGAAATGTATGTACGTGACACTTTAAAAAAAAAATGTCTCGAGTTGAGGCTCTTAGCCTATATTCGACGCATGGAATAGTCTTCCAGATTGCTATAGTGAGGTAAAGTTGGCATTTGAAGTACTGACTATCTTCGGATCGACATATTTGTGCTAGCAAGTATTATATTCATATATAAATAAAAGTACAGTAAAAAGTCAACTAACAAATGAAAATTTAGAGTCGTTTTTGAAACTAAAAACAAGTTATTAGCTTAATGTATCCAAACTAACTTTCTAAAACCATGCAAAGCCAACCTCCCAGTAAATTTTCACAATTGTTTGTTATTGAAGTATAAGTTGGTGTTGTATGTAAGTAAATGTTTAATTGCTTTAGTTGTTACCGAAAGAAAAAATAGTTATCTAATAAAACGATAAATATTTAATCTAATTTGGTGTGAAAAACACGTATATACGAATTAATAGATTCGTTTTTTTAAGCAAAAAAAATATTTGTGAGAGTACTATTTATTGTTGGCAAGATAAAAAATTGTGGCTCTTTAAAAACTTTAAAATTTGGTAAATTGTAATTGTTGGCTCTTTCGACTCCAATATAATTTAATGACAAAATGTACGTACACTCTGGTTTGCTACCAATATAATATTTAAGAGTCTGTAGTTTGATTTCAATTAATAAATATACGTTTTGACATGTAAATAATCCGAGAGTCTTAGATACTAGTACGTGTGTAGCTGTTAAATGTCAGCTATTCAAATGAAAGATTGTACTCTGTACTCTTTGCCTATAATAATAAGGCTTGTCTTTCGAGTCCGCAGATTAATGAGGAATGCAGTATTTCCCATGGGTGCGCAGCCCCAACTGTGGCCTACATATTTTGCTGATAATCACAATATCAATGTCCATGAAAAACTGCATTGATTGAGTATCTAATATGGAAAGTTGTATGAACAAAGGAACATAACTCAAGGTACACGTACACACGTGTCACTGCATCTGATGGCTTAAGACAAAGTTTTTGGTCCACTCGGTCACCATGACCTCAGCAGCTAAATGTCTATATTAAATGACCTCGACTATATATTCACTTTACATTGAACGTGTTAAGTCTTTGTGAAATCCTTTGATTAGGTTAAGCGTATAGTGTGTCGTAAACCGAATTGAGTCTTTCTGTATGTTTTGAGTATATTTACAATACGATGTCCTTTCATGATATAATTATATAATAAGAATTACACATTAGTGGCTAGGTATAATAATGCAAGAGTATACATGTTTAAAATCTCCACTAGTTCCTGGTAATTCCAAGCCGAGTTAAAAATAAATGTGTACTGTGCAGTCTAATTGAAATACTGTCGAATTATTAAAAAAAAAAGTTAGTACGTCAACAATTACAATCAGCTTAAAAGACACTTACTTGCAAACTATTCCTTGTCGGTAGCTAATTTGTGATCAAGTCAAAGTACAGAAACAGTTTCAACGTCACACCTGAATTTAAAATTTGGCTAACAAAAAGTGTACCTAGTGTTAAATTAGATTGATTCTGACCCCAAAATGATCAAAGTCATTAAGTCATGTACTTCAACAAAAAAATATTAATTCTTTACATTTCTTATACCTTCTTCTTCGTTCTTATCTTATTATTTTGGGACGTTCAGATGACTTAGATAATTATACGAGATGAACCACGCAGTGGTTTCCAATAGCAGATCTCAATGTAGTTTTCTTTCCGTAGGGCTTGTTTTGCGGCCAGTGTCTTGTTCGGGACTCTTGATATAGAATGCAGTTTTGAAAGGCATGGTCAGCATTCTCTGGTGAAACTCCACAAGGGCACATTTTGTTAATCCTAATTTTAGCGTCATTAATATATTTTGTCTCATTCCACTGTGTCCGGTCCATATATAATACAGACGTTATTTAAAAAAAAGACGATGATTACGACCTACGCGTCATGCATTTAGTCATGCATATTAACCAATGACTTAAATTCTGCCATATCACTGGTTTTTGTGGCTAGTTCAGGCAACCTATTCCTTGCTCTAATAGCACTAGGGAAGAAGGAGTATTTGTACAAATTTGTCCTAGCATATGGGACGAGGAATGTGCCTGAAGTGAAAGATTAGACGTTATTTTTCTAACCATGTAACACGTAGTTTTTAAAGACTATTGTTCAGGAGTAATCTTTTGGTTTCTATGGGGCCATCGTTATTTGGACATTTGACGCCCCGTGACGCCCCCTGAAAACAAAACAGACCTTTCGTTGATGAAACCAGTGTACAGCTTTACAAGCCCTTGAAAGTTTGTAACAAGTATCGGACCTTTCAACTATTCTAATCGAGTTCAATGTATTTTTTTTAATTAGTGGGATAAATGTGCAGTAAACAACAGACTGCATTTCTGAAACTTGTTAGAAGAAGGCTTTGCTTTGCTTAGAATTCTACGCCATAGGTGAAAGGTTAAAAATAATATTTTTATGTATATTATTTATATTTAATTATTATTAGAAAGCTATCTTAGCTCCCTTTGCTTTGTCTGGTACAACTTTTAACACGCTATCTCTATCATTTCCCATTTATGGTTTTAAGCAAATGATAAATCAATCAAATGATTAACCAATTAATTAATTAAATAGTGGTAATTTATTAATTTTTATATGATATCGAAAACAAAATAAATCTTACATTATTGAGATATGACCGCAATAGCGGGGTTTCTCCCTATAGATGAGTTTTTAAAAGAAGGCCCAATTTTTTTTTTCATTTTCATATTTTGCTTGTTTTAGGGTTTTTTTTTTTTTTTTTTTTTTTTATGAATTGAGAATTATTCAATTTAATATTCATATATATATATATATATACATATATATATATATATTGATTGATCGCTAAGATTTCCTAACGTGCCAGATGTTCCTATAGAAAAAGGTTTAGGGAACCCTTCTCTAAACAGCTGACCATTTGTTTTTTTATTCTAATGGAAACATTGTGTATAACTGTATCCATTAGTGAAAAAATGTCACTACGGTGACAGCATCATGTTAGCTAGATAAACAATATGAATAAATAACTCATGCGTTATATGTTACGTAGCTATCGGTATGAGCTTCACGGTCATCTTATGGGCATTAACCTTAAGGTGCTGTGACACTTCCCTAAACTAAATCCAATCTTCTCTGTCACTAGCTGGTCTTATTAGAAGATGAAGCTGTTCTAATCTATCAAAGTGTCCAGTTTTTCTTGTGTCGACCTTTTCAATATGCTTCTTTAACATTGGCTTAACATCCTTCTATACTTTATTTCATGTATTTCTTTTGTTCTAATTCTATACAGATGACACGCCCAGTGCCTGCCATTGCCATTTCTACATAATTAATCAAGAACATTTGAGTGAATACCAACGCCAGAAATCTGCGTCAAACATGAAATAGTTTATATCGATTTCTCCCTTATTATCAATATATTGTTACGATATTCTCTACCAGGCCTTCTGTAAACACCGAGAAACACAACCCAGCACATCTAATACAAAAACTTGAAAACAAAAGCCTCAAATAATAATGTGACGGTTTAATTACAAATACATGAACAACAGCCAAGAAACACAATTGGCTACACCAGTGATGCCCAACCTTACTAGTCCTGCGAGCCATTTTAATCTCCAACACTCGTGTCGCGGGCCACATCAACGAAAAGATACAAACACGAAATGAAATTAACCTTAAACTATTTGATTAGAAGCCCGTGGATCTTGTACCCAAAGGTAAACTATCTTTTTTTCACGGCTCAAAGCAAGAATGCCGCCATATTTGTTTCATAATGCCGTTTATATTTTGATGTTGTTTTTAAACAGCTCCACTTTCTTTAACAACAAACATGTTGGTTTATCATGTTCTACATGTAATGATCCGTTCAATTTTCCTAGTATATTCTTCATTCAGAAATGTTAAAGGTCATGGGACCAATCCATTCGAGAACAAATGTGGGGACTAATGTAGGTTAAGATACATTTTTCAACCTTTTTTTTCACCAATATACTTTGTGCGGACGTATCGGTGGGCCGGATGGAACCACTTCTCGGGCCGGATCTGGCCCGCGGGCCGTTTTTTGGGCATCACTGGGCTACACTAACTTCAAATGCTTTGCTATACTACAAAACTGCCTAACTAATACTACAAGTCTCTAGCTCGTACAGCTACATTTTTGATGACTCGCTTTGTAGCACTCAGTCCTTACTGCTTGCTGTCCTGGACTCTACTGTCCTTTCTTTACACACTGAGTCTCTCGACCGTAAAGGCTTTCGGTCACATGACCACTGCACATGTCATACTTGCGTGCACTAGCAGTACTGTCCCCTTATTCAACAGCCCTTAACATGTTTGATTGGCCTGAGTCGTGTGTATCAGTAGGCCGTACACACATTAACCCTTTCAGTCCGCCACTGGAAATACTACAATATGTTTGTGTAGTATTTACTGTCAGGACTGAGTTCTGGTCAGCCTGGGTTTCCTGTTTACTGTAGAGGAGAAGGGGGGCAATTCAAGTTGTTGACTTCAAAACTGTTATTGTTTTGGGTTGTTTTTACTTGGTGAGATGTTTTTGTTGAATATAATGTAACTCATAATTAGGCAGTGTGGTTTTGTTCCTAGTCCAGGACAGTTGGACTTTTTGGATATAGATATAGTCTAAGTGTAGACTATAATTATTTTTCTGTGTTGTCACTATTCAGTCTATGGAATATTAAGCTGGTATATTTTTAATCGATACTGGATATTTCAAATGTCTGAACTGATTCTATTCTCTCTGTGGCATTTTACGTCTCGAGATACGATCTTTTCCCTTTGCAACTTCTTGTGTGACTAAAGAGGCCAATCCTTGATAAACAGCTGCGATCGCAGGTTGGGCATATGTAATCACCAGGCGCCGTTGCATTTTCACCCTTCTTTCTGCTTCTGTTGTGTGTGACATCTGCAATCTTTGACCCTTGCTGTATGCTCTCTCTCCATGAGGATCTGTCCAGTGCCACCTCTTCCCAGTTGCCAGTGTCGATTTTGAAGAGCTTCATGTCGCGTTTGCATACATCCGTATAACACTGATTCTATTATAGTGCAGATAATGTAATAAACATGTTATATGTCGGTGAATTGGCATTCTGAATCTTATTTTGTCGATGTATGTGTCGTTATGTTATTGCCCAGGACTTGGGTACATTTAGTATTACACATACGTATATTAGAGAGAAAATGAGTCTTGACATTTTGGGGGCTCGTCCAAAACAACTACATGCGATGGATGCATCAATCTCCAGTGAAGTTTCTGCTGCACCCATACAGCGTACATCTCTGAGTACTATAACCTAAAGTATCTGCTGTATCCAGACAGCATATATCTCTGACTACTGTAACCTGAAGTATCTACTGCACCCAGACAACGCATATCTCTGAGTACAGTAACCGTTTGATGTCCGTAAGAGCTGAGCCGAAGGCTCTTCGAGCTCTAAGTTTGAAAAAAAACCTGCTTGGTCGTCCAGCCAGAACAGTAAAAAAAAAAAACCTGTGTGAATGCACTGTTCTGTTTGAGAGCGACCCGAGTCAATGCCTATATAAAGCATTGCTATATCCAATGTCTTCAGCCCCCGACACATGGCCGAAGGCCTAGGAGCACTGGGAGCCTCCGTCATCTTCCTTCTTTGTACCAAGCTAACCGTGGGGGACTCGCCATTTATAGAACGGTCCTTGAGGAACGGCGCATGGATGTGTGACAGTTTTTGTGAGGACTTTTTTACAACCCCGTCCGTGCAAGGGGTGGACTCTCGTCTACCCGTGGGCATCCCCACGGGAGTTATGTTTTGCCATTCATTTCGCCTAGCTATCTCCTCAAATAGCCGTTTCCACCCGGGTGCCACGATGAGGCAGAACAGCGAACCCGGGAGTACAGTAACCTGAAGTATCTGCTGCACCCAGACAGCGCATATCTCTGAGTACTGTAACCTGAAGTAGCTGCTGCACCCAGACAGCGCATATAAAAAATGATGTATCCACATGAAATGTCAATACTATACACAACCTGCTAGGCAATAATATTTATATGTATATATATATATATGTATATATATATATATATATATCAGCATGTAAACAAAAAAAAAAGTCAGTGAACAAGCATATTCTTCGAAATGTAAATGTCATATATAACATACTCAGCAATTATAACTATATATATATATATATATATATATATATATATATATATATATATATATATATCAACATGTAAACAAAAAATAGTGTGCAAACATATATTCTACCTTTTGTCAAAGGCGTTTAATTACATATCCCCAATCCTAGCAAACAAATAACTTTGAAATGAATAAATATTAAATTTCAGTTATCTGTAATCAATGTCATGTTGGTATATTCTGTTAGTCTAGATAGAAAGTCAGCAATTACATTTAGTTTGCCCTTTAGATGTTCTACATCAAAGTTAAATGATTGTAATAATAGAGCCCAACGACAAATTCTATTATTCCCATATGTTGCGCTCTTGAAATTCTTTGTAAAGTAGACCAAATGGTAGATATTTAAATTGAAAGTGACCACTTGGTACCCTGAATGCAGTGTACTTCCTACTATTCTCTTCTATTGGTATTTGCCAGAAGTCTTTTGTTAGATCTATCTTTGTAAAAAATTTGGCACTATTAAGTTGTAAGAAAAGATCTTCTTGGTCTGGAATACCGTTAACACACTTACACACACTTACAAACACACTTACGCACACACACATACACACACACACACATAGATATATATATATATATATATAGAGAGAGAGAGAGAGACACCTTACACAATTTTTTAAAGCTATTGGTTATACTGTGAGGAGTAAAGTAGACTAATATTTTGCACGTGCACTTTTATGACCCACAACGCAAAGGAATATCGTCCATCATTAGGATTGCTAATCGATAACAAATATACGCTTTAATTTGATAGTAGATGATAAAGATTTTGTGGACTATAGAGACTAGCCTTTATAACAAAAGCGTTTGTTTGAAACCTAGTATCGCGCGAGGATGGGTCAAAGAACATGCCCTTAATGTTGTAACAGAAAGCTAATCATTGACAATTTAAGTGTGTTAGGATTGATTCTTTTCTTTAGCCTCCTATAGCCACATCAAATTTGTGAGCAACCTTTATCTATGTAGAGTCGCATACATTTTTTTTGTAATGAAGGGCCGCATATTTATTAACGCATATAAATATTGTGTAATTTTTTTTTAAATCAAAGGCCTTTGATCTAGTCAGCAGAGAAGGCCTCTTTAAAATCTTACAGGTAATAGGCTGTCCACCCAAGCTACTTAATATCATTGTCTCCTTCCACAAAAATATGATGGGTACAGTGCAGTTCAACGGCGCCTGTTCCAAAAGTTTCAGCATAAACAGTGGAGTCAAACAAGGTTGTGTCTAGGCCCCAACCCTCTTTGAAATACTCTTTTGAATGCTAATCCACCACGCGTTTGACAAATCCACCGAAGGCATCTATCTCCATTACAGATTTGATGGCAAACTTCTAAATATTGCTAGACTCAGGGCCAGAACTAAAACCAGAACAACCCCCATATAAGATATGCTCTTCGCGGACAACGTAGCGGTAGTGGGACACAAGGGGAGCTTCAGTCAATAATGTACTGCTTCTCTAAGGCTTGCAAAGAATATAACCTCACCATTAGCACATAGAAGACTAATGTTATGTGACCATCTGCTATAGCACAACCATCCATCCTCATTAACGATAACAAGTTAAACGAATTCTGCAACATTGGACCTGCAATCCAAGGTGACCTGTCACTAGAAGAGGAGATCAAAAAACGTATAGGGAAGGCCGCATCACTATTCGCTAGACTCCGACCAAGAGTTTGGGAAAACCAGAAGCTCACCACAGCAACCAAAACGGAGGTCTACAAGCCATGCGTCCTTAGCACGCTACTATACGGCAGCGAGATGTGGACAATCTACACAAAACAAGAGAGAAAACTAAACTCATTCCACTTCGAAGGATCTGAAAAATAACATGGAAAGAAAGAGTGTGTAATACTGAGATCCTCGAGAGAACAGGCCAACCCAGCACCTTTACGGTCCTCAGGCAAAGTTAAAAATTAAAATTAAAAAATGTGCATTCGTCAGCAATTGAATTGTAAATATAATAAAGAAATACAAGTGGATTATGTGAGTGCCAAAATAATTCAGTGCTGATTTTTTTATATTCCAACAGGTAAACTGTGGTTTTGAAACAGTCCCCAATATTATTGTTGAAGTACACCGCACTGGTGGCATCCTTGTAGAGGTTCTGGATAACTTTGATTATGTTTTTATTAATGTTGTACTTTTCTATTGTCACCCAGAGTACCCCGTGCCATAGTCGATCGAAAGCTTTCTTGAAATCAATAAAGACATGGAAAAGATTCTCTTGGTGTTGGAGATATTTCTCACAGAGTATTCTGAGGTTTATGATTTGTTCTGTTGTGCTGCGACCTTGTCTAAAACCTGCTTGTTTTTGTGAATAAGACCAACATTCTGCTGGCGATCAAGTGTGACCAGTAAACGAACGTTGAATTTAAAAAGGACCGCATCAGATGCATCACAAATTTTATTACGTGACTGATCCAAACTAATTGATACAATTACACTTCTTATTAGCTTTATTTTTGTTTCTAAATTATTTTTAATGGTTTTCTTGTTCGAAATAACGTCTGTATTTTATAAGTTGTATCATAGAACACGATGGGAAATTGAAGCAATATAAACATGGTTACGTATAACGTCAAAGAAATTTAATGAAACAAAATGTTTGTAAATTGTTCTTTAAAAATTTCCTATGTTTCTTCAGAGTTGAAAAATAATTTACTTCTTAGACCAAACCTCCCGCAGGAAGAAGGGGATGACAGCGGGCAGGGTATGAACTGGGAATATTGAGACGACTGAACGACAGTCCAACTCGTATAACACACGACCAGGCAGCCATCCTGCAGTAGTATAGCATTCATTTCATTAGTATAAATGGGAAACATAAACTTCTCGACCTGTATGCTGACATGCATGCACTACGCAAATTAGCAGATTTTATGTCCAGGGCTTTTGCAAGAGAGGATCTGAGCCCCTCAAGCACTCACTCAAATGGAGTTTGTTGATGATGAGTATAAATGTCATAAGTATATTAGCACTACACCTCTTGAACTATTGAGACTCACATTCGCTCTAGAGATGATAATCTAGTTAGTTCATTCCCCATCTGACACAGTTGGCGAAATTAATAGTCATTTCTATTTAGACCTTAATGGCCAGGATCAAAGCTAACAATAACACAAACTAAACTAAATGAGATTGTACATTTTTGAGTTTTGAAAGTAGATGAACGCATATCAGAAGGAATGAAATCAATTAAACCAGTGTTTCCCAAAATGTGGAGCCCTAGTGCTCCGCGAGGCCTGAAATGTTCCACAAACTACTGGAAGAGTAGACCGCCACGTAAATAAATCTCAAAAAAAAATACAACCACAAATAAGCAAAGTGTTTCTCTAAATGCTTAGAATGTGTTAAGTGTTAAGGAAAAAGTTTGGAATACTGAAAGAAACAAGTCTTGAAGCGAGTACTAGGCAAGAGCAGAACAAAATATGATCAAGTGTTTGATATGCACTATCGCTATTTCAGTTGTATGCTAAATATGTGTGTGAGATAGCCTATGTTATACTATTGCTATTTCAGTTGTATGCTAAATATGTGTGTGAGCCTATGTTATAACATTAGACCTACACATTTTATCAGGACATATTTATTTAAATACGTTGTAGTTTAAAAGCAGTGGCATATAAAGTACATATAAAGTCTACTGCGGAATCTATTTTGATACCCCCTCCCCCCAAAAAAAAATAAAAAAATAAACACCTAACATTTTTTTGTGCTTTTACTGATGAGAACCCCATACATAATTTAAACCACGCTCTCTTCTCCCCTACCCCATTAACCAATGCGGTTGTCTGTGGAAGCGTTTTTAGCTCGATCTGCAGAATACTTGATGGATCACCGGCACCAAGCGTTTTTAACTGAGGGTACGTATGGCGTCCCGCAGTCTTTGTTAGAGCTTTGCAGCTGTTCTTTTCAGAGCCAATCTGCTGCAAGCTACTTTCCTCTATGCATTTGAGTGCGAAATGGCGTAACAGAGGTGCCCCGCCCCGTAAGCGCTATAAAGATTAGCCACTGACAATAACTATGATCACAGGAGCTCATAAGAGAAGTCTACTATAAGATATTTCTTAATAAACAATTTGCCTGTAACAGGAGCTCATAAGAGAAGTCTACTAGAAGATATTTCTTAATAAACAATTTGCCTGTAACAGGATCTCATAAGAGAAGTCTACTAGAAGATATTTCTTAATAAACAATTTGCCTGTAACGGGAGCTCATAAGAGAAGTCTACTAGAAGATATTTCTTAATAAACAATTTGCCTGTAACAGGAGCTCATAAGAGAAGTCTACTAGAAGATATTTCTTAATAAACAATTAGCCTGTAACAGGAGCTCATAAGAGAAGTCTACTAGAAGATATTTTTTTTTTAATAAACAATTTGCCTGTAACAGGAGCTCATAAGAGAAATATACTAGAAGATATTTCTTAATAAACAATTAGCCTGTAACAGGAGCTCATAAGAGAAGTCTACTAGAAGATATTTCTTAATAAAAAATTTGCCTGTAACAGGAGCTCATAAGAGAAGTCTACTAGAAGATATTTCTTAATAAACAATTTGCCTGTAACAGCAGCTTATAAGAGAGGTCTACTAGAAGATATTTCTTAATAAACAATTTGCCTGTAACAGCAGCTTAAGAGTTCAACTGGTTTTGCTTTAGGAAATTAAATAGGGTAATAAGAAGGCTTTGACGCAAAGACCTTATAGCATGCTCTCCGAGCGCTATGGTTCAATAATCAATCTCATTTGTTGACCAGTTGGGGGAGAATGGGGTATCAGGGGAAAGAGTTTTCCGTGCTGCCTATAGGCGCTCAGTAAGCACAACTCTGTTGCATGAGTCGGGTGTTGAACCCGGAGCCACCTTGATAAGTGGCCAAGTTAAGTTCAAGCGTACTTAAGTCTCTTTCCCGATTCATTTAAAATATTTAGCCGTAAGACCTAGATGGTCTTGTCCGATGTTCAACTACTATGTTGCTGGGGCACACTGGGCCTGTAAGTAAAAATTAAATTTGACTAGATAACTAGGTAATATTTTTCTTGTACAGGCTATATGTCTTCATGCATTTCCGCTTTAATTCAAGAGTTTCATAATTAATATTCAGGATTATTTTGCGCATCATCTTCTAAATTTGGATCTAAAAGCATTTATAAATATTATTAAAATATTATAAAGTCAATTTTTTTTCTCTGTGTTTGTCTCAAATGTGTATCACGCGGCCTTTAAAAAAAGATATCTTCATTTGTCTTGTTCGGAAGCCACCTGCGGCCAGGTGCTCTCTTCTTTGTCAGTTAAAGCAAGCTGGCGCCTATTCGAGGGGGAACCTGTTGCGCCACCCTTTAGCTCACCAATTGATATATCTTCCTATTATTGTGATATATCAATTATTTGTATACTGCTATTCTGAGCCCTTTTGGCACTTGTGCTTTATGGCAATACAAAATAAAATAGTATCGGTGTTACTGCAGTGGTTGTAGATCATACTTTCTGATATTGAAAATAACGATACCTGACTTTTTATCTGCTTGAGATGACCACTTCGGGACCGATTTTGAGTTTGTGTTTCCACATAGACTATCTTTGGACCCTGTAATCCTTTAAGAAGTTCTTGGGGGCCCTCTAATGTTTACTACCTCATTGACTAAAGTATATATACTTTGTAAAATGTGCAGTTAATTTGAAATACTGTCTCTAATTCTATAACTATTTGGCTTGGTGTTGAAGAACAAAGGTTTGAATGCTACAGGCTCTACGCTAGCATTTCAGATTTAGCACCCGAGATAATTTATTGTAAAAATAAGTGAAAGAAAATGTTAGATTTCATTATGTTAACTTCTCCGTAGTAGTAAAATATAAAGACATCGTTTGTTATCAAAGATAGCCTCTCCTACCTACCTCGAGTGGCACACGATCAGTGGGAGGCTGAGATTAAACAAAAACAACTTCTATAGCATGTGTATTATACGTGCAAAATACAAGACACTGATATTTCTACCTGTGTATACATGTATTTAAAAAATCTCGTTTTTACTCCTCGAAATAATCGGAGGCAAAGTAAATTATTTTTTTAACTTAACTCTTTAAGCTCAATGCGCTCAGAACATCAGGTAAACCTGTTTTAATGTAATTTAACCCTTACCAGTCGTTAATATTTTTGAAGGAGTTTGCAGCCAGATCTGAATTAAATTTTAGCTGACTCATAGTATTTGACAAGAAAGCATAAATAATAACAAGTAAAACATAAATCCAGTTAATTTTCATGAAGTATTTTATTTATAACAATGAAAAATGTTCCAAACATGATGTCGGAATGTTTATTTTTTGAAATTTTTTTTATGTATGATACTTTTTGAAGCACTCGTGAGGGTTCAATCCAAGGTAACGTAGATGACCAACTGAGAATAAGTTTCACAGTAGAATATTGTCTAACTCCCACCTCCATGTGTTATTCTGTTTGTAGAAACACTGCAGTGTTTAGTCTTTCTGCTAGGAAAGTTAGCTATGTAATGGTGTCTTTTGTTTAGGGTCTGCTTTGATTTCCCCCTCCCCCTCTACACTGCTTCTCATGCTGTGAAAAATGATTTATTTAATTTATGTTTTGGAAAAATTAAACGATTATCATTTACTTTTTGCTTTTTTTGCTAAAACTGTAACTTAAAATTTAGGAATCAGGAAGTGGAACATAAAGCTTGATATTGTAATGACCATGTTCAGTAGTGACTCTATGGTTGCGCACCAGCGCACGAGAATGGACTAAATGAACGGGGAGAGAGGAAGAGAAAGTGCGAGAAGATTGGAACGGTCCTTGTTGTTTTGGGTGATCTATGTTGATAAAAATTTGTACTGTCTTTGTTCCCATGCCTAGTTGAGTTGCCTCCTTTTAAATGTTGTCACAATATTCAACTTAAATTCGTTTATTATCATTATGACGCACTGGGTGAGACATTGGACCGGAACCAAAATACTAAAAACAACATACACATGAATAACATCTAAAAATAAAGCTTAATCAATGAATACTTTATTTCTAGCGTGCATCAGAAAAAAAAAAGCACAATATAATTAAAAATAAACATTCGACTTAAGCTATTATAAACGAATACAGAGAAAAATATTCTATACATTATAGAAAATAAAAATAATTATCAATTATATAATAATTTATGATTAATATAAAATTACAAAATGTAATTATGCTAGTAAAAAATATATGCACAAACATTTGCAGGCATTTCAATAGAAATTGTTACAATCACAAAATGTCTAAAACCCATAAATAAAATCATTAACAAATCACATATTTTATATAAATACATATGGTTATGTTTGCTAAAGCATACAGGAAAAGTCATAAAAAATCTGTTTTAAATGTTTAAATATTAAAATACTTAATAGATATGGCTACATCATAACATATTATGAATAATTATGCTTTAAAATACTTAAAAAATCGTACACGAAAGTTAATATGATGTACATATCTCAGTGTTGACAATTTATAATAAATGAGGTATTTAAACGTAAAACTAAATTATTCCTAGGGCCAGCCTTAGGTACATCTAAACTAAGCAGCCATCTAGAGCCGTTGACTGGTGAAGGCTTCGCTAAGGATCTTAAGAAATTTTTTAGAAAAAAAATTGACAAACATGGATCGAATGTCAAACACATCTCTACTCTTGCTGAATTTATTCACTTATTAGACTGTATATTTAAAGACCATTGTTGCTTCATTTTGGTGAAAATGTCCAGGCGTTATTTTGAGTCTTCTGATTTAAAGCGCAAACAAAAAGGGAGGAGGCATTTCTTTTAAAACAAAGTTGTGCCTTATTAAATTTCGTTACTCAACAGCCGCCGCCACATGCGGCAGCAGCAATTTACTGGGAACGAATTGGATACACGTTTTTTCCCAAATCCCTAACAAGTGGTCAATTGTGGTCATGTCTTAAGAATGGGTTGTTAAAGTTTTAGAAAAAGAATTAACAAAAAACTTCATATACGTGGTCAAGGAAGATAAATTCAAGCGACGCAGACAAAAGCCATCAAATCGACTTCAATTAGAAAGATTCGGGCTTATGATTAACTTCATTTTAAAATACAGAAAGTGTTTGTTAGGTCGGAAAAAAACCCCACTTTTTTAGATTCTGGAACAATGTATCAGCAAGGTGAGAGTTTCGAAAAGTGGCATTTCTCAGGAGTAATTTTTGTTAAAAAGATTGCGAGATCGTTAATGCTCTAATTGTCGTTGGATTATTTATTCAAAACATAACTATGTCGTCATGATGCCGACTGTTCTCAAATATATATGAAGTCCACAATTACAACACTAGCTATGGTCTAGTATTCTAGTTCAGGTATTTAATATGATCACTAAGGCTGCCTGGGAAAAAATGTGAAAAATCTGAAATATTTAGTTTTCGCACCACTAATGCTGGTCACCAAGAGCTGGAGACTACGATTTTGCCAATTTTTCAACATTACGAGTATATATGAGAAATCATGTTATAATTTGTGTCCGTCGAACTATCCATGATAGCACTGAAAATGTTAGAAGATCTGATTTTATGTTTATAATACTACAGAACCCAAGAATATGATGATAGAGCGAAAATGATATGCGTAAAGTATGGCGTCAAGAATGGTGTTTAAAAAAACCATTTTTTGTTCAATATGGAAGTCTCTATCTTAATCTAATTTTTGAAACTATGGTTTAATCTTCACACTGCTATGGTAGATATTGGAAACTCGTGTAAAAATGTGACAGTAAATACTGTAAATAATATTTCCGGTACTTACTAGAAACGCAGAATCGATAATGTGAAAACAGTTCATTTTTAAAAAGCATCAGTGTACGATGCATTAGTAGAAGTGGCTGAAAATGCCCTTGCATAGTATTATCGATAACGATCACTGTTGCAAGTGGTTTGAGTGATGGGACAAGTCCCAAAAAAGCCCGTGGAGTCTGGGAGCGCATGAGGCGCCCTGACCGCACTTCTTAGTGGTGGAGGCTATCCAGGCCCGAGAAAACTATTAAAAGTTTGAACATAATTATTCATTAAATCTGACAAGACATTATTCAATCAAGAATTAACCAATTCGTTAATTAAATGTTGCTGATTATTTAATTGGATGTGAAAATAAGGGGAATAAATGCTACTTAATGATTGTTAATGATGACTTAAGGATTTAATCCCTTAATTACGATTTTACACGTTTTTTGTCCTTCTCTCCTATTTTAAGATCAAGTTGAAATAATGTGTAATTCATAGTCAATGACAATACACAAATCAATCCAAATATTAATCTTTTAGTACTAATTAATTAATTTATGTTTTAGATAGCAGAAAGAGAGCAAAATCTCGTAATTGTTATAAAAATGGCAAAATTAGCGTTTCTTTCCCTTATATAAGCTTTATGTATTCTTTTTTTATATCTCTATTATTTGAAAAAAAATTAAATCAAAACAAATTATTCAAGGTTTCTAATACCCGAATCCCCGCCCTGCAATTTTTTTGTTATTTCTAAAAGGAACAATCTCTACTTCCTTGACATGTTATGAGTGATAATCTACTCTAAAAGTATTCGCCCTTGTCGTTTAGTATACGCACTGGATTGTCGTTCTATGGTCACGGGTACGAGCCCTGCCGAACCGTCCTGCAGGAGGTTGAGGCTATTATGTAATTATCTAAAAATCTGAAGGAACATACGAAACATGTTAAAAAAAAAATAGCTGTTTCCTTATCCCACGTGACGGCCATGATAATTTAAAGATATCTTTCATAATTATTTTGTCAAGACTAGCGTGCAAAAACAGAAGACCTTTTACTGCTCTGCAAAGTTCGTGTTGTGTTGCAGGTCTCCCTAGCATAATTTCGCTATTCTATTTCTTAAATCTAATAAATGGGTGTTGATAGAAGTTTCGTAGTTATCAACATTATCGTTCCCAATAGTCCTAGCTGATCGTAACATACGTGAACGCAAATATTTGATATCTATGATTTATTCACTTGGCTCTTATTTTAGTAATATATATTTGAAACTAAAATATCTTGATGTAGATACTTTTTGGTAAATGGTTGAAGTTATTTAAATAATTGGATTTAGTGCAAAATTTGAAGGCGATCCAGGCGTTAACTTATTTAGTAATACGTTTTATAGTAATATATATTGAAAACTAAATATTTCTTGATTTAGATAATTTTTGGTAAATGGTTGGAATTGTGTAAATAATTGGATTTAGTGCAGAATTTATAGGTATTACAAAAACGGCGATCCAGGCGTAAACTTCACGATCAAAGCTATGACCTTTTAATGAGAGAAATCCAAGTATTCCCACAGGAAACCAGCACATGAAATCTGATAGTGCAACAAAAGCGAGTTTTTTAGCCATATTCAAATCTTCTTGCCTTCTTCTGACACCATTTATTCTGTTTTGCGTATTTTTCCTTACATTGACAATGTTAGCAAAAATGAGTATTTGACCAAAAGCTATAAAAAGAAACAATATAAAATTTAAAACAACAAAGACAATAAAAGATAAAACCCAGCCATTGTGTTCCGTAGATCCCAAAGGCAAAGCCAAACACAAACCATTAGAAGAATAAATATTCCACTCCGTAAATGTAATAGGAACTAAAGCCAACAGAAAACCAAACAACCAAACCAATGCAAAAGATAAAATTTGACCTGTTTTTGTAAATTTGTGTTGACCAAAAGGAAAGGCAATTTTCAAAAATCGATCTATTGTTATTAAACAAATAAAAAATGTGGAAGTTTCACTTGAGATTGTTGACAGAAAGCCTGCAAATTGACACAAAACACTATGTCTCCATTTAACATCTTCTAATACATACATATCTTTATATTCAATATCTACTGCAGCTATTAATAGCAAATAAATTCCCATAATAAAATCTGAAACAGCCAGACCAGATACAAACAGTCCATAAGCTTTTTTAAATATCTCTCTGTTCCAACCAATTCTATAGATCAACACAATGCCATTTCCAACTAAGGTTATAAATCCTACGGTCCAGATGGTAATTCTTTTTAGAATGTCACCAACAAGATGTTTACAAGAAGAGATGACATCTGCAGGCGCATGACATTTGTCTGCTGAAATATTTGAATTTAATATTTGTGGACAACAAAGTTTATAATCACTAGCTCGTAACTCAGACTTTATAGTAAGACCTTGGAAAAAATTTTCTTCAATATTTTTAATAGTAACATTCTCTATGTACAAACTTTCCAGCGCAAAATATTTTGGCATTCCCATATCTTGAAACCTAAAAATAAAAGTATTACTTAATTTTAAAACTTTCAGCTGACTCACATTTTCAAAGACATTTAACTTTAATGTTGATGTTTTCGTATAAGATAAATCAATAATTGCTAAGGATGTTGGAAAAACAAAATTTTGATCTATTGTTAAATTTTTATTGTGAGAAAAATTTAACACTTTTAAGTTGCTTAAAGCTTGTACTAATCTCAAATCATTACTACTAATTAACTCATTATAACTCAAATCTAATACAATAAGCTTAGAAAATGTCCAATATTGAAAGGAGTAGTCATAGTTTGATATTTTGCAAAAAGATCCATAAAATTCAACAATATGAATTATACGAGACATCAAAATTATTAAATTATTGGGAAAAAATAATTTGGTATAGTTGTATAGAGGTAATTTCAGTGTATTAAAAAACTCGATGTTGTCTGTTTCGTTTTTTTGAAGTCTGTTAGAAACACAGACATAATTTATTGGACATGGTGGCTCACATAGAAAAGTTACACCCTTACCGAATGCGGATATTATTTTATTGTTTATATCGTTCAGAGGATCAATACAGTTTTCTTCTACTTTAAAAGAAACATTAGCGACCCCTACAACATCGTCAAACTTATATTCATCTTCACCAAACGGACAGTCTCGAATGCCATTAGCGAAATACGTGGTGTGAATACAATAAGACTTAGGACATTTAATAAATCCTATAGGGCAAATAAAGTTTTCGCAGTTTTGTAAGTGTGAGTTATCCTCGCATATAAAATTACTGAAATATTTATGGAAAATTTTACTTTTAATACATCTGTGAACTAGTTTATTCGGTCCCATGTGACACTTGAATGCTGGAGGTAAAAAGTCGATTTTATTAGTTTCCTGTGCACAAATCAAGTCAATCTGTTTATTATTGTTAAGTTTAAAAATAGAGTTAATGTTTTTACTTTGTTGACCTCTACTTGAGTTTGTACAATCAGATATATTAAAACGTTGTAGAATGAAATGATTATAACTAGCAGCTTTTAAAATAGAAAAATAAATCTTACTTTCTTTCTGGATATTGTTATGAAATTTCCCGCTACAGGCGTAATATTTTAAATAATCGTTATCAGGTGAAAAACCTTTAACACAGTTATGTTTTTGAAAGAAAAATGTAAACATAAAAAATATATAATGAAAAGTTTCTACTATGTTGCTATCTAAATTTACTGTACTTATTAATTCTTTAGTTAGGTCTGGATTGTTTATAAATTCATGACATTCACAGATGACTAATGAAGGGCTAACAATATTAGAACAATTATCAGTAAACACATAGTCCATAATATTTTCAATATTCATTTCAATCAAATCATCATTAATCAGACTTGAAAAATTTAAAAATGTGCATTGGTCAGCAATCGCATTGTAAATATTATTGAAAAATAAAAATGGATTGCTTGAGTGCCAAAATAATTGCGTTTCGATTTTTTTTATTCCCACAGGTAAACGCTTGATA
Source organism: Biomphalaria sudanica (assembly GCA_036873155.1). NCBI lineage: Eukaryota > Metazoa > Mollusca > Gastropoda > Planorbidae > Biomphalaria > Biomphalaria sudanica. The sequence continues at coordinate 2,088,857 of JAZGLO010006727.1, read as the reverse complement.
TTTAAGTCTTTTGCTTTAACTAACTCGATTACTAGCTTAAGTAAAAAATTCATCTCAGGAGACGACTCTGTTGAAATTAAATAATTATTAGCCTGCTTGGCACAGTACTTGACACTTTGATCATGGCTCATAGTCAAATCATCAGCAATATGATAATAAGATGTCATTGCACTGCCTGTAGTAAAAGTAGTTGGATATTTTAAACAACCCGATTGACAAATTTTAGCAAATATTTGAACAATATTTAAGTCATGAAAAGTAGGACACACATGAATAAAATTTAAGCCGTTTACAAAACTCTCGTCTCCTATTGACATTTGTATTGACAAAACAAAAAATCTGTCAACGGTCGTGTCTCTACTTTGTGTTTCTAACATGTCTCCTAAATCTCTGCGATGTGAAGTCCAAGATGTAGATATAAGAATCATTATTACTAAAGGTCTAGGTCTAGATGTGAACCATATTCTAGAAACATTAAATACGTCGTTGATCGGAAATGATTGATCACAAGTCATTGGAGCATCTTGTATATCTTTTAATTTATTTGTCTCAATCAATCCAGTTGTCGAAAATGTCATGAATGTGTAATTTTTCTCGCCTAGTCTTTCTTTGAAAATATAATCTGTAGCTGTTTGTATAAACTCTATTTGTTCTTTCACTTCACTTCGACAGTCAATGATAAACAAAATATCGTTACTTCTTGATTGACAATCTTTGAGAGGAAATAACCAAACGCTACCTGGGGAAAGAAACAATAAAATAATTGTATTGTATTGTGAACATTTACCTTGGAAATGAAGCCGTATTTGTCATCATGGTGGGTACCGGGGAAATAAAATACCCGGGGTAGACCAAAATCAAACATGCTGCCTTGCAGGAAGTGAAGGGAACCACAAAGGCTAAGGCCTCTTACCCGAAAATAAAGGCAGCTATGCAGAGAGCTGAAAGGGGCAGCCCCCCAGATGGTTATGCACAGGACTAACAACTGTGTCATATAAAACAAAATACTGTTACGAAAGCTTCTACACACAAGAAAACCCGGACAGATGTCAACGGAACACGACCTAGGCCTGGAAAAGGACATGATTTTTGTTTTGCGACATGGAATGTGCTAAGCCTTTATAGAGCAGGTGCGCTAGCCCAACTAACTGAAGTGTTAAAGAAATATAGGATACCCCTTGTAGCCCTACAGGAAGTCAGATGGAAAGACTCGGACATTCTCAGAACCAAGAAGTATACTATATTTTATAGTGGTGGGAGCACTAACAACTTAGGTACAGGTTTTGCTGTTAAAAAGGAAATGGTAGGTAATGTCATTGGATTAAAACCTGTAAGTGATAGACTGTGCTCACTACATATGAAAGAAAAATTCTTCAACATATCATTTATCAATGTTCATGCCCCTACTGAAGATGCGGATGACACAAAAGAAGCCTTCTATGATGGACTGGAAACAATTTATGATGAAGCACCAAAGCATGACATCAAAATAGTCCTAGGAGATTTCAATACAAAAATTGGACAGGAATCAGCATTTAGACCTACGATTGGCAAAGAAAGCTTACATGAAGAGACCAACAATAATGGCATAAGGTTAGTGGATTTTGCATCAGGAAAAGGAATGTCTATCTGCAGCACAAAATTCCAACATAAGAATATTTTAAAGGTAACCTGGATCTCACCTAATGGCAACACCCAGAATCAAATAGATCAAATACTCATAGATAAGAGACATGGATCAGATATACTAGATGTAAGAAGTTTCAGAGGAGCAAATGCTGACTCAGACAAGCTACTAGTAAAATTTAAACTTAGACAAAGAATAAGTGCTATACACAATTACCATAGAAAGAGAGCACAGCAATATGGTAGTTAAAAACTCTCAAATGATCCACTTGTGGCAGAAACTTATAGAATTACACTCCAAAACGCATCTAACAACTCTGGAAAAGGACTGCGAAAATAACATAAATAAACATTGGAAAATAATAAAGCATGCCATCAAAAGAACAGCAGAAGTGGTAGTTGGATTGAAACAAAAGAACAAGAGAATCTGGTGGTATGATGATAAATGCAGACATATTATAGAAGAGAAAAACAATGCTCGGATGATAATGCTGCAGAGAGAAACTAGAAATACTTGACAGCAATACAATGAAGCAAGAAGAAGGGCCACAAAAGCTGTGAGAAAGAAAAAACGGGAATGAGAAAAGTTCAAGATTACTCTAATTGAGGAACTAGCAAAGAGGGAGACATGAGAGGAATATATTTGAAAATTAAAGATGAAAAAGAACGGATTTCAAGCTAGATCACACATGTGTTAGAACAAAGATGGTCACAGAAAACAGCAGGGTCATTGAGAGATGGGCTGAATACTTTGAGGAGATTCTAAATATCAATGAAGATAGAGACAATGTAGAATATGAACTGCCACATGGAGGACTAGATCCCTTAGTGAACCCACCAACACTCATTGAAACATCAGAAATAATTAGGACCATGAAGAATCACAAAGCACAAGGAGAGGACCAAATGACAGCAGAACTAATTAAATATGGAGAGAAAGACTTGCATTCCCAAATACACAGACTAATATCAAGAATTTGGGTTGAAGAAGTAATACCAACAGAATGGGAAAATGCCATGAATAAAACATACCAATTCACCTACTCTTTATAGATTATAAAATGGCTTATGACAGTATCAAAAGGAAATATCTATATGACACTCTACAGGATTTTGGAATACCCAACAAGCTGACAAGACTTGTACATATGACATTAAACAACTCAAAAAGCAAAGTTACAATACAAGGGAGAACACTCACGGGAATTTAGGATTAAACGAGGATTAAGACAAGGAGACTCACTTTTCTGCATGCTTTTCAATTTAACATTGGTGAGAGTTTTAAGCAAGATACACATACACACGAGGGGAACTATCACTAACTACTTCAGGAGAGAAAACACTGGTCCACAACCAACAGGGACGATACACAACCAACCTCTACAATACCTTGCTTATGCCGATGACATTGCTTTATTGGGTAAAGAAACCTCTGACATCGCTAGAGCCTTCATACAACTAGAAGAAGCATCTCGACCAGCAAGACTTGATGTCAATGACAGTAAAACCAAGTACATCACAATGACAAGAGACAATCAAACAGAGGGACAATATATCAAAATCAAAGACCACGAATTTGAACACGTCCAAACTTTTAAATATCTAGGAAGTACTATTAATTTAAAAAATGACCTAACAGAAATAAAGGAAAGAATGGCAGGAGGCAACATAGCATTGTATAGCACCCACCATTTAAGAGCAAAACAATTTCAATAAGACCAGCAGCAATGTATGCAAGTGAGACCTGGACACTAACTAAGACATCTGAAAATTTACTTAATACTTGGGAACGGAAAATTCTTAGGAAAATCTATGGTGCCATACAGGCAGAAACAGGGTGGAGGACACGCACTAACCATGAGTTATATCAATTTTTTAAAGACCCACCAATAGTGACCGAAATAAAAAAGAACAGACTACATTGGGCAGATCACCTGGAAAGAATTGCAGATAACAGAGAAGCGAAAATCGTATATACACAAAAAACAAAAGGCAGGCGACCCAAAGGCAGACCCTGAATGCGATGGATTGATGATGTGGAAGCAGATCTGCCACAGCGTGGTGTTAGAGAATGGAGACGAAAGACCCAGGAGAGATCTGAATGGAAGGATGTGTAGAAGCAGGTTAGAGCCCTCCATGGGCTTTGGCGCCACTGGGATGGATGGATGTCATCAAAAGATATTTTAATTTGATTGATTCAAATACTCAGACGCGAGAATTGTTTTTTTTTAAATGCTTTGTTTCTGTTCACTTAAGTAAATGAAGAAATACATACTTATACTTTCATTCAACATACACATTTTAACAGTTGCATGTTGAAGAAAAAATTATTAAAGATGAATCTTCGCAGAGGTTATAAACGTTTAGGATTCTGAAGATTTTAAATTCTTAATACAAAACTTATGACATTTTTTATAGCCAAGAGCAATGCTGCAAAGGGGGAAAATGTTATAAAAAATACTTCACTTCAAAATGGGCAAACCCTGGCAATACTACATTACTCATAACTATGTTCTGTTTTATGCACTAATTACCTTTCGACAGCTGCGTCTGGTCAAACACTAATCCCACATGGGAGACGACCGCATGCCAAAGACGAACTTAAAGGAGAACGGTGTAACAAAGGTCAACTCATGCGCCATTTCGCCCTAGCTGGCACAGAGGAAAGTAGCAAGAGACAGTAGGAGAGCTCTCGCAAAGGCTGCGGGACACATAATTAGACCCAAAGGAAAGTCCTTATTGAAGACAGGCTCCGAAGACGGAAAGAAAACTAAAATAGACGCTGGCAGACAACGGCTTTGTCTATATGAGGTGCGTAAAAATACTGAAATCGTAACTGGGTCTGCGTAGTCATGTGATGCATTACACTCACCCATAAAAATATATGTCTGTGGTATTTTACGTCCTGTGTGACTATCTTTTCCCGTTGTCATGTGACTAGTTCAATCATGCATACACAAATGCGGTGACAGGTCGGGCATCTGTATCACCAGACGCTGTAACACTTTCACCTTCTTCCTACGCTATCTGCAATCCAGGATCCTTACTTTACGCTTGTTCTCCATCTGGACCTATACAGTGCCTTATTTTTTTCAACTTTTTTAGTCAGTTTTAAAGCGCTTCATGTCATGTTTACAAACACTGATATACCGTAAAAGTTGGCAGCCTTCTGCTCTTCTGCTTTTTCTTATATTACCGTAAAGAAATGTCTTGTAAGAGTCAACCTTAGTCAATCTGGTTTGACTAATCAAGACAATTCTAGAGCTACAAAGTTTGCCAGTTGGTGCATATAAAAAAATCTGCTTTAGGATTATGTGATAAGGCAACTTTCTTATTCTCCTGTCGAAAGCCGCTTCAATTTATTTTTGCTTTCAGAGAGATTATTTTTTCATCATGCAAAGTCTGTCTTGGTGCAATCTGATCTTGCGCTATTTGTTTCTAAAAACTTTCAGCCATGTTTGCAGTTCTACAATCTCTCTTAAAGATATCTTTGTGATTTAGTATTGCTAGGCCCCTTGGGTCTGATTCCCTCCACAAGCTCTGCTTAGAGGATATCCTTCGGTATTCTACCACACGGAATGCGGATGACATGTCCAAGAAAATGCTCTTATTCAAACATAATTTTTATTGTTAGTCTAGATAGATTACACGAGTCAGATGACGAGGTGTGTCATATATCAGTTTTAGAATCCCTGTAATATTTGGTGACTAGTAGTCACTAAACTATTCCGTGCAGTTAGCACGAGATTTTTCCTGGTCGGGGACTGACCACGAGGTGGACACCTCAGTTGATCTTAGGCTCCGTGGAGAGAGGGATATTATGGATATCTTGTCCAGTGTAGTAATGTATAGATATTAAGGTTGATTTTTGGAGCACGTGTGATATCTAAAGTAGTCCATTGGATTCTAATGTACTATGTTTTGTGTATATTTCTTGATGGCTGGACTTGCCAATATCTTTTATGAATTATATTTTATGTGAATAAAATCCATGTCTGCTGACCTAGAGTCTATTAATAATTCTAAATGTTGTGGTCGTACATTCAGTATGTTAATGTTCTCACGCACCTGCAAATATAGTGCGTGTGAAAAAGTATTTAGTTAAGAAGAACATTATAGTAGTACCAGAAGAGGTATCTACAACACACACGACATTCGCGTCATCACGCCTACAACAAAAACCAGGCTGTGACATATGGTGGCCAGTATGTCTTAAATGACAGAACGAACCTACACTCTTTAACAAGTAAATCGTCGATCGTCTACATTCCATCTGGCGTAGAAGTACAAGAACTATTTCTTCCATTATGGCGGCGAAAACAGTTGAACAAAACTTAGAGGTCTAACAAACTTTTCTTCAACAACAAGAAATTAACTCAGGTGAGTTATGCCACTGAGGGCGCGTTTTTTTTAATAAGCAGAAACTTAAATGACTCTGTTGTATACTTATAAGGACTTATGAACTCCCAAGAACTCGTCTGTGCATTTTATTTATTATTCACTACGTACATAATTACTTTACGAGCCTTGCATGTAGCAAAGTCATACAGTATATCATGATAATTCTGTTTCTTACATAGATCACGCTCAATAGCAAGAATTACCAAATATTCAATCTATCTTTGAGAATTGTTGACTTCAAGTAATTCTTCATTAGTTTAAGGCGCGAGAAGCTTCTTTTACCAGATTAAACAATTACGGCTAATGCATAATGCCGTTTTCATTTATCGCGTAGAATTAGTGTTTTCCATATTAAATGACAACCCCGAAATTACAAATTTTGTCTATTTATTTGCGTATATTTTAAGGACTTTTTCGTATATCTTGCTATTTCGGGAGATTTCCAGCAGCTTCTAGTAAATCCACAGGAGGGCGCGGGAAATCAGTTTTAAGTTATAAAATGGTTTAATTTAATAATTGATACACCTTAAATTAGCGCGGGTCCTATAAAAGTGTGTGTCCTATGAAAGTGTGGGGCCCACTTCAGTCGCATAGGTTGCAGTGGCCTAAGGCCTAACCTGCAAAATAGCGGCGTATGTTACGCCGCCGGCCTACCGGCAGGTAATAAAATTACTAAAATAAAAATTTACTTACCAAAACAAACTGATACAAGAAGCAACAAAGAAAACATCTCTTAACATATAATTTAGGAAACAGTTTCACAATGCTATATTTTCTTAACTCCCGAAACCTCGAAATGTACTGACTCCAAATATTTGCTAACAATCATTGTAATCGACATCAATTATTCACACATTGGCAGGCCGACGCGATCTATTGTGCAATGTGTACATCGCACAAACGCGGACAAATTAAGGGGCAGCCAAAAAAATTACTCCAAGGTTATCCCCCTTCTAAGACATCATCAGATTTATTTTTAAAACATTCGATGCATTTCAATTCAGTAAAAGACTTTTCTATGTGTCTTTTCCCCTGCCTCTAATTATAGGTAGAATGTTTAGATTTAAAATTAACCGAAAATCATTGTAACTTGATTTGAAATGAGCTAGAAAGTCACAAAGATTCCTCTTAATATATACATTCATGAAATGTATGAAAATTTGTTTGAGACAACTGAAGACGCTATGACCGATATATTTACTAGAGCAGTGCCTTATGGTCTTGGTAATTCATTAATAGTAATAATGTAAGGAACTTGTGAAAAAAATGTGTACTAATCGAGTTCAAATTTTATAATTGTAATATTAACAAGTTAAAAGATAAGCAAAACGTGTTTTAACTGTTTTTACACTGCATCTTAAAAGAAATAATACTAAACTTTGAAATATTAGGGATGAATTTGTTTTTATCTGGAAATGGAAAAAAAGGCGAAATTTTTTTTTTATTTCGCACCCAGGTTGCCACATCCCTAGCGTCGGCCCTGTTTTTTAATTTTACAGTGCACTTACATGCTTATTATGAGAAAATAAAAAAAATACAAAAAAAAGAAATCCTTATAACGATACGAACTTGAAACCACACACACACACATGTGTTTCACAGTTGTAACTGAACGGAAAGCCCTAGAGACTAAAATTGTGTGAGACGAATTCCTTTAGAAAGAAAGATATGTACGTTTCTAACATAATAATAATCTTACAATGTGTGCTTACATTTTGAAATTTATATTTTACAGTTTAAACGAGCAGTAAGGAGTAAAGGAAAGATCACTCTGCGGATAGTCCACGAGAAAACAAGAGGGGTGTGGGAAGACGTAGTCACAACATCTTTTTTTTTTTTATATTTCTACCTCACGTTAAAAAGAAAGAGGGAGGGGGGAGTAATCTACTCTGTAGTAACTATCGAAATGACAGAGCACGCTCAAGAGTTTGGACACAATGGAAAGATCACTCTTTTATTTTTGCAACTCGGGCGGAGGGAGTTATCCTTGGTAATTTAAGAGTGAAAACAAAGCCATATTTCGTCTGTATATTTCAGGAGATTGGTATGATATTTCCGGGACTTTTTCGTATATTTTGCAATTTCAGGAGATTTCCAGGATCTCCTGCATTCTCTGGTGAAACTCCACAAGGGCACATTTTGTTAATCCTAATTATAGCGTCATTGATATATTTTGTCTAATTTCACTGTGTTTGGTCCTTATATAATACAGACGTTACTTCAAAAAAGAAGATGATTATGTCCTACGCGTCATGCATTTAGTCATGCATATTAACCAATGACTTAAATTCTGCCATATCACTGGTTTTCCTGGCTAGCTCAGGCAACCCATTCCATGCTCTAATAGCACTAGGGAAGGAGGAGTATTTGTACAAATTTGTCCTAGCAAATGGGACGAGGAATGTGCCTGAAGTGAAAGATTAGACGTTATTTTTCTAACCAGGTAACACGTAGTTTTTAAAGACCATTGTTCAGGAGTAATCTTTTGGTTTCTATGGGGCCATCGTTATTTGGACATTTGACGCCCCCTGAAAAAAATACCAGACCTTTCGTTGATGAAGCCAATGTACAGCTTTACATGCCCTTGAAAGTTTGTAACAAGTATCGGACCTTTCAACTATTCTAATCGAGTTCAATGTATTTTTTTAATTAGTGGGATAAATGTACTGTAAACAACAGACTGCATTTCTGAAACTTGTTAGAAGAAGGCTTTGCTTTGCTTAGAATTCTACGCCATAGGTGAAAGGTTGAAAATAATATTTTTATGTATATTATTTCTATTTAATTATTATTAGAAAGCTATCTTAGCTCCCTTTGTTTCTCTATCATTTCCCATTTATTGTTTTAAACAAATGATAAATCAATCAAATGATTAACCAATTAATTAATTAAATAGTGGTAATTTATTAATTTGTATATGATATCAAAAACAAAATAAATCTTACATTATTGAGATATGACCGCTAAAGCGTTGTTTCTCCCTATAGATGAGTTTTTAAAAGAAGGCAAAATTTTTTTTTTTCATTTTCATATTTTGCTTGTTTTAGGTTTTTTTTTTTTTTTTTTTTATGAATTGAGAATTATTCAATTTAATATTCATATATATATATATATATATATTGATTGATCGCAAAGATTTCCCTAACGTGCCAGATGTTCCTATAGAAAAAGGTTTAGGGAACCCTTCTCTAAACAGCTGATCATTTGTTTTTTTTTCTAATGGAAACATTGTGTATAACTGTATCCATTAGTGAAAAAATGTCACTACGGTGACAGCATCATGTTAGCTAGATAAACAATATGAATAAACAACTCATGCGTTATATGTTACGTAGCTATCGGTATGAGCTTCACGGTCATCTTATGGGCATTAACCTTAAGGTGCTGTGACACTTCCCTAAACTAAATCCAATCTTCACTGTCACTAGCTGGTCTTTTTGGAAGATGAAGCTGTTCTAATCCATCAGTGTCCAGTTTTTCTTTTGTCGACCTTTTCAATATGCTTCTTTAACATTGGCTTAATATCCTTCTATACTTTATTTCATGTATTTCTTTTGTTCTAATTCTATACAGATGACACGCCCAGTGCCTGCCATTGCCATTTCTACATAATTAATCAAGAACATTTGAGTGAATAACAACGCCAGAAATCTGCGTCAAACATGAAATAGTTTATATCGATTTCTCCCTTATTATCAATATATTGTTACGATATTATCTACCAGGCCTTCTGTAAACACCGAGAAACACAACCCAGCACATCTAATACAAAAACTTGACAACAAAAGCCTCAAATAATAATGTGACGGTTTAATTACAAATACATAAACAACAGCCAAGAAACACAATTGGCTACACCAGTGATGCCAAACCTTACTAGTCCTGCGAGCCATTTTAATCTCCAACACTCGTGTCGCGGGCCACATCAACGAAAAGATACAAACACGAAATGAAATTAACCTTAAACTATTTGATTACAAGCCCGTGGATCTTGTACCCGAAGGTAAACTATCTTTTTTTCACGGCTCAAAGCAAGAATGCCGCCATATTTGTTTCATAATGCCGTTTATATTTTGATGTTGTTTTTAAACAGCTCCACTTTCTTTATCAACAAACATGTTGGTTTATCATGTTCTACAAGTAATGATCCGTTCAATTTTCCTAGTATATTCTTCATTCAGAAATGTTAAAGGTCATGGGACCAATCCATTCGAGAACAAATGTGGGGACTAATGTAGGTTAAGATACATTTTTTAAACCTTTTTTTTGGAGAAAAAAAAAGGGGAGATTTAATATACTTTGTGCGGACGTATCGGTGGGCCGGATGGAACCACTTCTCGGGCCGGATCTGGCCCGCGGGCCGTATTTTGGGCATCACTGGGCTACACTAACTTCACATGCTTTGCTATACTACAAAACTGCCTCACTAATACTACAAGTCTCTAGCTCGTACAGCTACATTTTTGATGACTCGCTTTGTAGCACTCAGTCCTTACTGCTTGCTGTCCTAAACTCTACTGTCCTTTCTTTACACACTGAGTCTGTCGACCGTAAAGGCTATATGTCACATGACCACTGTACAGGTCATACTTGCGTGCACTAGCAGTACTGTCCCATTATTCAACAGCCTTTAACATGTTTGATTGGCCTGAGTCGTGTGTATTAGTAGGCCGTACACACATTAACCCTTTCAGTCCGCCACTGGATTTACTACAATATGTTTGTGTATTATTTACGCATATTAATACATTTTGATATACCGGTGACATAATGTTGACTACTTTCGAATGTTATTTAATTAAAAAACAAAGAAAAAGTTGTGTAGTCACACAGTTAATGGTATGGATAATAACCTTGTTAACATCTAAGGAAAAGTCAGAGGCAAAACCATGATACTTACACATTACACAATTATGTAATTCATTTAGTAATAGATGTGCTACACGGTACCTGACATTAGTTGGGGAAAAGTAAAGGCAGTTGGTCATTGTGCTGGCTACATGACACCCTCGTTAACCGTAGGCCACAAAAACAGATAAACTTTACATCATCTGCCCTATGGACCACAAGTACTGAAAGGGGAACCAGTTAGGCCAGGTTGACATGTAACTTTACATTCACTTTCACCTATCCTTTGATCTGCTGGACCGTTGGGGCACTACACAAGATCTGTCAACCTTATTTCTCCTTCTTATCGGTCATTTGTCTGATATAATTTCATTCAGATGTTCTTACTGAAAATATTGAAGGCTGCCTGGGTATGGACCACTTCGGGGGGGGGGGCGGTTTAGAGTTTGTGTTTTCACACAAACTGTCTTTGTAACCTTGTTATAGTACATGAATATACTACTAAAACGTGAACAATCTATACATTTTTGTAGAGGCGAGAATTGATAAAAGATATATAAGATTAGAGAGAGAAAGAGTGTTCAATTAAAATATAGAAGAGAGAGAGAAAGTGAGACACAGAGAGAGACAAACAGAGAGAGAGAGAGACAGAAAAAGAGAGACTGTGAGATAGATAAGGACAGAGAGATAGAGAGACAGATAAGGATAGAGAGATAGAGAGACAGATATGGAGAGAGAGAGAGATGGAGGATCTACAGAGAAGAGTAAAAAAAATGATTAAAGTAAGCAAAGAAATAAGAGAAAACAACGGGACTAGAAAGAGGCAAGGAGAAGGTGAGAGAAACAAACCCTAACCCTATACCTATCAAAGTAAGAAATGGAGGAATAATTTTTGACAGGCATTTTAAGCCAGATTTAGTAATCGTCGTATGCCGTTAACACACTTACACACACTTACAAACACCCTTACGCACACACACACACATATAGATATATATAGAGAGAGACACACATTTTTTAAAAGCTATTGGTTATACTGTGAGGAGTAAAGTAGACTAATATTTTGCACGTCCATCATTAGGATTGCTAATCGACAACAAATATACGCTTTAATTTGATAGTAGATGATAAAGATTTTGTGGACTATAGAGACTAGCCTTTATAACAAAAGCGTTTGTTAAAGAACATGCCCTTAATGTTGTAATAGAAAGCTAATCATTGACAATTTAAGTGTGTTAGGATTGATTCTTTTCTTTAGCCTCCTATAGCCACATCAAATTTGTGAGCAACCTTTATCTATGTAGAGTCGCATACATTTTTTTTTTGTTATGAAGGGCCGCATATTTATTAAAGCATATAAATATTGTGTAAACTTTTTTTAAATCAAAGGCCTTTGATCTAGTCAGCAGAGAAGGCCTCTTTAAAATCTTACAGGCAATAGGCTGTCCACCCAAGCTACTTAATATTATTGTTTCCTTCCACAAAAATATGATGGGTACAGTGCAGTTCAACGGCGCCTGCTCCAAAAGTTTCAGCATAAACAGTGGAGTCAAACAAGGTTGTGTCCAGGCCCCAACCCTCTTTGGAATACTCTTTTGAATGCTAATCCACCACGCGTTTGACAAATCCACCGAAGGCATATATGTTCATTCAAGATTCGATGGCAAACTTCTAAATATTGCTAGACTCAGGGCCAAAATTAAAACCAGAACAACCATCATAAGAGATATGCTCTTCGCGGACAACTTAGCGGTAGTGGGACACTCACAAGGGGAGCTTCAGTCACTAATGTACTGCTTCTCTAAGGCTAGCAAAGAGTATGGCCTAACCATTAGCACATAGAAGACTAATGTTATGTGACCACCTGCTATAGCACTAGACTCCGACCAAGAGTTTGGTAAAACCAGAAGCTCACTACAGCAACCAAAACGGAGGTCTACAAGCCATGCGTCCTTAGCACGCTACTATACGGCAGAGAGATGTGGACAATCTACACAAAACAAGAGAGAAAACTAAACTCATTCCACTTCGAAGGATCTGAAAAAAAATGGAAAGAAAGAGTGTGTAATACTGAGATCCTCTAGAGAACAGGCCTTCCCAGCACCTTTACGGTCCTCAGGCAAAGCTGCCTGCGCTGGCTCAGACATGTTCGACGGATGGAGGATAATCGCATTCCAAAAATCATTATGTGCGGGCAACTCGCGTTTGGCTCAAGAAAAACTGGTCGCCCCCACCTCCGTTACGTTGATGTTATAAAAATAAATTTAAAATCAGTAAACATTGATACAGACATTAGGAAAACCGCACTAGTTGGAGAGAGACGGTGACCAAGAAAGCTATAGACAGCGAGAAAACATGGGCCTCGATTCTTGAAGAAATACTTGCCACACGGAAAATAACCAGCTCCTCTACCACCAAAGCGAAAACCACCTTGACATACATATATGTGGACGGGAGTGTCTCATCAAAATAGGGCTCCACAGCCATATGAAAAAGTATTCGAGATGAACCATAGTCGTTTGACGACTGAAGAAGGCCGATGATGATGACCTATGAGTGCTTTTAAATTATAGTCAATATTGACCTTTTCTTGCATGTATTTATTTTAAAAAAGGCTTGTTTACAAATGTGAGTGGAGCCAAATAATATCAAAATGTTGCTAGCAAAGGTGTTAAGAAAATGCATCTTTGTGCAAAAATTCACATTTTAGCAAAGAAAAATGATAAAATCTGTTTCAATTTGCTTGCCTGAAGAAAGGGAAAAGCTGTGTTTGAAAAGATTTAACACGAATACAACTCCATTGCCCCATAAATTTTACATTCATCTCATTTAATTTTCCCGTCATGCTAATGGCATACATAAATTGTGTCTTCCACTCTTCATTACCAATAATAGTAACAAAGTCACATTCAGTTTCTTGCATTTCAAGGAGCAAAATTATTTCGTACTTGAGATCCCACACTCTTCTCAATATGTGCCCATGCTAAGCCAGTGGATATTGCCATGGTACAGGACATCTAAGTGTTTAAGTTTTTAAATCTTTAAGTAGTCCTTGTAACTACCTGTAGTTAAGACCCCTATCAGCTATGATAAGGTAGATAACTGATATAATTAAACAGCTTCGATTCAGATTTGAAGAAACTTTCGTGATGACTGACACAGTAGAGAGGTAAGAGAGAATGGTCAGGGTATTGATCTTTAATGGTACTATTCATTAACTTTTAAGATACCTATGTTTTTCCCAGTCAATACACGGGCTCCATTGGTTGTTACACTTCCTGCCCTGTACATCAGTACTTTCGTCCTATGCCAGCGAGTACCACAAACATCCTTCCTTGTACTGTGAAATTGGAGCATTTTATTATCAGCTCTCTTTGCAGAAAGCCTAACCACAGTATATTTGTGTTTAGTATTTCTTATATTACTCTAAGTTCTGTCACCATTATATAAGTTTACTGTGACATTGTCTATAATTGCTATTGATAGCACACATATGTGGTATTTAAAGTAGAATAGCATAAAAAATGATAGCATTCAAGTGTGTACCACTTGGAAAAAAATCAACAATATTTACATTTGTGAGTTGTTTTTCAAAAAGATTTCAGGTCAACAGTTCAAGTAGTTTACTGTTGTTTACAATGTGTTTGTTTACATTACTGTGTTTACTAACCCTATAAATTATTAGCACATCTAGTTATTGTGATATTCTACGTTATTGTCAAATTGTGATAGGTAAATATATAATGCACAATTAATTAAAAAATGATAGTATAATAGCATCAATGAAAGGAAAAATGTCATCATGACCCAATAAAATGATACAAGTGTAACAAAAATATGTCATGACCTAGTTACATGATAACTAGAAAAAATGTCAGCTTTACCTGATTGAAAAATGTCAATTTGTTTCTAATTGTATTATGAAGTTACTCAGTTAAAATACTTTGACTGATATGTACAATATCATTGTCCTCATTGGTATCTGTTTCATGATCTACCTGTCTTGACAAAAAATCAGCTAATACATTTTCATGACCAGGTATACTTTGTAGTTCAAATTTGTAATCAGATAAAATTAGTGACCATCTATTTATTCTGTTATTTTTTAGTTCTTTTCTTTTAAGCGCTAACAATGGTTTATGGTCACATTTAATAGTAAAAAATCTCCCTAATAAATAGTGTTTTAGTTTGACTATGCGCCATACTATAGCTAATAGTTCTTTTTCTATTATTGAATATTTTCTTTCTGCTTTAGATAATGTTCTACTTATATGAATTATAGGTTTCAGATATGACTCTTTCTGTTGCAGTAGGCATGCTCCTATACCATTATTAGATGCATCAGTGTACAGTAGGAGTTGTGAAATAGGATCAATACTCCCTAATTCTAGTTTCTCATTAAACTTATCCTTTAGTCTGGTTAGTGCTTCTCTGCTGCTATCATCTAAGTTTATTATATTTGAATGTTTCTTCTTTGTAAACTCTACTAAGGGCTGAATTAGTTGGGCATAGTTTGGTATGAATTTTCTATAAAAGTTGCACAAGCCTAATAGTGCTCTGACATCCTTTTGTGTTTTAGGTTCCTTAATGTTTTTTATTTTACTTATGTTTGCTTTGGTAGGAGTTATTCTGTTATTAGTAATGTTGTAGCCTAAAAATTGAATTTCATCCTTTACAAGATTTAATTTATTGGGAGAAATTGTCATCTTATGTTGTTTTAGACGAGCAAATATTTGTTCAAGTGTGTCTAGATGTTCATTTTCTGACATAGTGAAAACACAAATGTCATCCACATATGAAATTACAATGTCTATGCCTGATAATAGTTTACTCATACATTTTTGGAAAGTGGCTGTGCTGTTAACTAACCCAAATGGCATGACATTCCATACATATATCCCTTCAAACCCAGGTAAAATACATTTAAAAGCTGTGTATTGTTTAGACATTTCTTTCATTTTTATTTGCCAGAATCCTCTATTTAGATCCATGGCGGTAAACAGTGAGGCTCTACTTAGCATATTAATTATAGTGTCTGTATCAGGTAAAGGTTCAGGATCTATAATAGTACAATTGTTTAGCTCTCTATAGTCACAACAGATTCTTACATTATTATCTTTTTTCTTAACAATTACCATAGGTGATGCATAAGAGCATACATCTGGATTTTGCTATCTTGTTTTCACTTAGTAATTTCTTTAGTTCTACCTTTACTAATTCCTCATATGCCTTTGGGATGTTATATGTTTTTGTTTTAGATGGTAGTGTCTTATTTAAGTGTATTGAATGCTGAATTAGATCAGTGCAGCCTAGTTTCAATGTAATGACATCATTGTATTTCCCTATCAAGTTATCTATATTGGTCCTATCATTACATGTGTCTTGGGTGGTAGCATGAATAGTTAGAGTGTTTGCAGCATGTTCTTGTATAGTTCCTATTGAATCTGTTTCCCTATCAATTACTTCTATCTCTTCAAATTTTCTTTGAGGAAATTTTACTAATTTGTCTATGCTCAGTTTACATTCTTTGCCATTTTTGTCTACTTTGTACACTTTGTTGTTTATATTGCCTACTATGTTATATGGACCTTCATTTTTGTTTTTACTATACTTATTTTCTATTTTTACATATACTTGATCCCCTATGTTTAATGTCCTTAATTTTCTGTTCTTGTTTTTTATGTCTCTATGTCTGTTTAAGTTTGTATCCATGTTTATATTCGCTAACTTTATTCCCTGTCTTAAATTTTGTTTTGTTTGTGTTATCCATGGATGGAATTCTTCATAGCTCTCTAGGTCTAACATATTATCAGCCCATAGTTCTAGTGGACCTTTAGGTTTCCTATCAAAAACTAATTTATATGGACTGAATTTTGTTGTTTCATGAGTAGTAGTGTTGTAAGCAAAAATAGCATAGTTTAAAGTCTGATCCCAAGTATTCATTGCTTCTGTTTCTAATTTATAAATTATTTCTTTGATTGTCTTGTTCCATCTTTCAATCACACCGTTAGATTGTGGAGAATAAATTGTACTGTGTACCAGTTTGATGTTGATCATTTCTACGAAGGCTTTATTTAAATTTGATTTAAAGTTGGATGCATTATCTGAAAGAATTTTGTTTGGGAATCCAAACTTTAGGAATATTGTTCTTAGTGAGGTGCATATATCTTCTGCCCTAATATCCCTAAGAGGAAAAGCTTCTGCCTATCTGGTTGTTATATTTTGATTCCCAATATATATTTATTTCCCTTGGTACTTGTATTTAATGGGCCCATAATATCAATGGCTATTTTATCCCAGAAGCAATGAGCTTTATCTGATTTTTGTAGAGGTGCCTTAAGTATGACTTTTTGTTTAGTACATTCTGGACAAGAATCTATATAGTTTTTTTTATTGAGTCTTCATCTTGGGCCAAAAGAATTTTTCTGAAATTTTGGCATATGTTTTCTTTTTGCCAAAGTGGCCTGCTGTTGGATCATCATGGGCCATTTTAAGTATTTTGGGTGTTAGGCTTTGTGGAATTATTATTTGAATTCTTGTGCTATCTTTGTTTCTATTACATCTTATGGCTAGGCTGTTGGCTAAGATATGATGGTTGTGGTGGTTTTAACTCATTGAATAGAATATTTGGCCATTCAATCTCTGGCACTATTTTTTTGTGTGATCTAGTTTGTACAGCTGCTATTTGATGTTGATGTAGATACCAATTTTTTGGTCTATTTTTTATCCATGAATCTAGTTGAGTTATTGTCAAATCTTTAACACCATGTGAGTTCCCTTTTATGAGGTCTTGAGCAGGGGTATCCATTACAACTACCTTTATCTCACCTGTAATCCAGGGAGATTCAATCCAGACCTTGGCAGTTTTACATATGTCAAATTTGTGTACATTGGCATAGATCACCTTAACAGTTTCTTTTAAATATTGTTCTGGTTTGACTAGATTGGATCTTACTATTGATGTTGTTGCACCAGAATCTCTCATTGCTTTAATTTCTACTGAATTTACATAGGATGGAAAGACATTTACTTTAGACATGTCTGCTTGTAAGTATGCAAAATTCTCTTCTCTTTGAACATTGTTGTTATTGTTATTGCCTCTATTTCTGTTTCTGTTTTGATAGTATTGTAATTAGACTGATGGTTGTATGTGTCCCTCCTTGATTGTCTATTAGTATTATAGTTATTGTAATAGAAGTTGTTATTTCTAAGGCTCCTTCTTTCTCTAGGGCTTGCACTCTGGTTTTATCTGTAGTTTCTATATTGGTTGTTATAGTTACTAGGATTGTTGTAATTATTTTGATTATAGTTGCTAGGGTTGTGATAATTAGTGTAACTTCTATATCTAAAGTTGCTAGTATTAGTTTGTCTGCATTGGCTTTTAACATGGCCTTTCTTGCCACAATTAAAGCAAGTTTTTGAGTTAGAAAATTTAAATCTATCATTAGTATTACTGTTTGATGTATTAATTGTTGCGGCTAATTGATGTAGGTCTCTTTTATCCATGGTATGACCAGGATGGCTATCTTTAAAAAGGTTTAAATTAGTAATGAGATCAGTTTCTGTTTTTACTTTCTTTTCTTTAAGAAAAGTGAACACTAAATCTGTTACATTGGACAGTACATTGTCAATTAGGATCATGTCTAAAATCTGATTTGGATCTTTTATGTCACACTTAGCTAGTTCTAACCACTTAAGCATATATGCCTTCATGTCAAAGTAATTCTATTGAAGTCTCCATCTTTGTTTAGTTTAATTTTTTTAAAGAGTTTTCTGTAATAGTCTTCACTTTTTCCAAAATGTTCCAAAAAGTCTAGTTTTAACAGCTATGTAGTCTTTTTTTTGTTCAGTTGTGAGTGTGCTTATTATGTTTAGGGGTTCTCCAGATAAATTGGCTAAAAGATGTTTTGCCATATCCTCATTATTTAAGTTGTAAGTGGAGGAAATATGTTAAAACTGAACTAGGTAATTTTCCAATGTTTCCTCCTTAATGTTGAATTTATGAAATTTAGAGATGAATGGTTTGTTACTAGTTTGCTGGGTAATAATGTTGGGGTTAATTTTTGCTGCTTCCAATTTAGCTAACTCTACTTTGTCCTGACTTTCTTTTTGTTTTGTCTCTTGTTCTTTTATATCTTTTTGATGAGCTATTTCCACAGCTCTTTCCTCCCTTTCTTTCCTTTCTATTCTATCTTTTTCCTCCCTTTCTTTCTTTTCAACCTTTTCCAATTCTTTTTTGATAAATTCCTTTTTCTCATCCCCTTCTAGTTCCATCACCTTCACAAGTTCTAGAATTTTATCTTATGATGACATGGTTACTGTCAATGTATTAATTTGTGTTTAATGAGTAGTTAAAAAAGTAAATCAATCAAAGTGTATAGCTGCAAAAAAAAAAGATATGTTACAAATATGTTACACTGGAAGAATGTGTGTGAATTATAAGTTCAATGAACTTTCTTAATAGTCCTATGTTCAAATAATTATACGTGTATCAAATCAATTATATTCACAAATGCAATAGCTCAAATATTTCTCAAGGTTATGTAAGTATGGCTATTGTTTATGCCAGTTATAATAGAAAAAAATAAATTAATTAAGAAGTAAAAAATTATATATACAAATGTATCAAAAAGGACAAATACAGAAACAATATGAATGACGACACAGTCTGCTATAAAAGAGATCAATAAAAAGAAGAAATGAGACAGAAGAATTACAGATATGTAGATACAAAGATTTATACAAAAACAACAATATAAATACAAACAGAATACTCTGACAAAATACACAAACAAGACTCAAAAAGCTAATAAATAATTCCCAATATGATCTAGTACCTTCCTACCTACAAGGATGACCTCAAACGCGTTGGGTCTTATTAAAGGTAAAAGAACAGATAGGATGTTCCCTAATAGATCCTATTATTATGATAAGTCATAAAATAGTCCCTCTCCAGCCACCCTTTAAAAAACACTTAGAAAAAATGAAATGAAAATATGGCTCCAAGAATGCCAAGAGTTATCAATCACTAACTCCAATTAATAATCAACTTTAATTAATGCTATATCAAAGCAAAAACAATGTACTTTATAATCATATGTATATATTCAATTTGTTAATTATAACTTACAAATTCTTCTCTTGTAGATTAGTTTAGATTATCCTCTTCTCTCTTGTAGCTTGTCAAATGCGAATACAGCTTGAGTAGTTCATTAATCATTCATGTAAGTAATCCAATTAAGAAAACACATCAATATGAGCATCTAAGTAGTAATAAAATAATCCAGTTCTATACCATAAGATGGCTCCAATGCACCAATTTACAATTAATACAAGTTCTGTCAAGTGGTCCAAAATAATAATCCACAAAATAATCCACAGTGATTATGAAGTTCACAAAAAGGTAATCCAAGATAATCACTTACTAGGGGCTTCTGTTAGTTCCAATTAATATAATCCAATTCTTGGAATGATACAAGATAAAAGATAGAACTGTGCAGGTACTTGTATATTAGGCTATATATATAACTCCTCAGTAGCCTAATCAATAACATCAAGTCAGGGTATCCATTAGTATGCTGAAAAAAAATATTGACCATAAGTAGAAGAATGTCTCAATTGAGAGCAATCTTTCTACAAGACTTGAATGGGAGTGACCATGTCAGAGTCTGAGTGTGCCAATGATGAATAATGGCAAGCACTCAATGGTGAAGCGGTGTATGATCTGTCATCAAACGATGCCTTGAGTGGTGTAGCTCTTTCTTTCACACAGGTAGCTTTCGGAACAGGTTTGACTTCTGCTTTCGGTTTCACACAGGTAGCTCTAGGAACAGGGTTGACTTCTGCTCTCGGTTCTACACAGGTAGCTTTAGTAATAGGGTTGATGGTGAGTTGATGAATCTCAGCATGCAAATGTGGAATAGCTTTGGCAAAGCTATCTGCGTTACTTGAATGGGTCAGTCTGTGATGCCGTAACTGGTGCTGATGTCTAACTACTTTTTAATGACCTAGCTAGAGATGACCTGAATTTCAACGTGTTGGAATCTTGTCTATACATAGGACAGGCAAGTATGTTCTGTGGCGTCCTGCGTTTTGACCCCGAATGTCAGTCCTTTAGCTTCATTAGATCTAATGATGATGTTTTATAGCTTACTTTATTACAGGTTGGACTGCAATGTCTCGTAAATACTTAAATTGCCTTAAACATCTTGTGAGTAATCTAGATTTAGCCCATGCTTAATTTGACGCCATCTTGAGAAAAAAAATGTTCCGGTCTTAGATGTATCCTTGCGCCAAACGAGAAATGTAGGTTCACTGTCTTTAAGACAACTTTACTGGCCACCATATGTCACAGCCTGGTTTTTGTTGTAGGCGTGATGACGCGAATGTTGGCAGATAGAATAATATTCTTTGTCTTCTTAGGTAAATACTTTAACTCGCGCACTAGATGTGCTAGTGCGTGAGAACACTAACATGCTGAACTATTTGACCACAATATTTATAATAATTAATAGACTCACTGGTAGCAGACATGTTTTTTATTACACATAAATAATAAATCATAAATGATATTGTCGACTTCAGCCATCACAAAATACATCCAAGAAAATTAGTCCTGAATACAAACCAATTCTAATAACTTTAACACTTGTCAATAATATCCAAAACACTCCTCTCTCTACAAGAGCCTAAAATCAACTGACCTGTCCACCTCGTGGTCAGCTTCCGACCAAAAAACAAAATCTCGTGCGATAGCACGAAATGTTTCAGTGATTACTAGTCACCAAATATTACAGGGGTTCTAAAACTATGACACTTGTATATCTTTTAATTTATTGGTCTCAATCAATCCAGTTGTTGAAAATGTCATGAATGTGTGATTTTTTTCGCCTAGTCTTTCTTTGAAAATATAATCTGTAGCTGTTTGTATAAACTCTATTTGTTCTTTCACTTCACTTCGACAGTCAATGATAAACAAAATATCGTTACTTCTTGATTGACAATCTTTTAAAGGAAATAACCAAACGCTACCTAGGGAAAGAAATAATTAAATAATTTTATTGTATTGTGAAAATTTACCTACGGAATTAAGCCGATACATACATCTATGAAACAAATGAATAACAGCACCTTTGTTTCAGCACCTAGCTTTAACTCTATATTGAACTAGACCAAATAGGTAATCCAAAGATATTTTAGTTACATTGATTTAAATAGTGAAAATATTTATAAATTTATAAATATTTATTTTTTACATGATTTTTTTTTTGTTTTACTAAAGAAAATATTTCAAAACATATACTTTCATTTAAACAGTTACATGTTAAAAAAAATAATAAGATGAATGTTCTCTAGAGGTTGAAAATGTTTCAGATTCTAAAGATTTATTTTTTTTTATATACAGCTTATGACGCTTTTTTTTAATAGCCACAAGCAATGATGAAAAAGGGGTCCTTTTACATTTACCTATCCCTTAGTCTGTTGGACCGTTGGGGCACTAGGCAAGACTTGTCGACCGTCTTTCTCCATTCCTCCCTTTTTTTTGCCTTGTTTAGAACCTCTCTCAATGGCAGGCCCGTCCATTCTTTAATGTTGTCCTCTCATCGCTTTTTCTGTCTGCCTCTTCTTCTTTTACCTTGCACTGTTCCCTGAAAGAAGGTCTTTGCGAGCCCCGTAGATCTTGTAATGTGGCCATAGGTTTTAAGCTTTCGTCTTTTTACAATACAGTAACCCTATCTCAGTATTCTTGGTTTGTGATGCGGTTTATGAATGTGATGCCTAGGACTTCTGTAGCATCTCAATTCCATTGCTAGGATCCTCCTCTCTAGCTCTGCATTCAACGTCCACGACTCGCAAGTGTATAAAAATGTGGCTATGACCAGGTAGCGTATCAGTATGGTTTTGAGGCGAGTGCTTAGCCCTTGTCTTTCAATATTATTTTAAGTTTGAAAAGGGCATCTGTGGACTGTGCTATTTGGGCCAATAGTTGTTTTTTTTCCCTCATCTGAGAAAACATCTCCGAGGTATTTAATCTGTTAACAATAGTTAGCTTTTCACCTCCAATACTAATGCCTCTTTTAAAGCCCTGATGGCTATTTGTCATAATTTGAATTTTTTCGGCATTTATTTGCATGCCATATGCTGCGGAAGTCTTGTCAAAGCGCATCACCAGGTCAGCGAGTTCTTCTTCTGTCCCTGCTTGGCAGCAATTTCATCTGCGCAAGTTAGTAATTCTTCTTCCTCCAATGCCAACAGTACCTTCATAGCCCCCCTGAGGTCATCTTTCATTATCCTTTCAAGGAAGATATTGAAGAGTGTTGGTGAAAGTAGGCAGCCTTGTCTTACTCCAACTGTGGTTTTGAAACAGTCCCCAATATTATTGTTGAAGTACACCGCACTGGTGGCATCCTTGTAGAGGTTTTGGATTACTTTGATTATGTTTTTATTAATTTTGTACTTTTCTATTGTCGCCCAGAGTACCTCGTGCCATAGTCGATCGAAAGCTTTCTTGAAATCAATAAAGACATGGAAAATATTCTCTTGGTGTTGGAGATATTTCTCACAGAGTATTCTGAGGTTTATGATTTGTTCTGTTGTGCTGCAACCTTGTCTAAAACCTGCTTGTTCTTGTGAATAAGACCCTCATTCTGCTGGCGATAAAGTGTGACCAGTAAACGAACGTTGAATTTAAAAAGGACCGCATCTAGATGCATCACAAATTTTATTACGTGACTGATCCAAACTAATTGATACAATTACACTTCTTATTAGCTTTATTTTTGTTTCAAAATTATATATAATATATACATGGTTACGTATAACGTCAAAGAAATTTAATGAAACAAAATGTTTGTAAATTTTTCTTTAAAAATTTCCTGTGTTTCTTCAGAGTTGAAAAATAATTTACTTCTTAGACCAAACCTCCCGCAGAAAGAAGGGGATGGCAGCGGGTAGGGTATGAACCGGGAATATTGAGACGACCGAACGACAGTCCAACTCGCATAACGCACGACCAGGCAGCCATCCTGCAGTATATAGCATTCATTTCATTAGTATAAATGGGAAACCTAAAATTCTTGACCTGTATGCTGACATGCATGCACTACGCAAATTAGCAGATTTTATGTCCAGGGCTTTTGCAAGAGAGGATCTGAGCCCCTCAAGCACTCACTCAAATGGAGTTTGTTGATGATGAGTATAAATGTCATAAGTATATTAGCACTACACCACTTAAACTATTGAAACTCACTTTCGCTCTAGAGAGGAGAATCTTGTTAGTTCATTCCCCATCTGACACAGTTGGCGAAATTAATAGTCATTTCTATTTAGACCTTAATGGCCATGATCAAAGCTAACAATAACACAAACTAAACTAAATGAGATTGTACATTTTTGAGTTTTGAAAGTAGATGAACGCATATCAGAAGGAATGAAATCAATTAAACCAGTGTTTCCCAAAATGTGGAGCCCTAGTGCTCCGTGAGGCCTGAAATGTTCCACAAACTACTGGAAGAGTAGACCGCCACGTAAATAAATCTCCAAAAAAAAAATACAACAACAAATAAGCAAAGTGTTCCTCTAAAGGCTCAGAATTTGCTAAGTGTTAAGGAAAAAGTTTGGGATACTGAATGAAACAAGTCTTGAAGCGAGTACTAGGCTAGAGCAGAACAAAATATGATCAAGTGTTTGGTATGCACTATTGCTATTTCAGTTGTATGCTAAATATGTGTGTGAGATAGCCTATGTTATAACATTAGACCTACACATTTTATGAGGACATATTCATTTAAATACGTTGTAGTTTAAAAGCAGTGGCATAATAAAGTAGTACATATAAAGTCTAGTGCGGAATCTATTTTGATACCCCCTCCCCCCAAAAAAATAAAAATAAACACCTAACATTTTTTGTGTGCTTTTCTGACTTTTTTCTCAAACTTTTACTGATGAGAACCCCATACATAATTTAAAACCACGCTCTCTTCTCCCCTACCCCATTAACCAATGCGGTTGTCTGTGGTAGCGTTTTTAGCTCTATCTGCAGAATACTTGATGGCACCAAGCGTTTTTTTTTTAACTGCGGGTACGTATGGCGTCCCGCAGTCTTTGTTAGAGCTTTGCAGCTGTTTTTTTTCAGAGCCAATCTGCTGCAAGCTACTTTCCTCTATGCATTTGAGTGCGAAATGGCGTAACAGAGGTGCCCCGCCCCGTAAGCGCTATAAAGATCAGCCACTGACAATAACTATGATCACATACAACAATGTTTAATAGGCACTTTCTAATAACTAATTTTCTACACATAACTATAATGATAATTATTTAGAAAACTATGACATTAATTATGTGGATAAGATAGTAATTATTGATAATTATAGTGATATCGACTAAATAAAGTAATAGCTCTTTTGTTAAATTGAAATATTATTATTTGGGTCCTCTAAAGTTGAGTATGAAGTAGTTTTTAGTTTCATATTTGTTGGAGTCTATATACTATTGACTTAATGTTGCGTACAACTCTGCGTAACAAGAATCGAGCAGATTGTCACGTGATAGATACCCTGCTTAGAAAGCTGCTGACAGGGAAAACTACAGGTATTATGTTACGCAAACTGTGACAGCGCCCTTTCGAAGCAAATCCAGGGACAAATGAGATATGAGAAGACATGAAAGATGTGTCTAGATGGTTTAAAATAAAATGTATTTCCTGTGAAGATTCTAATGAAATCAAATAACTATTGCTCTGTTCTGCCGAGTACCTGACACTTTGATCATGACTCATATTCAAATAACTAGCTATGAGATAGTATGGCGTCATTGAACTTCCGGTGATGAAGCTTGCTGGATATTTGTGCACGTTGTTTCACAACGCCATCATTTTATCATAATTAATAACACAATCCAAACTTAATTTATACATGAAATTAACATTCTGAACTTATTTCTACTCGCATGAATGGTTTTAAAACAAATAAATTTAGATGAAATCATGTGTTGGAATCATTATCTTTTTACATTTGCCTCTACCTATCTCTTGGTCTGTTGGACCGTTGGGGCGCCATGCAAAATTTTCGATCGTCCTTCTCCATTCCTTACGTCATAACATGAAGAAAAAATGTATTTCACCCCTTCCCCCCCCAAAAAAAAAAATTAGAAATGTAAATTGCATAAACCTTTTTCAATTATAGGTATGCAGTCATTCTTTCTTATTTCGAATTACACACAGACGTAGTAAGTGCAGTCTACTAGAAGATATTTCTTAATAAACAATTTGCCTGTAACAGGAGCTCATAAGAGAAGTCTACTAGAAGATATTTCTTAATAAACAATTTGCCTGTAACAGGAGCTCATAAGAGAAGTCTACTAGAAGATATTTCTTCATAAACAATTTGCCTGTAACAGGAGCTCATAAGAGAAGTCTACTAGAAGATATTTCTTAATAAACAATTTTCCTGTAACAGGAGCTCATAAGAGAAGTCTACTAGAAGATATTTTTTAGTAAACATTTTGCCTGTAACAGGAGCTCATAAGAGAAGTCTACTAGAAGATATTTCTTAATAAACAATTTGCCTGTAACAGGAGTTCATAACAGAAGTCTACTAGAAGATATTTCTTAATAAACAATTTGCCAGTAACAGGAGCTCATAAGAGAAGTCTACTAGAAGATATTTCTTAATAAACAATTTGCCTGTAACAGGAGCTCATAAGAGAAGTCTACTAGAAGATATTTCTTAATAAACAATTTGCCTGTAACAGGAGCACATAAGAGAAGTCTACTAGAAGATATTTCTTTATAAAAAATTTGCCTGTAACAGGAGCTCATAAGAGAAGTCTACTAGAAGATATTTCTTAATAAACAATTTTCCTGTAACAGGAGCTCATAAGAGAAGTCTACTAGAAGATATTTTTTAGTAAACATTTTGCCTGTAACAGGAGCTCATAAGAGAAGTCTACTAGAAGATATTTCTTAATAAACAATTTGCCTGTAACAGGAGCTCATAACAGAAGTCTACTAGAAGATATTTCTTAATAAACAATTTGCCTGTAACAGGAGCTCATAAGAGAAGTCTACTAGAAGATATTTCTTAATAAACAATTTGCCTGTAACAGGTGCTCATAAGAGAAGTCTACTAGAAGATATTTCTTAATAAACAATTTGCCTGTAACAGGAGCTCATAAGAGAAGTCTACTAGAAGATATTTCTTAATAAACAATTTGCCTGTAACAGGAGCTCAAGAGTTCAACTGGTTTTGCTTAAGGAAATTAAATAGGGTAATAAGAAGGCTTTGACGCGAAGACCTTATAGCATGCCCTCCGAGCGCTATGGTTCAATGATCAATCTCATTTGTTGACCAGTTGGGGGAGAATGGGGTATCAGGGGAAAGAGTTTTCCGTGCTGCCTATAGGCGCTCAGATGGTCTTGTCCGATGTTCAACAATTATGCTCTGACAGATGGCACAGCCAGCTAATAAAAATTAAACTTGGCTAGATAACTAGGTAATATTTATCTTGTACAGGCTATATGTCTTCATGTTTTTCCGCTTTTATTCAAGAATTTAGTTTAATAATTAATATTCATGAACATTTTGCGCATTATCTTGCAAAGTTGGATCTAAAAGCAATTATAAATATTATAAAAATATTATAAAGTCAAATTTGTTTCTCTGTGTTTGGGATGGGGGTTAAATTGTATTATTTTTTTATATCTTACTATATCGCATTTTACTTCTCGAGTTGTAATGATCTCCCTTTGCAACTTCTTGTGTGACTAAAGAGGCCAATCCTTGATACACAGCTTCGGTCACAGGTTGGACATCTGTAATCGCCAATTGCCGTTTCATTTTCACCCTTCTTTCTAGTACTACTAAATTTTCTTTTTGTCTCAAATGTGTATCACTCGGCCTTTATAAAAAGATATCTTCATTTGTCTTGTTCGGAAGCTACCTGCGGCCAGGTGCTCTCTTCTTTGTCAGTTAAAGCAAGCTGGCGCCTATTCGAGGGGGAACCTGTTGCGCCACCCTTTAGCTCACCAATTGATATATCTTCCTATTCTTGTGATATATCAATTATTTGTATACTGCTATTCTTAGCCCTTTTGGCACTTGTGCTTTATGGCAATACAAAATAAAATAGTATCGGTGATACTGCAGTGGTTGTAGCTCATACTTTCTGATATTGAAAATATCGATACCTGACTTTTTATCTGCTTGAGATGACCACTTCTGGACCGATTTTGAGTTTGTGTTTCCACGAAATTCTTTAAAAAGTTCTTGAGGGCCCTCTAATGTTTACTACCTCATTGACTAAAGTATATATACTTTGTAAAATGTGCAATTAATTTGAAATACTGTCTCTAATTCTACAACTATTTGGCTTGGTGTTGAAGAACAAAGGTTTGAATGCTACAGGCTCTACGCTAGCATTTCAGATTTAGCACCCGAGATAATTTATTGTAAAAATAAGTGAAAGAAAATGTTAGATTTCATTATGTTAACTTCTCCGTAGTAGTAAAATATAAAGACATCGTTTGTTATCAAAGATAGCCTCTCCTACCTACCTCGAGTGGCACACGATCAGTGGGAGGCTGAGATTAAACAAAAACAACTTCTATAGCATGTGTATTATACGTGCAAAATACAAGACACTGATATTTCTACCTGTGTATACATGTATTTAAAAAACTCGTTTTTACTCCTCGAAATAATCGGAGGCAAAGTAAATTATTTTTTTAACTTAACTCTTTAAGCTCAATGCGCTCAGAACATCAGGGAAACCTGTTTGAATGTAATTTAACCCTTACCAGTCGTTAATATTTTTGAAGGAGTTGGCAGCCAGATCTGAATTAAATTTTAGCTGACTCATAGTATTTGACAAGAAAGCAGAAATAATAACAAGTAAAACATAAATCCAGTTAATTTTCATGAAGTATTTTATTTATAACAATGAAAAATGTTCCAAACATGATGTCTGAATGTTTATTTTTTGAAAAAATTATGTGTATGGTACTTTTTGAAGCACTCGTGAGGGTTCAATCCAAGGTAACGTAGATGACCAACTGAGAATAAGTTTCACAGTAGAATATTGTCTAACGCCCACCTCCAGGTGTTATTCTGTTAGTAGAAACACTGCAGTCTTTAGTCTTTCTGTTAGGAAAGTTAGCTATGAAATGGTGTCTTTTGTTTAGGCTCTGCTTTGATTCCCCCCCCCCCCCCTACACTGCTTCTCATGCTGTGAAAAAGGATCTATTTAATTTATGTTTTGGAAACATTAAACGATTATCATTTACTTTTTGCTTTTTTGCTAAAACTGTAATTTAAAATTTAGGAATCAGGAAGTGGAACATAAAGCTTGATAATGTAATGACCATGTTCTGTAGTGACTCTATGGTTGCGCACCAGTGCACGAGGATGGACTAAATGAACGGGGAGAGAGAAAGTGCGAGAAGATTGGAACGGTCCTTGTTGTTTTCGTGATCTCTGTTGATTAAACTTTGTATTGTCTGTGTTCCCATACCTCGTTGAGTTGCCTCCCTTTAAATGTTGTCACAATATTCAACTTAATATCGTTTATTATCATTATAACGCATTGGGTGAGACATTGGACCGGGACCAAAATACTAAAAACAACATACACATGAATAACATCTAAAAAAAAGCTTAATCAATGAATACTTTATTTCTAGCGTGCATCAGAAACAAAAAATAGCACAATATAATTAAAAACAAACATTCGACTTAAGTTATTATAAACGAATACAGAGAAAATTATTCTATACATTATAGAAAATAAAAATAATTATCAATTATATAATAATATATGACCAGACCCAAGGGCCTCCCAAGACTTACTTACAGAGATGTCTGCAAGAGAGACATAAGAGCCATGGGTATCGACCAAAGTATGTGGGAAGATATAGCCCAAGACCGGACAGCATGGAGACAGAGTGTACGTGCTGGTACGAACTTCGCTGAATGCAAAAGAAATGAAGCCGCATCGGCCAAGAGAAAGAAAAAGAAAGCTGCCCTGTCAGTGAGCCCTAGGACAGATGAATATAAATGCTCAAACTGTGGCAAACTCTGCCGATCCAGAATTGGCTTGATTAGCCACTCCAGATTCTGCCCCCTTTTCAAAATGTAACCAAAGCCAGTGACTCATCTGGGCGCATCCATTGTCTTACGAGAAAGAAGGAGCCATATAATATAAAATTACAAAATATAATTATGCTAGTAAAAAATATATGCACAAACATTTGCAGGCATATCAATAGAAATTGTTACAAACACAAAATGTCTAAAATCCATAAATAAAATCATTAACAAATCACACATTTTTATATAAATACATATGGTTATGTTTGCTAAAGCATACAGGGAAAGTCATAAAAAATCTGTTTTAAATGTTTAAATATTAAAATACTTAATAGATATGGCTACATCATAACATATTATAAATAATTATGCTTTAAAATACTTAACAATCGTACACGAAAGTTAATATTATGTACCTATCTCAGTGTTGACAATTTATAATAAATGAGGTATTTAAACGTAAAACTAAATTATTCCTAGGGCCAGTCTTACGTACGTCTAAACTAAGCAGCCATCTAGAGCCGTTTACTGGTGAAGGCTTCGCTAAGGATCTTAAGACATTTTTTAGAAAAAAAATTGACAAACATGGATCGAATGTCAAACACATCAGAGCTTTATATCTCTACTCTTACTGAACTTATTCACTTATTAGACTGTATGTTTAAAGACCATTGTCGCTTCATTTTTGGTGAAAATGTCCAGGCGTTATTTTGAGTCTTCTGAGTCAAAGCGCAAACAGAAGGGGAGGAGGCATTTCTTTTAAAACAAAGTTGTGCCTTATTAAATTTCGTTACTCAACAGCCGCCGCCACATTCGGCAGCAGCAATTTACTGGGAACGAATTGGATACACGTTTTTTCCCAAATCCCTAACAAGTGGTCAAAGTGGTTAATTGTGGTCATGTCTTAAGAATGGGTTGTTAAAGTTTTAGAAAAAGAAATAACAAAAAACTTCATATACGTGGTCAAGGAAGATAAATTCAATCGACGCAGACAAAAGCCACCAAATCGACTTCAATTAGAAAGATTTAGGCTTATGATTAACATCATTTTAAAATACAGAACGTGTTTGTTAGGTCGGAAAAAAAACACTTTTTTAGAATCTGGAACAATGTATCAGCAAGGTGAGAGTTTCGAAAAGTGGCATTTCTCAGGAGTAATTTTTGTTAAAAAGATTGCGAGATCGTTAATGCTCTAATTGTCGTTGGTTTATTTTTTTAAAACATAACTATGTCGTCATGATGCCGATTGTTCTCAAATATATAAAAAATGAAGCCCACAATTACACAATAGCTATGGTCTAGTAGTCTAGTTGAGGTATTTAATATGATCACTAAGGCTGCCTGGGAAAAAATGTAAAAAATCCGAAATATTTTGTTTTCGCACCACTAATGCTGGTCACCAAGAGCTGAAGACTAGGATTTTGCCAATTTTCAACATTACGAGTACATAAGGAGAAATCATGTTATAATTTGCGTCCGTCGAACTATCCATGATAGCACTGAAAATGTTATAAGATCTTATTTTATGTTTATAATAATACAGAACCCAAGAATATGATGATGGAGCGAAAATGATATGCGTCAAGTATGGCGTCAAGAATGGTGTTTAAAAAAAGGACTATTTGAACTCAAGCATTTTGTTGTTCAATATGGAAGTCTCTATCTTAATCTAATTTTTGAAGCTATGGTTTAATCTTCAGATAGTGCTCCAACACTCTTTGGAGTTTCGCATCATGATTGTCTTTATTTTAAACGGCACTTCACACTGCTATGGTAGATATTGGAAACTCGTGTAAAAATGTGACAGTAAATACTGTAAATAATATTTCCGGTACTCACTAGAAATGCAGAATCGATAATGTGAAAACAGTTCATTTTTAAAAAGCATCATTGTACGATGCATTAGTAGATGTAGCTGAAAATGCCTTTGCATAGTATTATCGATACCGATAACTGTTGCAAGTGGTTTGAGTGATGGGACAAGTCCCAAAAAAGCCCGTGGAGTCTGGGAGCGCATGAGGCGCCCTGACCGCACTTCTTAGTGGTGGAGGCTATCCAGATCCGAGCAAACTATTAAAAGTTTGAACATGTTTTTTCCCATTTTCCTTTCTCGGATCAAGTTAAAACTGCATAATTATTCATTAAATCTGACAAGACATAATTCAATCAAGAATTAACCATGTCGTTAATTAAATGTTGGTGATTATTTAATTGGATGTGAAAATAAGGGGAATAAATGCTACTTAATGAAAGATGTAGATGTATTTATGGATTTAATCCCTTAATTACGTTTTCACACGTTTTTTCTCCTTCTCTCCTATTTTAAGATCAAGTTGAAATAATGTGTAATTCATAGTCAATGACAATACACAAATCAATCCAAATATTAATCCTTTAGTACTAATTAATTAATTTTGGTTATATATATAGCATTAAGAGAGCAAAATCTCGTAATTGTTATATAAATGGCAAAATTAGTGTTTCTTTCCCTTATATAAGCTTTATGTATTCTTTTTTTTATATCGCTATTATTTGAAAAAAAAATTAAACCAAAACAGTTTATTCAAGGTTTCTAATTACCGAATCCCCGCCCTGCAATTGTGTTGTTATTTCTAAAAGGAACAATCTCTACTTCCTTGACATGTTATGAACGATAATCTGCTCTAGAAGTATTCGCCCTTGTCGTGTAGTATACGCACTGGATTGTCGTTCGATCGAACACGGGAACGAACCCTGCCGAACCGTCCTGCAGGATGTTGAGGCTATTATGTAATTATCTAAAAATCTGAAGGAACATACGAAACATTTAAAAAAAAAATGCTGTTTCCTTATCCCATGTGACGGCCACGATAATTAAAACATATCTTTCATAATTATTTTGTCAAGACTAGCGTGCCAAAAACAGAAGACCTTTTACTGCTCTGCAAAGTTTGTGTTGTGTTGCAGGTCTCCCGAGCATAATTTCGCTATTCTGTTTCTCAAATCTAATAAATGGGTGTTGGTAGAAGTTTCGTAGTTATCAACATTATCGTTCCCAATAGTCCTAGCTGATCGTAACATACGTGAACGCAAATATTTGATATTTATGATTTATTCCCTTGGATCTTTTTTTAGTAATATATATTTGAAACTAAAATATCTTGATCTAGATACTTTTTGGTAAATGGTTGGAGTTATTTAAATGATTGGATTTAGTGCAAAATTTATAGGCGATCCAGGCGTTAACTTATTTAGTAATACGTTTTATAGTAATATATATTGAAAACTAAATATATCTTAATTTAAATAATTTTTGTGAAATGGTTGGAATTGTGTAAATAATTGGATTTAGTGCAGAATTTATAGGTATTACAAAAACGGCGATCCAGGCGTAAACTTCACGATCAAAGCTATGACCTTTTAATGAGAAAAATCCAAGTATTCCAACAGGAAACCAGCACATGAAATCTGATAGGGCAACAAAAGCGAGTTTTTTAGCCATATTGAAATCTTCTTGCCTTCTTCTGACACCATTTATTCTGTTTTGCGTATTTTTCCTTACATTGACAATGTTAACAAAAATGAGTATTTGACCAAAAGCTATAAAAAGAAACAATATAAAATTTAAAACAACAAAGACAATAAAAGAAAAAACCCAGCCATTGTGTTCCGTAGATCCCAAAGGCAGAGCCAAACACAAACCATTAGAAGAATAAATATTCCACTCCGTAAATGTAATAGGAATTAAAGCCAACAGAAAACCAAACAACCAAACCAATGCAAAAGATAAAGTTTTACCTGTTTTTGTAAATTTGTGTTGACCAAAAGGAAAGGCAATTTTCAAAAATCGATCTATTGTTATTAAACAAATAAAAAATGTCGAAGTTTCACTTGAGATTGTTGACAGAAAGCCTGCTAATTGACACAAAACACTATGTCTCCATTTGACATCTTTTAATACATAAATATCTTCATATTGAATATCTACTGAAGCTATTAATAGTAAATAAATTCCCATAAAAAAATCTGAAACAGCCAGACCAGATACAAACAGTCCATAAGCTTTTTTAAATATCTCTCTGTTCCAACCAAGTCTATAAACCAGCACAATCCCATTTCCAACTAAAGTTACAGCACCTACGGTCCAGATGGTAATTCTCTTTACAATGTCACCAACAAGATGTTTACATGAAGAAATGACATCTTCAGATGCATGACATTTGTCTGCTGAAATATTTGGATTTAATATTTGTGGACAACAAAGTTTATAATCACTAGCTCGTAACTCAGAATTTATAGTAAGTCCTCGGAAATAATTTTTCTCAATATTAGTCATGTCAACATTCTCTACGTATAAAGTTTCTAGTGTAAAGTATTCCGGTATTCCCATATCTTGAAAGGTAGAAATAAAAGTATTACTTAATTTTAAAACTTTCAGCTGACTCACATTTTGAAAGACATTTAACTTTAATGATGATGTTTTCGTATAAGATAAATCGATAATTTCTAAGGATGCTGGAAAAACAAAATTTTGATCTATTGTTAAATTTTTGTTGTGAGAAAAATTTAACACTTTTAAGTAGCTTAAAGCTTGTACTAATCTCAAATCATTACTACTAATTAACTCATTATGACTCAAATCTAATACAATAAGCTTAGAAAATTTCATATATTGAAAGGAGTAGTCATAGTTTGATATTTTGCAAAAAGATCCATAAAATGCAACAATATGAAATATAGGAGACATCCAAAATATTTCATTCTTGGGATAAAATAATTTGGTATAGTTGTATAGAGGTACTTTAGTTGTAATAAAAAACTCAATGTCTGTTTCGTTTTTTTTAACTCTGTTAGAAACACAGACATAATTTATTGGACATGGTGGCTCACATAGAAAAGTTGGAGCCTGAACGAAAAAGGACATCTGTTGATAGATTATAGAGCTCAAAGGATCAATACAGTTTTCTTCTACTTTAAAAGAAACTTTAGCGAACCCTACAACATCGTCAAACTTATATTCATCTTCACCAAATGGACAGTCTCGAATGCCATCAGCGAAAGACGTGGTGTAAATACAATAAGATTTAGGACATTTTATAAATCCTATAGGGCAAATAAAGTTTTCGCAGTTTTGTAAGTGTGAGTTATCTTCGCAGTTAGAATTACTGTAGAAATAATTTTCACTTTTAATACATCTGTGAACTAGCATATTAGGTTCCAGTTGACACTTGAATGCCTGAGATAAAAAGTCGGTTTTGTTAGTTTCCTGTGCACAAATCAAGTCAACCTGTTTATTATTGTTAAGTTCAAAAATAGAGCTAATGTTTTTACTTTGTTGACCTCTACTTGAGTTTGTACAATCAGGTATATTAAAACGTTGTAGAATGAAATAACTATTACCAGCAGCTTTTAAAATAGAAAAATAAATCTTACTTTCTTTCTGGATATTGTTATGAAATTTCTCGCTACAGGCGTAATATTTTAAATAATCGTTTTCAGGTGAAAAACCTTTAATACATTCATTTTTCTGAAAATCAAAAGAAATGCCCAGAAAATTGTTATCGTCATCGTTTAGTAAGAAAATTAAAGACATAAAAGCTTCATAATGATCTCTTTTTACTATGTTGCTATCTAAAGTTACTGTACTTATTAATTCTTTACTTAGGGCTGGATTGTTTATAAATTCATGACATTCACAGATGACTAATGAAGGGCTAACAATTTTAGAACAATTATCAGTAAACACATAGTCCATAATATTTTCAATATTCATTTCAATCAAATCATCATTAATTAGACTTGAAAAATTAAAAAAAGTGCATTGGTCAGCAATCGCATTGTAAATATTATTGAAAAATAAAAATGGAT
The DNA here is from genome assembly GCA_036873155.1 of Biomphalaria sudanica. Lineage (NCBI taxonomy): Eukaryota > Metazoa > Mollusca > Gastropoda > Planorbidae > Biomphalaria > Biomphalaria sudanica. The sequence continues at coordinate 2,053,053 of JAZGLO010006727.1, read as the reverse complement.
TGTGTGAGTGCCAAAATAATTGCGTTTTGATTTTGTTTATTCCCACAGGTAAACGGTTGATATTTAAGTCTTTTGCTTTAACAAACTCGATTACTAGCTTAAGTAAAAAATCCATCTCAAGAGATGACTCTATTGAAATTAAATAATTATTAGCCTGTTTAGCACAGTACTTGACACTTTGATCATGGCTCATTGTCAAATCATCAGCAATATGATAATAAGATGTCATTGCACTGCCTGTAGTAAAAGTAGTTGAATATTTTAAACAACCCAATTCACAAATTTTAGCAAATATTTGAACAATATTTAAGTCATGAAAAGTAGGACACACTTGAAAAAAATTTACGCCTTCTTTTTCTGAGCACTCGTCTCCTATTGACAAAACAAAAAATCTGTCAACGGCCGTGTCTCTCATTTGTGTTACTACAATGTTTTCTAAATCTCTCAAATATGAAGTCAAAGATGTAGATATAAGAATCATTATTACGAAAGGTCTAGGTCTAGATATGAACCATATTCTAGAAACATTCAATATGTCGTTGATCGGATATGATTGATTACAAGTCATTGGAGCATCTTGTATATCTTTTAATTTATTGGTCTCAATCAATCCAGTTGTCGAAAATGTCATGAATGTGTGATTTTTCTCGCCTAGTCTTTCTTTGAAAATATAATCTGTAGCTGTTTGTATAAACTCTATTTGTTCTTTCACTTCACTTCGACAGTCAATGATAAACAAAATATCATTACTTCTTGATTGACAATCTTTGAGAGGAAATAACCAAACGCAGCCTGGGGAAAGAAATAATAAAATAATTTTATTGTATTGTGAAAATTTACCTTGGAAATCAAGCCGTATTTGTCATCAAAGGCTGGTGTGGAGTTCTCCCATCGAGCGCCTCCCCATGTGGAGGATAGGGGAATGCCCTTCAGATATGGTGGGTATCGGGGAAATAAAATACCCGGGGTGGAAAAAAATCAAACCTGCTGCCTTGCAGGAAGTGGAGGGATCCACAAAGGCTAGGGCACCTTACCCGAAAATAAAGGCAGCTATCCAGAGAGCTGAAAGGGGCATCCCCAGATGGTTATGCACAGGGCTAACAACTCTGTCATATAAAAAAATACTGTTACGAAAGCTTCTACACACAAGAAAACCAGGACAGATCTCAACGGAACACGACCTAGGCCTGGAAAAGGACACGATTTTTGTTTTGCGACATGGAATGTGCTAAGCCTTTATAGAGCAGATGTGCTAGCCCAACTTACTGAAGTGTTAAAGAAATACAGGATACCCCTTGTAGCCCTACAGGAAGTCAGATGGAAAGACTCGGACATTCTCAGAACCAAGGAGTATACTATATTTTATAGTGATGGGAGCACTAACAACTTAGATACAGGTTTTGCTGTTAAAAAGGAAATGATATTTAATGTCATTTGATTTAAACCTGTAAGCGATAGATTCTGCTCACTACGTATGAAAGAAAAAATTTTCAACATATCATTTATCAATGCTCATGCCACTACTGAAGATGCAGATGACACAAAAGAAGCCTTCTATGATTGGATGAAAAGAATTTATGATGAAGCATCAAAGCATGACATCAAAATAGTCCTAGGAGATTTCAATATAAAAATTGGAAAGGAATCAGCATTCACATCTACGATTGGCAAAGAAAGCTTACATGAAGAGACCAACAATAATGGCATAAGGTTAGTGGATTTTGCATCAGGAAAAGGAATGTCTATCTGCAGCACAAAATTCCAACATAAGAATATTTTAAAGGTAACCTGGATCTCACCTAATGGCAACACCCAGAATCAAATAGATCATATACTCATAGATAAGAGACATGGATCAGATATACTAGATGTAAGAAGTTTCAGAGGAGCTAATGCTGACTCAGACCGCCTACTAGTAAAATCTAAACTTAGACAAAGAAAAAGTACCATACACAATTACCAAAGAAAGAGAGCACAGCAATATGGTAGTCAAAAACTCTCAAATGATCCACTTGTCTCAGAAACTTATAGAATTACACTCCAAACGCATCTAACAACATAAGAAAAAAACAGCGAAAATAACATAAATGAGCATTGGAAAATAATAAAGCATACTATCAAAAGAAAAGCAGAAGAGGTAGTTGGATTGAAACAAAAGAACGAGAAAATAGGTTGGTATGATGATGAATGAAGACAAACTATAGAAGAGAAGAACAATGCCAGAATGATAATGCTACAGAGAAAAACCAGGAACACTAGACAGCAATACAATGAAGCAAGAAGAAGCGCCACAAAAGTTGTAAGAAAGAAAAAACGGGAATGGGAAAAGTCCAAGATTACTCAAATTGAGGAACTAGCAAAGGAGGGAGACATGAGAGGAATGTATATAAAAATTAAAGATGAATAGAACGGATTTCAAGCTAGATCACACATGTGTTAGAACCAAGATGGTCACAGAAAACAGCAGGGTCATTGAGAGATGGGCTGAATACTTTGAGGAGATTCTAAATACCACTGAAGATGGAGACAATGGAGAATATGAACTGCCACATGGAGGACTAGATCCCTTAGTGAACCCACCAACACTCATTGAAACATCAGAAATATATAGGACTATGAAGAATCACAAAGCACCAGGTGAGGACCAAATTACAGCAGAACTAATTAAATACGGAGGGAAAGACTTACATTCCAAAATACACAGACTAATATCAAGAATTTGGGTTGAAGGAGTAATACCAACAGAATGGGTAACGGCTCTTATAACCCCATTACACACAAAAAAAAGGATCCAAGCTAAAGAGCTGTAATTACAGAGGAATCTCTCTACTAAATGTGACTTATAAGATCCTGTCTAGGTTTATAACTAAGGGGCTTGGAAATTATTCAGAAGAAATCTTAGGTGAATATCAATGTGATTTTAGACCCAATAAATCCACAACCTATCACATCTTCACACTAAGATGTATACAAGAAAAATGTCATGAATAAAACATACGAATTCAACTACTCTTTATAGATTATAAAATGGCTTATGACAGTATCAGAAGGAAATATCTATATGACACTCTACAGGATTTTGGAATACCTAACAAGCTGACAAGACTTGTACATATGACATTAAACAACTCAAAAAGCAAAGCCATAATACAAGAGAGAACACTCACGGGAATTTAGGATTAAACAAGGATTAAGACAAGGAGACTCACTTTCCTGCATGCTTTTCAATTTAACATTGGAGAGAGTTATAAGAAATATACACATACACACGAGGGGAACTATTACTAACTACTTCAGGAGAGAAAACACGGGTCTACAACCAATAGGGACCATATACAACCAACCTCTACAATACCTTGCTTAGGCTGATGACATTGCCTTATTGGGTAAAGAAACCTATGACATTGCTAGAGCCTTCACAAAACTAGAAGAAGCATCTCGACCAGCAGGACTTGAGGTCAATGACAGTAAAACCAAGTACATAAAAATAACTAGAGACAATCAAACAGAGGGACAATATATCAAAATCAAAGACCACGAAATTGAAAACGTCCAAACTTTCAAATATCTAGGAAGTACAATTAATTTCAAAATGACCTACTAACAGAAATAAAGGAAAGAATAGCAGGAGTCAACAGAGCATTTTATTGCACCCACCATTTACTTAAGAGCAAAACAATTTCAAGGAAAACCAAGAAAATAATATACAAAACCATAATAAGACCAGCAGCAATGTATGGAAGTGAGGCCTGGACACTGACTAAGACATCTGAAAATTTACTTAACACTTGGGAAAGAAAAATTCTTAGGAAAATCTATGGTGCCCTACAGGATGAAACAAGGTGGAGGACACGCACTAACCATGAGATATGGTGCTCTACAGGATGAAACAAGGTGGAGGACACGCACTAACCATGAGATATGGTGCCCTACAGGATGAAACAAGGTGGAGGACACGCACTAACCATGAGATATGGTGCCCTACAGGATAAAACAAGGTGGAGGACACGCACTTACCATGAGATATGGTGCCCTACAGGATGAAACAGGGTGGAGGACACGCACTAACCATGAGATATGGTGCCCTACAGGATGAAACAGGGTGGAGGACACGCACTAACCATGAGATATGGTGCCCTACAGGATGAAACAAGGTGGAGGACACGCACTAATCATGAGATATGGTGCCCTACAGGATGAAACAAGGTGGAGGACATGCACCAACCATGAGATATGGTGCCCTACAGGATGAAACAAGGTAGAGGACATGCACTAACCATGAGATATGGTGCCCTACAGGATGAAACAAGGTGAAGGACATGCACTAATCATGAGATATGGTGCCCTACAGGATGAAACAAGGTGGAGGACACGCACTAATACAGGGTGAAACAAGGTGGAGGACACGCACTAACCATGAGATATGGTGCCATACAGGATGAAACAAGGAGGAGGACACGCACTTACCATGAGATATGGTGCCCTACAGGATGAAACAAGGAGAAGGACACGCACTAACCATGAGATATGGTGCCCTACAGGATGAAACAGGGTGGAGGACACGCACTAACCATGAGATATGGTGCCCTACAGGATGAAACAGGGTGGAGGACACGCACTAATCATGAGATATGGTGCCCTACAGGATGAAACAAGGTGGAGGACACGCACTAACCATGAGATATGGTGCCCTACAGGATGAAACAAGGTAGAGGACATGCACTAACCATGAGATATGGTGCCCTACAGGATGAAACAAGGTGGAGGACACGCACTAACCATGAGATATGGTGCCCTACAGGATGAAATAAGGTGGAGGACATGCACTATTCATGAGATATGGTGCCCTACAGGATGAAACAAGGTGGAGGACACGCACTAACCATGAGATATGGTGCCCTACAGGATGAAACAAGGTGGAGGGCACGCACTAACCATGAGATATGGTGCCCTACAGGATGAAACAGGGTGGAGGACACGCACTAACTATGAGATATGGTGCCCTACTGGATGAAACAAGGTGGAGGACATGCACTAACCATGAGATATGGTGCACTACAGGATGAAACAAGGTAGAGGACATGCACTAACCATGAGATATGGTGCCCTACAGGATGAAACAAGGTGGAGGACATGCACTTATCATGAGATATGGTGCCCTACAGGATGAAACAAGGTGGAGGACACGCACTAACCATGAGATATGGTGCCCTACAGGATGAAACAGGGTGGAGGACACGCACTAACCATGAGATATGGTGCCCTACAGGATGAAACAAGGTGGAGGACACGCACTAACCATGAGATATGGTGCCCTACAGGATAAAACAAGGTAGAGGACATGCACTAACCATGAGATATGGTGCCCTACAGGATGAAACAGGGTGGAGGACACGCACTAACCATGAGATATGGTGCCATACAGGATGACACAAGGTGGAGGACACGCACTAACCATGAGATATATCAATTTTATGAAGACCCACCAATAGTGACCGAAATAAAAAAACAACAGACTACGTTGGGCAGATCACCTTAAAAGAATGGCAGATAACAGAGAAGCGAAAATCGTATATACACAAAAACCAAAAGGCAGGTGACCCAAAGGCAGACCCCGAATGCGATGGATTGATGATGTGGAAGCAGATCTGCCACAGCGTGGTGTTAGAGAATGGAGACGAAAAGGCCCAGGAGATATCTGAATGGAAGGATGTGTAGAAGCAGGTCAGAGCCCTCTATGGGCTTTGGCGCCACTGGGATGGATGGATGTCATCAAAATTATTTTAATTTGATTGATTCAAATACTCAGATGCGAGAATTGTTTTTTTTTAATGCTTTGTTTCTGTTCACTTAAGTAAATAAAGAAATACATACTTATACTTTCATTCAATATACACATTTTAACAGTTGCATGTTGAAGAAAAAATTATTAAAGATAAATCTTCGCAGAGGTTGTAAACGTTTAGGATTCTGAAGATTTTAAATTCTTAATACAAAGTTTATTACATTTTTTTAGCCAAGAGCAATGCTGCAAAGGGGGAAAAATGTTATAAAAAATACTTCGCTTCAAAATGGGCATACCCTGGCAATACTACATTACACATAACTATGTTCTTTTATATGCACTAGTTACCTTTCGACAGCTGCGTTTGGTCAAACACTAATCACACATGGGAGACGACCGCATGCCAAAGACGAACTTACAGGAGAACGGTGTAACAAAGGTCAACTCATGCGCCATTTCACCCTAGCTGGCACAGAGGAAAGTAGAAAGAGACAGTAGGAGAGCTCTCGCAAAGGTTGCGGGACACATAATTAGACCCAAAGGAAAGTCTTTATTGAAGTCAGGCTCGAAGACGGAAATAAAACTAAAATAGACTCTTGCAGACAACGGCTTCGTCTATATGAGGTGCGTAAAAATATAGAGATCGCAACTGGGTCACCCATAAAAATATATGTATGTGGTATTTTACGTCTCGTGTGACTATCCTTTCCCGTTGCAACTTCTCATGTGACTAGTTCAATGCGGTGACAGGTCGGGCATCTGTATCACCAGACGCTGTAACACTTTCACCTTCTTCCTACGCAATCTGCAATCCAGGATCCTTACTTTACGCTTGGTCTCCATCTGGACCTATACAGTGCCTTATTTTTTTCAACTTTTGTTGTCAGTTTTGAAGCGCTTCATGTCATGTTTACAAACACTGATATACCGTAAAAGTTGGCAGCTTGCTGCTCTTCTGCTTTTTCTTATATCACCGTAAAGAAATGTCTTGTAAGAGTCAACCTTAGTCAATCTGGTTTGACTAATCAAGCTAATTCTAGAGCTACAAAGTTTGCCAGTTGGTGCATATAAATGAATCTGCTTTAGGATTACTTGATAAGGCAACTTTCTTATTCTCCTGTCGAAAGCCGCTTCAATTTATTTTTGCTTTCAGGGGGATTTTTTTTTCCTCATGCAAAGTCTGTCTTGGTACAATCCGATCTTGCGCTATTTGTTTCTAAAAACTTTCAGCCATGTTTGCAGTTATACAATCTCTCTTAAAGATATCTTTGTGATTTAGTATTGCTAGGCCCCTTCGGTATTCTACCACTTGGAATGCGGATGACATGTCCAAGAAAAGGCTCTTATTGGCACACAAATTACAAATTTAATGACATTCGCAAACTAAATTAACTGAGACATCACAATATGTTTAGCTTTTTTTTTATTTAAGAATTTTTTTTTCTTTTTATTTCTTTTGAATTTCAACCAAAAATTCATAACATACAGAAAAAATTTCAATAATGTCTTCTGATCTTTAGGTGTAAAAGTAGATTTTTATCTCAAAAATATTAAAGACATTTTTTTATTATATAAAAATTATGCCTAGTAATATTTTATACATAATTAGAAATTATTTTTTAAAGTTTTACTTACCAAAAGACATGAAAATTGAGAAGATGTAAAACATTTTTATCTGCTCTGACTATTCAAACTCGTTCACTGGCTTTGGATTGAAGTCCTATGTGCAATTAATAATAGTTAGTTTCAGTTGGTTTCAGTATTTATACATGAATATTCTAAAAATACCAGTTAGACAAACAAAAAAATGCATATCTTAATGTTAAAACCTCGCATGAATTGATATTTCGTTCCTCTTTCAGGATAGTCACTTTTATAAAATCTTTTTTACAAAGACGTAGGATACATTAATGTACTTCTATTGACCAGTTTTTTTTCACAGCTGATATCCATTCTTTCTGTAATGTTAAAGGTACTCCTAAAAATAGGTTCAAACCCTGCCCTCTCCCATCTCTAAAAGCTATTGAAAATATGATTTACCCTTTAATGTTCCTCCCGTAACATTTCAACAGTTTTGAGTATCTATAATTGATTGCTCCGGATGTTTTCGTGCAAAACTAATCAAACCAAATAAAGCGTCTAGACCTGATGGTATTCCAGCTAGATTACTCAAAGAACTAAGCAATGAGCTAGCCCCAGTGTTCAAAATACTCTTTCGGGCATCGCTTAACCAGGGCAGAGTACCAAAGGACTGGAAAGAAGCTAATGTCACCCCCCCCCCCCCCCTATTTAAAAAAGGAGAAAAATCTGACCCAGGAAACTACAGACCAGTATCACTACCAGCATCGCATGTAAAATCTTAGAACAAATAATATGTAGCAACATCATAAACCACTTAGACAAACATAATGTTTTTACACCATACCAACATGGCTGCAGGAAATATAGATCATGTGAAACACAACTTATATGACTAATTGATGATTTTTCAAAAGGTTTAGATAATAGTGAACAAATAGATGCTATCTTACTTGATTTTTATAAGGCTTTTGACAAAGTTCACCATCATAGTTTGCTTAAAAAATTCAAATATTTCGGCATTAATGGTCCATCGCATCAGTGGATTAAAGATTTTATGATAGGGAGAGAAAAAACTGTAATAATAAATGGCTCTAAGTCAACACCGATAACAGTAAACTCAGGTGTACCTCAATGAACAGTCTTAGATCCACTACTATTCTTAATTTACATAAATGATTTACCAAATTGCATTACTTCAGGAACATAAGTTAGATTATTATTTGCAGACGATTGCATAATATATAGAACAATAAAAACAAAACAAGACACAGATATTTTACAAAGAGAATTAGATGAATTACAGAAATGGGAATCAAATTGGAGCATGTCTTTCCACCCAGAAAAATGTCAGTTGTTAAAAGTAACAAAAAAAACTAAAACAAATTAATTCCACATATCTTATTCATGGCAAACCAGTAACACAGACAAAAAACTCAAAATACCTAGGTGTTATAATAAATGAAAAACTGTCATGGAATCCACATATTGATGAAACTATAAAAAAAAAATCCAACAAAGCATTACGGTTAATTAAAAGAAATTTCTATAAATCAAATAAGAACATAAAACTAAAATTTTATTTAACCTTGGTTAGGCCAATAATAGAATATGCATCCTCCATTTGGGACCCCTCAACTTAAGAAAACTTTAAGGAAATGGAACAGACTCAAAATAGAGCAGTGAGATACATAACAAATGAATATTCATATTTGACTAGAGTAACACCTTTAGTAAAATCACAAAATTTAGAAAGCCTTCAGAACAGAAGACTCAGAAGTAAAGTAGCAATTAATTATAAAACACTGAACCATAATCTTCAAATACAAAGACAAAATTTAATAAAATACTCTGAAAGACACAAAGATAAAGGCACATTCCTCGTCCCATATGCTAGGACAAATTTTTACAAATACTCCTTCTTCCCTGGTGCTATTAGGTCGTGGAAGGGTTTGCCTGAGCTAGCCAGGAAAACCAGTGACTTTGCAGAATTTAAGTCATTGGTTAATATGCATGACTAAATGCATGACGCGTAGGACGTAATCATCTTCTTTTTTTTAAGTAACGTCTGTATTATATAAGATAAGAAGATAAAGTATTACAATGTCATGGATCTAGGTCTTATAGCCTTGCTTACATGAGACAAGATTAAAAGGTCACTCATACAATAAGATTCTTTTTGACTTTTCCGCTTTGTATGAAACTATTTGAAAGGCCCACTGATGCTTTCAAACACCAATTGTTTAATCAAAATTTTAAGAATCCTCTTGGGATCGAGACTATAAATTCCATTTCAAATTTTATGTAGTCAAATTATTAAATTAAATTGTGAAAAAAAAAACGCTATTTAAAAAATATCCAAGCGATTTTGGTACTTAAATTCTTACTCTAGCGCTATCAAAAAGTTTACATTTGGATTAATATGGCTGTTACTTACTGTGTGAATTTGACAAATTTGTAGTTTTAGTAGGTTTTAGATTTATAATACTTTTTCATCTAGATCTTGTCATAATTGCCTTCCCAAACGACTTCTTTATGAGTTTGTATGAAGGAAATCGCTTTCAGAAGGGATATAACCACACACGCTCTACAAAGACACCATCTGACATGTAGGAATATATTGACATTTACGGCTGGAAAATACTAGCTCTCGATGGCCCCTAGTGGCGTGAAGCCGTTAGTGTCGGAGTCTCAAGATACGAGGCAAGGAGAGCCAACAAAGACGCTGATAGAAGAAGCCAGACCTATCTGCAGTCGAATCAACTTACACATGTCATGTGTGTGTCTGGCTTTTGAAAGTGAGGTTTGAACTTCACAGCCCTCCTCGAGTTTATAGACAATGAGAAATGGGATAGTCTTCAACCACAAAGAAGGAGGTATATAATCTCTCATCATTTTATACAGAAGTCGTAATAAAATAGAAGGCCTACTTCAGATGCACATAACATTTCCTCAAAATCTACACGGTAAAAAAACAAACACACAAAGAACACAACCCTTTCTGGTTTGATACTGAAACCAAAAAAAAAAAACATTACGGAAAGTGTTCAACGCAACAAAAACCAAACAGGAGCCTAGCAAAATACTTAAAAACACTAAAGCTTGTAAGTTATATTAAGTGTATCAATTCGTTTGGTTCAGTCAGGTAACTAAATTTTTATAAGGATATAAAGACGATCCACAAAGAGGACGAATTCATCTTATACAACCACTTTAGTCAGTTACTATTTATTTCCCTTGGAAAGGGGACTACTTCAGCTTATATCCACTACTTTTGTCAAGTACTATTTCTTTTCCTTGTTTGAGATATCAATAAAGTAATTTATTAAAAATAGTTAAATAAGCTAATTGGTTAATATTTTAATTTATTGATTCTTGTGTTGCCAGGTTGCTATACTCACATTGAACTGAACAGAAATAGCTTCACTAATTTACTCTCATTGCGTTGTATATAAACAATATATTTTTTGTCTGTCTGGTACAAAATAAAAGTGTGTATATGTTATTTCTCCCTATTCCTATTCTTGGATCTAGTTGAAACTTTGTACATTTATTCATTGTCATTAACAACACTTGAATCAACAAGCAAATTAACATTTAATTAATCAATCTTTTTAATAGAAAAAGAAGGGAAGATAACGACTGTGATATTAAAAGAGTGTAGAAAATGTTTTTTGTTTTTGTTTTTTCTTTAAAAAAAATCTCAAATTTTACTTGTTCAATTTGTATGTCATGCATTTGTTTTATTTTACTTCGGGTCCAATGGTGAAAAAAAGTTTGATGGCCACTGCTTTTGACATAAACTTATATATAAGTAGTTAAAGAGCAAAACCGAAATAAAGAGACAAAAGTTTCGTGAAATAATGGACCACTTGTGTCTCACTTAACATGGTCTGAAGCAGGACAATTAGTAGTTCACTTATCAATGCATAGCTTTATTTGGCACCTTGTTGTCGTTCTGAAGTGATAAGTAATACGGTAGTTGAAATAGTGACTCGTACTGTATAGCTGCATTCAGTTAGAAGAAATATGCGCAGGATGTGAATACAATTCGTTGTTTTCAAATGTCTTAAATAATAATAATAATAATAACTGGGACAGAAAGTTAAACTAAAGGGAGCTAGGTCAAAGCGCTAAAACTAAACCAACAAACGGAAAGAGCATAATGCTCTGTTTCAAAATAAAAGAAAACATTTCTTCCCTAAACTAACTGATTATGATGCAGACAAAATTCAAAACATGGATAGCATTAAACTCAGCGCGTTCATCGACTTTTGGGCAGCGCAGGCCGACTGGATTGACGAAATCGAAACCACAAACAACCAAATAATACAATTTCTGGTGAGGATTTCAAAGCTGAGAAAGTCTCAGCAGCTAAATGAAAAACTCAAGCTGGACTGCTCCTGGGCCGGACAATATCCATCCCTTTTGGCTGAAAAAACTACTTACATGTGCCACTAACATCAAGTTTTAACGAGTTAATGCCAGAGCCATGTGTGATCCGAATCAACCATCAATCTATCGCCCAATCACTTGTCTGTCAGTTGTGTATAAACCATTAACTTCACTATTAAAAAGGAAAATGTGTACATTTTGTTTAGCCCATAAGCTACTAGCAGAGGAACAACAAGGTTACATTAAAGAGTCGATTGGCTGTAAGTTACAGCTAACACTAGATGATATCTTATTGCACCAATGTAATAGAAGAAAAAGAAACTTACATATGGGTTACATTGACTAAAAAAGCATTAGATTCAGTTCCGCATGATTAGCAATTGAAAACCCTGGAAATTCATAGAATCAAACCAAGAATAAAACTATAGAAAAGTCTGTCTGGATAATCGGAAGATAATCTACACCTTAACGGAGATAAACGAAACTCTGTCCACACAAGAAGGATTATATACCAGCGTGAATCTCTATCTCCGCTCTGGTTCTGCCTAGCAGCCCACTATCTAAATTACTAGAAATGTTTTAGAGTAGACACTAAATGTACTAAAAGTGTGCCTCACATATTGTGTATGGACGATTTAAAGCTATATGCAGAAACAGAGCAAAAGTTACACACCTTCATTAAAACGCTTTAGTGACGATATCTGCATGTCTTTTGGCTTGGATAAGTGTGGTATCATAAGCATTAAAAGAGACAAGGCAGCCAACACTAACATAGCGTTTAAAGGCATCGAGGAATTGAACTCTGCCTCTCTTTATAAATATCTTGAAATAAACCAGAAATAAGTCCAGAATGCCAAGATAAACCATAACAATTTAAATGAGAACTTTCTTGGTAAATATAACAAAAGAGTAAATAAAATCCTCAACACTAAATTGTCTGGCAGTAAACTCATCACTGCAATAGATAGCTGGGCCGTCCCAATGCTCCTTTACACATGTAACAGCTGATGTATATATTGTTACGTATTTCTGAATCTTATGGCTAAATGTACTAGTGGGCGCACAAATAAAAACACTGCAAAGAACTTGACGACTCAACTTTCAACTTCATATAACTTTATTGACTATTAACATTTCGTCACTGTAACAATTCATCTCTTCACTTCGTTGCAATTCATCTCAACTTGCATCGAGCCGTATTCCACAGAACAGACCAACGACACACTTCCCAGTGTCGCTCCAGGTCTCCCAAAGCTGAACCAAGTCGTACTCAAGTCTACCGAATCAGAGCCGTACACGTCTTACATCGACTGTATCGAGTGTAACAGCTCAAGTCCACTGTAGTTCGCTTTATACACTTTAACGACAGTAGTCCACCCCAGTTAACTCTACCCTAGTTAACTTGCATCGAGTCGTACATATTTCTCTTCCACTAGAGCCGTACACGTCTTACATCGACTGTATCGACTGTAACGGCTCAAGTCCACTGTAGTTCGCTGTATAGACTTTAACGAAA